>CM041630.1:69488111-69516291 GCA_023333625.1 Bothriochloa decipiens
AAAACCCACCAAATTGCATTACCTGTCTTATTCCTTATTCCTTAGTACCTATTGAAAAGATAAGTAGTTATGCTTAGCCCTGCTTATTTATTTAATTATTCAAAGGCAAAAGAATGAAAAAGATGAGATTGGTTTCTTGTTGGAATCTTGATATTAGTAATAAATCGAGTCCGGACGGTAAACTTGCACTGGGAATGGAGTCCCTCTGTAGTGTTCTCGTCTGTTGATGCCCTAGGTCCCGTCCGTTGGTGAACTGGATGATATCGAGAATTTAGAAATCCACATGCATGAAGTGGTATACGGATGGTTGGAGCCGTGTATGCCATGGAGTGACCTAGCGTGGGGTCAGAGAATTCCATCTGCTGTCATAGTGTGTTTTACTGTGGGGTTTAAGTTCCCATGTATCTCGGTACGCTGGGCCGTAGAGCTCACGTGTATCATGTGGTGATATACGGCTGAGGTTGTTATCCCGGTATATCGGTGCACCTGGGGTGCTTCGGAGTTAAAGTCTCCGGTATGCTCAGTCACCTAGGTCCCAGCTGGGTATGAAAATGGATTCGAATCGCCGTTGCTTCTCGGAGAAGAAGACTCGATCGTTGTTCATCATCGTAGTAACAACTTGAATAACAAATAAGGTCAATAATGAAGTTGGGAGATAATGGGAGATAATCCCAGCAACTTCTCTTTTTGTAAAGCTTTTCTGCAAAAATTTCTTATCCCTCATAAGGCTTGCCTTGTCCCTCTAGCCTGCATCTCTTGAGTCTCTACCCTTCTCTTCCGTCGGGTCAGTCTTGTTGAGTACTTTTGTACTCAGGGTTTGTTGAACCCCTGTTGCAGGTACTAATTGATGTTTAAATCAAGTTCATGTCGGTGGGCTCGACGTGATCTGGTTGTCCCCTCCCGACTTAGGCGCTCTACCTAAGTTGACTTCTGAAGTTCTTCTCTGCTTCCGCCGCTTCCGCAATTAAAGTCAAGTTTGTAAAAGTTAACTTTTTCATATATTTTGTAAACTTAATGTTATTACTCTTTCGCACTCTGATATATGTTTTATCATAAATGTTGTAATGTTGTAGCTACTCCTTTGTTGATCCTGGTATGAGTTGACAAATGTGGTTTAATCGGGGTCCTTTGAGGGCACCCGACAGAGCTTTCTAAGTTATCTGGAACACATGCATGGCTATCAGAAGTCTTGGAGACAATGATAGGTACGTGTGGGCCATATAATTTAGGAGGTTCTGCCACACCTAAGATGATACCAAAGCATTTCAAAGGAAGCACTCCCATCGTGGTAGAGGAGTGACCCTGAACTTGCCACCGAAGCAACTGTACTTGCTGATTACAAATCATTGAGCTCCCATCCGCAGCCATAAAGGAAGCTTGTCTACAGGCAACGGTTTTTAGGTTAAGCTTCTGCACCAACTGAGTACTAACAAAAGAAGCCACACTACCAGAATCCACTAGAATAAGGATAGCTTTCTTATCAATGACACCACATAACTTCATTGTCTTGCGTTTAGGTTGGTCAGGAATAGTTGACAGCTCAATGTTCAGCATAGTTTCTTCACATTCATCAGCCTCCTGATCTAGCTCATCAGCAGTATCAGGCTCCAAGGCATCCAGAAGTTCCTCCACCACATGCAGAGGAATCTGAGGAGGACACTTGTGGCCCTTGTCCCACTTATTGCCACACTTGTAACATAACCCATTTTCCCTTCTGTATTGCTTAAGGGCAGCCAATTTATCTTCAGATTCAGAGCCAACTAACCGCTTATTCTTCTCACTGTCCACACCCTTCCCTAATGTGTGCTTGAAACTAGATCGATTGAAATCCTTAAACCCACCTCTGCCTTTGGCCTTGCCCAATTCTGCCTCATGAATCAAAGCTAAAGCGCTTGCAGTATCCACATCAGGCGGTTGATGCAGAATGATAGCTATTCTGATCTCTTCTTTCAACCCAGCAACAAATCTAGTCACAAAGTAGGTATCATCATAACTTGGATTATAGAGCAACAAGCTGTGAGCACCTTGCTCGAACTCCAAAATGTAAGAGTCCACAGAAGATGTTTGCACAATTGACTCGAACTGCTTCAACACCAGTGGGTACTGAGTCCTGTCAAACCGCTCCATCACCGCCTTGCACAGCACATCCCAATCCTCCACACGACCGCGACGCTCAAACGTATGAAGCCATGTCTTCACTGCACCCGTGAAATTGAGAGCAGCAAACCACATCTTCAATCTAGGATGAACAGCATACACCTCGAAATACTTCAAACAATCATCGCGCCATAAGCGAGGGTTCGATCCATCAAACTTTGGAAATTCTAGTTTAGGAAAAGGCGGTGGACGAAGAGATGGATTAGAGAACGAATAAGAACACGCACCCTGATCGAAGTTCGGTGGCCGGACGAATCTGCCGCCATGTTCGCCACTCCCGTTAGGCCGCGCCGCAGTCATTGTCGGAGATGGGGACGACGACGCAGGCACGGTGTTGAGGTCGAGCCCCCGTGGTGGAGGTTGTACGACCAAGGTGGCTGCGACGGGCGGTGCGCCACCAGCATTGAGAGGTGCGGACCCTCCCGGCAACAGCACCCAGTCCTGCCGGGAACTGGCGCTAGAATGCCCCCCAGCACTCTGGGACCAGCTGTTGGACCTGCTCCCGCCGAATCGAGCGAATCGACGCGGCGGAGCAGCATGTCAACGCGGGAGTTTGTAGAGCAGAGCATCACCGTCACGTTCTCTGCATGTTCCCACACATCCTCGAGCACAGTGTCGGCATCCGCCTACCGCTTGCTGACATCGAGGACGGAGTCGAGTGTCTGTTTCATCAAGTCCTGCAACCCGACGAGCTGCTTGGAGATGTCGACGACCGCCTCGAGCAGCTTGGCCACGCTGACGAACTTCACCGCGAGATCATCCAACAACGCCACCATCTTTGCCTGAACGAAAGTTTTGCGCCCTGGCGCCAGCGATTCCGCGATGAGGAAAAAAATCTGGCACTGAAATCGACAGGAGCTGGTACCAATTGTCGCGATCCGGGTCAAGATTGAGACGGATAACCGAAATTTGGATAGAAATTAGGAAGAATTCGGGGAAGATGAGCACGAACAGCAGGGGAATTCAATAGCAGAGGAAAGTTTAGCGGTTACAAGGTTTGAGTTCTGTCGATGATGCTTCAATACGAAGCTTACAGGGTCTTTGTATCTGGCCGACTACGCCACACACGCCACACATCGTAGCCCATATCGAACGACGGCCCATGGCCCAACATGAAGCGCGCTCAGCCACTCAAAGCTTTCCCGCCAGAGCTCCCCGACGGCCCAGTCCTCGCCTTCTTGTTCCTGACATTGCCCCCCGCTGGAAAACCAGCTTGTCCCAATATGGACACTCTCAGTCAAAGCATGAGAACAAGTAGCGAAATGAGTGAGAGGTGCTTGCGATTTATCGTCCATCACAATCTCTTTCCGTTAATGTATACATCAATCGTCCCTTAGAATTTGTTCAAACCAGATCAGATCTCTCTCTCATGGTATCAGATATATATTCAGAGGCTTTATTTGTTTGTTGGAATGTGATCTCTATTAATCCCAAGATTAATCACGAATTTAATTACAGCTAAAATTTTAGTCTACCTATCAGATATATTTTTAGCTGAAAAAGATATGTGATGGCTCGGCGGCAACCCTAATTCATCTAGGATTCCCCCTGGCTCACAACACATCTACTATAACTAAGAAGTGAAGCCCCTCGTGCCAACAACCATGCGAAACAAATCTCAAACCGATCATTAACGCGCTGGAGGGTGTTAGAAGGTCGTCTCCCACATCTATGAGTCCAAAGGCCGCTACTACCCAATCCGACCTCCTGCTCATTGACAAGGGCATCCAAGCGCTATGTCGAAATGAAAATTATTCACTAGAAACATATTTTTCATAATGAATTAATTCAAAACTAAAATTATGAATATTATTCACTACAAACTTTGTCAAATATGAATCGCTTCTCATGGTACACAACTCATAATTGTATTCTCTTTGTGACAAAGGTAGTAATTATTTTGTTTTATGAGTGTTAATGTTTGTTTTAAATATGATTTCGGTTTTTTTAAAGATGTCAAAAGCTTTGCCGATTTTTATTAGACGAAAAAAGAATGTTTTTATTAGACAAAAGCTTTTCTTTTTTGTCTAAAAATATGATTTCAGTCAAAGTTTTAATTGTTAACTTTCTAGACACGAGAAATGTTGACGGAGTGAGTACTTCGATGAAGATGGTACAAGTACATAGTAGGACCAACACTGATTCCGATGGGTCCGCTGTCCTGCTTTGCTGCCGGTCAGAGATGTGGAGGCATTGACGAGGAGGCATAAATAAATATTCGTATTCGTATTCGGCAGCATATATACCTCCGTACTTCAGCATAAATGCCGATGCCCACTCACGTACAGTACTCTTGTTAATTACTCGTATCTACGTATCAGAGATGTGCACTGTGTTATCGCCTAATGAATAAAAGACTTAGGGCAACTCCAACCATAGTCTCCAAATTAGAGCCCTTATTTTTTATTTAGATGTCCAATCTCATTGGCTGTGTTTAGATCCCCTGAAATCACTCTAAAATTCACTATGCAGAATTCCTATCACCCGTCACATCAAAATATCGGCACATGCATGAAGTACTAAATGTAGATAAAATCAAAAACTAATTACACAGTTTTGTTGTACTTTACGAGACGAACATTTTAAGTCTAGTTACGCAAAGTTTGGACAATTTTTACCAAATAAAAACGAAATACTACAGTGCGCTGAGGTGACACGATGTGACATTTTCTTTCGAATTTCGCGAGAACTAAACACACCCTGGTTCAAAAAATTTCATACACTCCAGCCGCAACACCTAAACAAAAGCCCCCAAATCTATATGTACAAACAATGACACAATGGGCCCAGGCATCATTGACTCAAAACTTTCTTCCCCTCGTCTCCACACGGGCAGCCGAAGACTGGACGACTGGGGGCTCCGGCGCAGCCGTGGCCGAGCGGAGCTCGTTCAACGTAGCAAGGGAGGCTGCCGAGGGCAGGCGCCCTGCACATCCGCCGGAGGGGCGCCGCCGTGTCTGCCGAAGGTGCGTTGCGTTCGGGCGACGGCGGCGGGGACAGATGTCCGCGGCCTCGGTGGCTGCGCCGGCACGCCTCTGCGCCTGTGCCGGAGGAGCAGGGGCCGCTGAAGAGGTGCAGGAGCGACGGATCCATGGAAGGGGCCGTCGGAGCTCGCTGCCACGCCATGAGGAGAGGCTCTGTCCCCGATGCCTCGCTGGAGCAGGGGCCGCCGGAGCAGAGGTGGCCGCGCACTGTGCGCCCGTGCGCCCGAGCCGAAGGAGCGGGGGCCGCCTGAGAGGTGGACGGGTGGTGGCCTGCACCGGCGGAGGTCCACCCGGCGCGCCGGAGCGAGTCGGAGCCCCGGTCGGCCTTGAGCAGCAGCGCGTCGACGGGGCACGTGCGCGGCGTCGCCGGCCTGCCCGCGGAGCCGGACCGGCAGCTCGTCCCCGTGTTCCGCGGCACGGGGACGGGGCCGGGAGTCCTCTGCGGCATCTGCTTCGACGAGTACCCGGCGGCGCGGACGGCGGCGGCGGAGTGCTGCGAGCACTTCTACCCAACCCAGCGAGCGAGCCCATCCATCGAGCTAGCAGGTAGCGCAGCGCCGCAGCAGCACCCAGAGCACCTCCCCAGGCTCTCATGTCGCCCCCACAGTACGCGCTCCTCCTCCTCGTTCTGTTGCTTGCCTCAGCGTCGCGCCCGGCCGCGGCAGACGACAGGTCCCTCGTGCAACAGTTCTACTACTACTCCCCTCCGCCGCCATCCACTCCTCTCGGCGCCGGCGGGGGAGGCTACGGCACCAACCCACCGCCGGCGGCGACGACGACGACCGGCGGGCCGCCGTGCAACTTCTGCACGAAGCCGCCGCCGGGGAGGGCGAACAACAGTGCGCCGCCAGGGGCGCGCGGCCAGTACGCGTTCCTGTCCAGCTCCGAGGCAACGGGATGGCGAGAGGAAAAGTTGGGTGGGGCCTACGGATGAGAGAGGGGCAGGGGTTGTTGGATGGGAGGGCCTGAAACTATAATTTTCTGAAACTATAATCTAGGTGAGCATAAAAAATAGAAGTATAAGTAGAGGCTTTATTGAAATTGATTTTGTTCTTAGACCCTTAAATTTAAAGTAGGGGTCTAAAATAGGGGCATGGGTTAGAGTTGCTCTTGGGACACAAAATTAATACTATTAAATACACCATAAAGAAGCTTAACTGAAGATACCTGTTGAAATTAATTTGTTGACAGACAGAGAAAAGTACTGTATTTGTTATGAATGGGGATGTGGGGGAGAAGGGCGGCTAGGCTAAAATATCCCGCCTGCCCACCGTCGACTTTCCCTCTTTTAAATTTATTATTACTTTATTAGAGTTTAGTTATTAATTATGAAAATTAAAAATGGTGGTTGCCTGAACTTTTGGCTACAAGTTGCTTTCCGTCGGGTACTTTGCATTGCATGGTCTAGTTGTTGTTGTTTTGTTGTTTCGATAAGGCCAAGTTATTGTTATAAGAGTCTATATATATTATTATAAAAGCAAAACAGACCCATCGTCATTCATCATAACCTAAAGGATTTTGACGTGTAAAGTGAGCTTTTCCGCTTTCTTTAGATTTAGAAGCGCAAAACCAGGCAGGTAGGCATATACCTTGCTTGCTTGCGAGGTACTTAAGATAGTCCTAATATTATTTAATTTGATATTTAATCGTGGCGATAGTATTAATATTATTTAATTTGATGTTTAATTGTGGCACGCATCAGATTTTTGGAGATTTAATAGAGAAACTGTACATGTGACCACTAGTTTTTTTTTAAAAAAAATGGTAATGGATGGTTGGATGCGGTCAAAGTTTGAGATAGGCCATGTTTACCGATCGGTATGTCGCATCGTCCATGTGATGTGATCCGAGATATTTGGAATAATCAAGTACTTCGGCAGTAGCAAGTAATCACAAATTAATAATATCCTGATTATCATAGCAATATATAATACGAATATGCAAAATTATTAAACGGAACGGAAGACAATAATGATACTGGTTTATTGGAGTAGAATAATAATAGCAGTAGGTTGCAGTACAAGGCGAATAACAAAGCAGCAGGACAACGAGGCGGCGCCATGGATGAGCGATCCGAGGTGTGATGGCCACGTACAATACGTAGGTATACGGTTCCGATACGGGATACACACGACACGACGGACGACGATAGCGAAAGAAAGAAAGAAAAGGCGCAAACGAAATTACTACAATGTACGACGAGGACGACGACGACAACGACTTAATTTGGGGTGGGGTGATGGATCTGCTGTGATCCTGATCCAATTCCAGTGGATCTCAGAGGGCGAGGAGGAGTCCCGGCAGGGAGTTGGTGGCGCTGTCGGGGCGTTGGCTCTGCCAGACGCACTTGGCGGAGGCGGAGGCGGAGGCTGCGACGGCGGCGAGGCGCGTGACGGTGAGGTCGGTGTTGAAGTACTCGCGGAGCTGGGTGATCACCCCATCGGCGCCCACGGTCCAGGCGTGCACCCAGTAGCAGCGCCCCTCGTGGCCCTCGGCGATGACGGTGCTGGTGCTGCTGGAGGAGCCAGCAGGAAGGGCGTCGACGGAGCGCGGGACGAAGCGGAAGGTGCTGCCGCTGCCGCCGGTGAGGAGGCGCATCATGTGCTGGTGCTTGGGCGGGCCATGGAACCACCACTCGAGGTCAGGCGCGAGCAGCGACTGTACGGCGGCGTGGTCCCAGGCGTTGAGCGCCTCGTACAGGCGGAGCACCAGGAACTTGTTGCGCTGCTCCGGCGTCTCGGCCTCCTGGAGCGGGACCGGCGGGTCGATGCCTACCTCCCCGGCGGTGGCGCCGTGCACTGGTGGTCCAGCTTTCCCCAGCTTAGAAGTAGACGCCGCCAGCTCCTTGATCACAAACGACGACGGCCTTCTTGGAGGGTACCTGCTCTGCTCGGTTCTTGGTGTGGATTGTTGAATTGAATCGATAAAGATGAGGCGTGTGCGTGGGAGGCCGACCCGAGGGGGCCTCGCCTGCCTTTTATTGACCCCGCCCCCTCCCAGCTGAGACTAAATAAAGCCTTTGCTGGCAGCGCGCGCAAAGTAAACGGACGCGGACACGATTCCTTCGTGGTTGTGCACGTCGCCAGCCCAGCCGCAAAGCCTTGTTCCTTCCGAGTTCCGACTCCACTCGGACACGGACACGGGCACGGGCACTCTCCCCCACCCTGTCCTGGACACCACCACACCGGCTAGTCTGGTGTCTAGACCAGGACGGCAGGACGACGGAGATGTGGACCCTTCCCTGACGCGCCGACCAGGCCAATATTCAAGCGTTGCAATGCAAATGTTGCGCCGCCCTGTCTTGCTACCTCTGCCTGCCTGCTCATCCATCACCATACATCCTTCTGTTTCTTTTTTCTATTATTATTAACTCATCATGCACGATCCTCAATTTGCCACGTTAACCTCTAATTACTGCTTCAGAATAGATGATTTAGCGGCCAGTAACAGCCGACTCTGCATTATGATCTGACTTTCATTTCACTGGTGCAACCACCTAAGAAATATAATATTTGATATACATAACTCATGGTGCTTGTTGACGTGTTATCCACAAATATATATTCTAACCCACTAGCTAGCAGTACACCACTTCACACGCACGCGCGCCTCATCCACAGTTCCACACCATCAACAAACTGCCACCTACTTAATTTGCTTGCTACACACAAAATCAATACTCTGTCAACTTCTCCACAACACATATAATTCACCAAAGCTAAATACTTTGCCGAACAGATACTACAACTATACTTAGATGAGAGGCTGTCAAAAAAAAGCTAAATACTTTGTCCACCTCCTCAAGAAATCAGCCAACTGTTGCTTCCTACTTTTTTTTTATTTGCACCATTCATAGTATCACTAGGATTCGCAATATGTTTTTCACACTCATACTATAGTTCCATGGGTCCGGACTCGATGTGACTCTCAAAAAAGGACTCAATGTGAGGCAATCAATAATGATCAAGCTCACCTATCACTGCCAGTTTTTGCAGTTGACAATGATAGGGCAGCTCTATCGTCTTTGATCTAGAGGGTCACCGCCAAATCTAGACTCTATACCTAACATTGACACCATGGGGTCACTTTTAGTTTAGTGCCCCCCCACCAGCAATGGTCTTTATTTTTCTTTTCATTTAGCATGGGGATGAGAACCTAAGCTGCGACAGAACCTCCTAAATCCTATGGCCCACACGCATGATTATTGTCTAAACAGACCCCAAATAACCATGAATGTGTTCCATAAAACTTAAGAGGTCTATCGGGTAAATCCCGAATCATCCATGATTCTCCGAGCAGGATCAATCATTACAAAGAGATATTGCAGTATTACAACAGTTTTATATACTAATATACATCGGAGTAAAATAGCGGAAGGATTACAATAACATAAGTTTACAAATCATTTACAAACCATAAGTTGGATTATTACAAACCATATAGCAGTGGAATAACGATATAACTTATTACATCAACCTTGATTATATGCTCTGCCCAAGAGCGAGATATCCTATTCGTCGTCACTTTCCTCGACGACGGTCATGCAACAGGATGCGAAGCATTCCTGCCCATGAGACTCACCTGCAACAAGGGTTCAACAAACCCTGAGTACAAAAGTACTCAACAAGACTGACCCAACGAAAAAGAGGGGTGAAGACTCAGGAAATGCAGGCTAGAGGGACAAGGTAAGGCTTGCAGAGGATAATGAATTTTGCAGAAAAGCTTAAAAGAAAGAAAAGCTGTCTTGCTCAAGATCAAAATTATCAACCAACTTCCTTCATGAACCTTACTCATTATTCAAGTTGTTACTACGATGATGAACACCGATCGAGTCTTCTTCTCCGAGAAGCAACGGCGATTCGAATCCATTTTTATACCCAGCTGGGACCTAGATTACTGATATGCAGGAGACTCTAACTCCTAAGCATAGCAGGTGAACCGATATACCGGGATAACAACCGCAGCCATATATCACCACATGATACACGTGAGCACTTCGACCCAGTGTACCGAGATACGTGGGAACTTAAACCCACAGCATAACACACTATGATATATGTGGAAACTCTAGCCCACTATAAGTCACTCCATGACATACGTGGGAACTCTGGCCCACCGTATACCACTTCATGCATGTGGATTTTCTAGTTTCTCGATATCACCAGTTCACCATCGACACGGGACCTAGGGCATCAACAGACGGAAACACTACAGAGGGACTCCATTCCCAATGCAAGTTAGCCGTCCAGACTCGATTTATTAACTATCATCATGATTTCAACAGATAAAGCCAAACTCATCTTTTTTATTCTTTTACCTTTGAACACTTAATTAATTAAGCAGGGCTAAGCATTGCTACGCATCTTCTAGAACAGGTAACAAGGAATATGGAAGTAAGACAGGTGATGCAGTTGGTGGGTTTTCACTCAACTTCTATTACTTAATGCAACATATCATAACTGAAAAGGTAAAACTTTTATAAAATAGAATAGGGTTTGAATGCATCCGGGGCTTGCCTTGATGTTCGGGGTAGATGGTCTCGAGTTCTGGATCAACTCCCAACTCCTGAGTTTGCTCTTCCTTCGAATCTGGGGCGACAGCGTTAAACTCTCCGTTATCGAAAACTATACGATACAATGATATGCTTCAACATGATTGAATAGTAAACATGATGCTCGATGGATGCACAACCAGATTAAAGGCTTGAGTACAACTTTTCTTCACGATAAAGTTGCAAGCTACCCAAAACATACTTACTAAGTTCATTAGGGTTAACTACATTATTTATGAAAGTTATTAAACACATGAAATAACGTGATTTAAGCCCTAATGACATGATCCAGGTATGCGCAAATAATTAATTAAAGTGTCAAAGATCATTAGGGTTAATGACCCAAGGTCATCAATCAATCCCAAAGTCAAACAATTCCTATAATGATTAAACTCAATTAAAGGGGATAATTAATTATTTAAAAGCATTTAAATAAAGGCATAAAAATTAAATTTGTCTAATTAAGTTCAAAATTTTATTTTGAAAAGCTCTTGGTCTAATTAGATGGAAAAACAAATTTCAAATTAAAAGCTAATTATTTTATTTATTAAAAATCATTGAATGTGCATTTTTAATTAAAAGGGCTAATTTTAACATATGAAAAAATTACTCAAATTTGGCATTTCATATTTTTTCTAGGTAGATGACATCATAAAGAACACACACAAAAAATTTTAGAATTTTTAGAGCTATATATGAATTATTATAATTTTCTAAAGAAAATAGCATTTAAATTATTTTCTAGAAAAAGAAAAAGAAAATAAGCACAGTGTCCCCGCGCTGACTGACGGCGGCGCGACGGTTGACTGGCGATTTCTCTCCGGTGGCGAGGTCTCCGACCACGAGGTTAGCACCTACACGATCACCTCGACACGGCGAGCAAACTGAGCTAGCTAACGCGGCGGCAGAGCGACGGCGGCACCCACGCCGGCAGCCATGGCGGCGTGGCGGAGCTCGGGCGTGGCGGCAGGGCTCACCGGAGCAATTTCCGGCGATGGCGAGCGCACGGGTACAAACTATATATCCACACGAACGTAATGGACAACAAGATGAGGCTCAAATTGGCCCCCAGCCGCAA
Organism: Bothriochloa decipiens; assembly: GCA_023333625.1. Lineage (NCBI taxonomy): Eukaryota > Viridiplantae > Streptophyta > Magnoliopsida > Poales > Poaceae > Bothriochloa > Bothriochloa decipiens. Next base: position 69,499,882 of record CM041630.1, read on the forward strand.
CGGCTACGCGCGCGGCGGAGTGGCAAGGTCACGCCGACGGCGACGCACAGCGGCCGGACCCTACGGCGCAAGAGAGGTGAAATCGAGGGCACCAACAGATGCAAGAGCTCACCACGGGCACGGTGCGCGCGTTGATGAAGGCTCGGAGTGGCTGAGTCGAGCTGTAGACGGCGGCGCTGATGGCGGCGGCGGCGCTCCGGTGGCAAGGATGGCGTTCCGGCGCTTCCTGTGCACCATCAGGCCGACCAAGATGCGCATAAGAGGCAGCGAAGCATGGAGAACATGATGAGAGTATTAAAGGTAATATATTTTACACCTTGGCGGCGGTGGACGGCGAGGAAGCTCGCGGCGGCTCGACGACCGGTCGCGAGGAAGACAATGTCATGCGGACGGCTCGGGCGGGGAGAGCGAGCACGAGCTAGCTCAATCGAAGCGCAAGGACGTGGCGGAGCTTCTTGTAAGACTAAGCGGGCAAAGGTGGATCGGCGGTGGCGAATTTTGTCGGCGGGAACGAGCTTGACGGCGGTGCGGGGAAGAAGAAAAGAGGACGACGACGGTCGGCCACGCCTATTTATAGGGCAGAGGCGAAACATGGACGGGCGACACGGCGATGGCGAAGCTTCACGCGTCCAGGAGCACGCTGGCGGCCGTGGCATGTGCGGCGGTGGACGGCGGCGCGGCTTGAGAAGCCGGCGATGGCGGCCGTCGATAGGTCTCGGTGCTGTTCAAGAACATTATAGAATTGCCACTCGTTTGAAATTATAAATTACTCCAAAATTTATATAAGAACTTGAAAATCTCCAAAAATATTATTTGCATAACTTTTCAAGAGCTAAACTTTTCATTTAACTAGTATCCTCAAATTCTATCTGGATTTTGAAATATGAATTCGAATTCAAAAGGAGAATAAAACCCTAGAAACAAACATTTGAAATTACTTTTGATTTTTCAATAAAACTTGAAAATATTCAAAACTATGAAATGTTTAATTCTTCAAACCAAACCTTTTTCATATACAAAGTTTTCCTAAATTATGCATAATTTTTGAATTATGATTTTAAAATCAAAAGGGGACAAATGCTGAAAAACTGAATTTTCAAATTTATTTGAAATTCTTTGCAAAAAATTGAAAAACTTTATATACCAACTTTGTAGCTCTTGTCAAGGTCTACAAACTATCTTTTTAGAGTATCCCCAAATTCCTTATATATTTTGAATTACAGAAAAGGGGATAAAACTAGGTTTTGAAATAAAGGGTTTTTGAAACCGAATTCAAACTCGATTTAGTTTCTAATTTAATTGGTTGGTTATTAGTGATCACATACCTCATCCAAGGACATTTTTAGGTCAATGACCTAATAGTACCCTTGGTTGACCAAGTTGACTTTTGAAAATCATTTTTATAGGATTCCAATTTGAATTTAAATTTGAATTGCAAGACTTGGGAATAAGCTTTGAAAACCAAATTCAACTTCAAATATGGAAATCATTTTTAGGGTTGGACTTAGATTTATACACTATGCTTGACACTAGTGTAAACACGGTTTACACCTCAAGTACATAGAATATAAACTAAGTATTTGAGATGACATTTGAAAGTAGGGTTTTATTATTTCATGCGACGACACATTCTAAAAACACAATCAACCTATGAAATGTAAACTTATTTTAGTTAATGCACATCAAGGTTGACCTAATCATGAATGCTTTGCAGTGCATATGATGACATGACAGGTTTTAGTTAATATAACACCAGAGGTGTTACATAAACTCGATGGGAAATTCACCGTCGATATCTCTGGGCTACATATATCTTGCGCAATGGTACCTTAGGATCATCATTGTCGAAAATTACCCAAGTCATTATTAAATGAGTTGCCTTCCTTCGCTTCTTGCTCGAGTGCATTGGTGTTTCCATTTCCTTGGTGTGATACTGCCCGAGTGCTTCAAGGCTTCTACCATGGGTGGCCTCTAGGATTTTGAAAAAATGAGTGGAGGGTCTTGATGTAACCTTGGAGCCGAGTAACTTGTAATGGTGAAAGTGTAATGGACTTCTATGGCAAGCTCCTATTGTTCGAATAGATAGTGAATCCCATGTGGCTTGGTGGCCGCCAATTATCCTTCATGAAGTGCATCGAGTGGTTTTCTGGTGTCGAGTTAGCTGTCGGCCCATATATAGAAGGCCTGGCGAGCGGTCCTCTATCCTGCATAGAATCGACAGTCGCCCTTTGGAGGGTCTTTCATGTGGTTGTCATTCTCGGATTAGATCGACCGGTACCTAGTCATACTCTCATGATTCACATTCAAAGTGCGAATCACCATAAATTAATCTTGAAGTGTTGTGCCTCTTAGATCAAGTCTATGTGGACTAGACACTTATTTTGCTATTCAACCTAGTCGGTTGATCTAGCCCATAGGAGATATGTGTACCATGATGAGCGAGCTCCGGTTACATATTGCTCAAGAATATCTCGATGTGTGAAGAGCTCAAAGCTTTAGGGTATGTTTGATTCTAAGGCGGACAACCTTGTCTGGAATAAGCACTCATCCAATACATCCAATTTTAAACATTTGAGGCTGATATGATGCATGGAGATGATTTATCTAGAGGCTCTGAACCAAATAAGCCCTTGTTGGTCGGATGGAGAGCTACAATGAATAGCTTGCAATGGGTCTATACGCGTAAGAGTGCATTTATTCGTAGAGCTTTAGGGACAACAAATAGGAGTAGTTTTACATCTTGTCCAACCAAACGCTCTTCACCAAACTGCTTCGTGTGAGAAGCGGCGGAAAAAACCGATGATTTGAGTTATTTTGTGCAGATCCAGCTTCACCTTACTCTCTCTCTCTCTCGATCTCTCTATCTATCTCGCGCGTGTGGCTCCAACATATGACCACGAATGCCAGCACGGGGAGGGCAAAGAGGGGCAGACACCGACACCATGCCTTTAAAGGGGTGGTGTGGGGAGAGGGTCCTGGTGAAGCTAGCGCGTGGAAGGACACACACACCGCGCGAAGAAGCCGATCAGGGAGGTTGTGCGGTGCGGTGGCGATAAGACAGAGAGAGAAGAAATAGCAAGGTATAGAATAAAGAAAGAAATAAAAAATGAAAAGAATTCATGGTTTGTGCCATCAAGAGAAACTGTTTTACCAAATGTTTCACGTCCTCTATCTCGAAGGCATGAGACGTTGTAGGTAGGTGCTGTGCCAAAGTGTGTGCGTACGTACTCTGTGAAAACGTGTGATGCAAATGCAAACAAAAGAGCAAAGGCAAAGGTACCGGTGTTGGATGGTAGCTGCTAGTGAGGACCGGCACCACAAACCAACGAACACACACCCGGGGGAGTGCCATCCGGGCTGTGTGGATCGACCTCGACGTCGACCTGCTGGATGGAGATGGAGATGGAGGGTCCTGTCCCTCCGTCGTTTTCCTTTCAATTCATACTACATACATAGATGGGCCGGACTGCATGCATAGCAATGGATGGATGGGTCGAAATGCATGCATGATCCATCATATCTGCCGCGCCGCGCGTTGGAGAGATCTATCTGAGAGGCCAATCGAGGAGAGGAGAGGAGAGGAGAGGAGGCTCCTAGTCCTGCCGGGCAATGCCATTTGCATGACCGGCCATAGTGAAATGTATCTACCTAAATGTGAGAGCGTACGTGGAGCTTATTTTAAAATGCTCGCATGTCATGTTTAAAAGAGTTTAAAAATTTTAAAATTTTATACACTAATAGTAATGTACCAAATAAGCATTATATAAAATTTTAAGATTTGTATAAATATGTATGAAATTAATAAAATTCAGCCATCATGATATTTTATCCTCTAATGGATAAAATTTATTTTTTTATATGAATTTTTATAAAATATTTTTGAATCTTAAAATTTAGTACAATGCTCATTTAATACGTTATGGTGTGTAAAGTTTTAAAATTTTTAGACATTTCTGAGTAGAACGTGAAAGTATCTCCGCGTACGCTCCTCATCCCACGCGTGCATCCTCTCTGCGTCAGCTGGCTGCTATGCCGCCTCATCGATCAGTTGTTTTGAACCTTCATCAGTTGTTATTAATTGGGAGAGAGGACACGACTATAGGAGGGAAAAGGAGCGAGGAAGCTGCCCCGAAGCTTCCTTCCTTGCCCATGCAGACCAATGACACGACACCTGCGTGATCTGCCCCCACCGCTAATACACACGGCTGTTGTGCTCTGCTGTAGCAATAGCGACGCGACGCGACGCCTCCGATCCTAGGTTAGCTAGCCAGCTCATGCTTTGCATTCTCATCATTCAGCAGGAGCAGCCATATGGATCGGATGATCATCATGGGATGGACGATGCATTCATCCCACCTGGCCTGCATGCCTATTTGTTTGGATTCTTCCCCCGTCACCTCTCCATCTGCCCACTCGATCCCCCTTTCCGCCATCTGCCCATATATATATATATATATATATATACTGTCGTCCTACGCAAATTGTTCAACTATACATTCTCGAATCTCATATTGTATTTTCACACTCAAAACAATATCAATTTAATTAAACACTTATTGACTCCAAAGTTGTGCATCTCACTGAGTACTACAATTAACTTTGATATTGACTTTGTTTCTATTCGGCTTTTTTTTAAACTCTGGAGGGGTTTACAGCCCTATAGCATTTATTATTAGAGTTTAACGAGTCTTACAACAAAAAGAGAGCAGGGAGAGTGGAAAAGAAGATTAACATACATAAAAGGAAATAAAGAAAATCTTAAGCACAACTGCAAGAAATCTAGCTAGCTCAAGTTTGCTATCCATAGTTCAATATCAGGCGAGTAACTCCTTTTTGCTCGAAGCAGCAGCAGATTCATCTCCTCTTTAAAGTTTCTGAATGCTTGATGCACCAAGGGGGCCATCTGGTTAAAAATTCTATCATTCGGCCCAGCTCATCAAAATGATAACCTCCATGAAGAATGGTAACTGATCTTTGAAGCTTTGCAAAATTTGGAAAGGGTCCAGTTCAATGTCAATCTGAATGTTTATGAGTTGCCAGCACTGAGTTGCAAAACTGCATTCTAGCAGGAGGTGTGTCAGTGATTCTATTTGGCTTTGTTATGTCAAATCTGATGTGAAAACTTATATTTAGACTCATAAAGCTAGGCATCTCAAACTAAAAAGTTGTCTAACAACAGAAATTTATCTCTTTAAACTCTACGGTTTTGATCAACGACGGTGATGGTTACTTCTTTAATTAGCAGTGAACTACCAACAAGGAATCTTAGTACACGCACATTTTTTTACTCACTACTATATATACGAATGAAGGATTTCGAGACAGACAATACGATACCTTGATGACAACGCAAGCTTGCAAAGCGCACAGCATCCTCCGCAAGTCTGCATACAGCCAAATTATACATGGGCTGATGGGGCAACACAACCAACCTGGCATTCAAATTAATAATCGATCGGCCAAAAATAACACGTAAGTCGGAGTCTCCAAAGTGACTGCTGGATATATAGTATAGCTAGGTTCCATCACTCACCCAACAAGAAAATTAATATAATTTTGAAAGCTAGCTGGGGGGGCCCCCCCCCGGGCCGGTAATTAGACAAGAGTTTAATTATGGTTTGCTTTCCTTTTCTTGCTTCGATCAATGCAAGACTAATATATACTACTACTACTTGTCGGTCAGATTATATTCCCATGTAAAATCACACAACACAAAATAAGGTGAAAACAATATATGGATCGCAATTGACTTTCATTCTGTTTAAAAACTTACACCCTAGGGGGTATTTATAGACCTCTGGCTTTGTCATTTAATGGAATCTTACAAAATTAGTCATGATATCTCCTATACATTTAGCTAGAAAGCAAATCGGCGAAGTGGTGAAACACACTTCGCCCCTTTCTTTTTATCTCCTTAAGCAACTTTGGACTTGATCATGACTTCTTAACCTAGCAAACAACCTTGTTAATCCTTCACGCGAAGCCGCCACATCAGCTTCGCCGATCATCAAGAGTTCAGCGAAGTCATCTTCGTCAGATAACCTGAAACATGTGAAAACATATGTGCGAAGTTTAAAATAGTCACAGCGAAGTGTCCACGTCATCTTCGCCGAATATTACATTGTCTCAAATATTTATAACGAAAAGTTTGTTCTCGACTCCAAAGTTTGAGATGAAAGTTTGTATGTCAAAGTCATTCCCCAAAAGCGATTTTCTTGCTCGTAAATCTTTTCTTTGTGTTCTTTCTTCTTATTTCCACTTTGAATTTTGGGGACTTCGTCTTACAAATTTTTTGTAGATGTAAACAAGCGATACCATAGTATCAGGCCTCCTAACTGTTGGGTGTTTGATTTCACGAATTTTGCTCAGGTAAAGTTTGATACGTGTGTTTTTTATTTGTTTCGTGGTTGTGCTATATTTGACAACTTACTTTCTTATAGTCGTCGGGATCGAGTACTTTGCCAGCAAATGTTTGCGAGGATTATCTGCGCCGCGAAGCGGACAAAATTATTAATGAAGTTGTTAGCGACATACTCGGTGACGCTGCAGAAGTAGTTAGCTCTCAAGATGATTAATTCATTGTAAACTTAGGGTTTGAGTTTTGAACAGACTGTAATTTGTTTGTTGTATAACTGTGAAGTGTATGTTTTTACTTCGCTTGAACTGGTAAATAAATGTAAGCAAGATTGAGTTGTAATAATTTTCAACCTTTAATTTTTGTCGTGTTGAGATTTTGTTGTGAGGAAACTTGGCCTTAGCAAATTTTTGAAATGGTGTTTCCTCTTTTTATTCGAAGTGAATGTGCAAACTTCGCTTTGAGGTTTGAAACATTTTTACCTTGGTGAAATTGAGTCAAAAAATTTGTCTTAGCAAATTTTGAAATGCCGTCCCTTCTTTTTCATTCGAAGTGGACGCGTGCGCTTTGCTTAGAAGCTTATGGCTTTTTCACCTTAGTGAAATCAAGACGAAAAATTTTCCTTAATTTTAAAATGTCGTCCTTTCTTTTTCGTTCGAAGTGGACGCGTACTCTTCGCTTAGAAGTTTACAACATTTTCACCTTAGTAAAATCAAGTCGAAAAATTTGCCTTAGCAAATTTTGAAACGCTGTCCCTTCTTTTTCGTTCGAAGTGGACGCGTATGCTTCACTTAGAAGTTTACCATATTTTCACCTTAGTGAAATCAAGTCAAAAAATTTGAGCAGAACTCGTTTAAACTGGATAAGTTAGCATTTTTTATGTTTAATAAAATATTGATGCTAACTTACATTTTTAAAAAGTTTGTGCCGATGTGAGAGTATATTTTGGATATACTCTTCGGCATTTTGTGTTTTTGGTTAGGTAATGTAAAGACATTTTTTGGGAGAACTACTTTCTCATTTATACTTCATGAGATTTACAAGGAGACTGCTCGTTAAAAAACCACTCGCCTTGCGAAGGGCTTCCCCTGAGTGCAAAAAGAGTGCAGCTCGATTACATTTTTGAAATAAAAATTTGCTTGTAATGAAACTTCTACTTCTACTTTATGGAAAAATAAACTACTGTTCTGCTCTTATTTTGGGAAAAAGTAAACTACTTCTGTGATCTTGCTTACGAGTAATACTTGCGAAGTGCTTCTATGTTTCAAGTATGATTGAGTTCTTCACCTTTCATGTTTGCGAGATGATATGCACCTTCCTTGTTTGTTCTTGTGATGATGAAAGGTCCTTCCCTCTTTTGTTGGAATTTTCCCACTGTGTCTTCGTTCTTTTTTCTTTTGAGCACAAAATCTCCTAGTGCTAACTCTCTTGGCTTGATTTTTTTTATTATACCACTTCTTTATTTCAATTTGGTACTTTTTGATATTTTCAAGTGCTTCATTTTTTTCTTCTTCGAGTAAATCTTTGCTTGTTGCTTGATCTTCTTCTGTAATCATTTGAATCTTTGTTCTTGGTCCTTCGTACTTTATTTCTTCGGGAGTCATTGCTTCGTCTCTGTATAACAACTTGAATGGAAAAAAATCTGTTGGCCTTGGCTTCGAAGTGTTGTGGGACCAGATTACTCTTGGTAACTCGTCTACCCATTTTCCCTTTTTCATGTCTATTAAGCACTTTAAAATTCATGTGCAAATTATCCCATTTGCCCTTTCCACTGCTCCATTGGACTGTGGATGTCTTACTGATGCGAAGCAAAGTTTGATTCCCATTGATTGATAATATTATCTGAAATCTTCGCTGTCAAATTGGGTTTCGTTATCTATTGTGATGTGTCTTGAAACTCTGAATCTGCAGATGATATTTTGCCATAGGAAGTTTTTCATTGTGTGAGATGGCATATTGGTAATTGGCTTCGCCTCAATCCATTTGGTGAAATACTCAACTGCCACCACTGCGTATTGACAGTTGCCTTGTGCTGGAGGTAGCTTTCTGATTATGTCGATGCCCCATCTTGCAAGTCACCAAGTTGGTTCGATTGGCTGTAAATTTATTCCTGGTGCATTGACTTTGCTTCCTGCCATTTGACAATTGTGACATGTCCGGATTATTTCTTTGCTGTCGTTTTGAGCAGTTGGCCAATAGAAGCCTTGCTTGAAAGCTTTACCAACTATTGATCTAGCCCAAGCATGGCATGCACAGATTCCTTTATGTATTTCTTTCAGCAGATTTTTTCTATATTCTCTTGAGATGCATTTTAACAAAGGCTAGCAGATTCCTTCCTTGTATAGCTCTTAATTGATGATTTTTTAACTCCTTGTCTTTTGTTTATTCTTATTTCATCAACCTCATTTTCTGGCTCGTAAAATCCTCTTAAGAATTCCATGGTTGGTGCTGTCCAATCTTCGCTTTCGATGATGTGTATTTCCTTTGGTTGTTCTATTTTTGTCTTCGTTGAGGCTTCGGTGATAGTTTGAAAGAATATTTCTGGTGGTAACTTCAACTTTTATGCAGCAGCTTTTGCAATTTTATCTGTATCTGTGTTATCATTCCTTGATATGTTCTTTACTGTGAATCCAACGGAGTGTTTTTCTTGGTCCCTTAGAAGTTGGAGGTACTTTGCAAGCTTTGGGTCTCTTACTTTGTAATTTTTCTCAATGTGACCAGCTACAAATTAGGAACCTGTCTTGATTATCAACTTTTGAATTTCCATTGTTTTCGCCTTGCAGAGCCCTAGCAGGACTGCTTCGTATTCTGCGATGTTGTTTGTGTATTGAAATTCTAGTCTTGCTGCATATTTGAGCTTGACTCCAGATGGTGAAGTTATGATTGCTGCTGCTCCGACTCCAGCGAAGCCCCAAGCGCCGTCACAATAGATTATCTATTCTGGTTGCTCTATTTCTTCTTGATTGTACTTTGATGCTATCCAATCTGCTACGAAGTCAGCCAATACTTGAGATTTGATTGATGTTCTTTTTTCAAATTTGATGAAGTATTAGACAATTCTGCTGCCTATTTTCCCAATCTTTCAAAGGATTTACAGCTTTATAACACTTCTTTGAGTGGTTGATTTGTTGGCACTCTTATTTTGTGTGCTTAAAAGTAGTGCTTCAACTTTCTTGATGCCATAAATACTGCATATGAAATTTTCTCAATTTCTAAGTAGAAAATTTTTATCCTGAAAGTGCTTCAGATATGAAGTAAACTGGAATTTGTCTTGCTGAGTGTTCATTTTCTTCTTCTTGTATCAATACTGCACTAACTGTACTTTTGTTTGCTGATACATATAGTAGTAAATCTGCCGTTGGATCAGGTGTTGCTAAAGTTGTTGTGTTGGATAGATGCTTCTTTATTTCTTCAAAAGTTTCTTGTTGCGCTTGACCCCATTTGAAATTTTTCTTTTTTCCTTTCAAAGCCTAAAATATTGGGAGACTTCGCTCAGCTGACTTTGATATGAATCTATTTAGCGAAGCTAATCTTCCTATCAGCTTTTGAATGTCCTTGATATTTCTTGGCACTTTCATGTCTAATATTGCCTTTACCTTCTCTGGGTTTGGGTCAATGCCTTTTGCAGAAACAATGCATCCTAGAGTTTTACCTGTTTGAACTCCAAATGTATATTTTTCTGAATTCAGCTTTAAATTTGCTTTCCTGAGATTTGAGAAAGTTTCTTGCAGGTCTTCAATATGTTCTTCTCTTTTCTTGCTTTTTACTACCAAGTTATTTATATATGCAAGCAGATTTCTTGGTATTTGATCTTTGAGGATAGTGGATGTCATTCTGATGAAAGTTGTGCCTGCATTACGGACCCTTGGCCATTCTTTGGAAGAAATAGGTTCCAAATGGAGTTATGAAACTTGTGTATTCTTCATCTTCTTTTTTCATCCAAATTTGATGATAGCCTGAATAGCAGTCAAGGAAACTAAGTATTTCACTCTCTGCTGCTTGATCCACTAATGTGTCTATTCTTGGCAAAGGGAAGTTGTCTTTTGGACATGCCTTTGTTGAGATCCGTAAAGTCTATACACATTCTCCATTTCTTATTCTTTTTCTGCACCATGACTATATTTGTAAGCCAAGTTGTAAATTGTACTTCTCTTATAAGTTTTGCATCTAGAAGTCTTTGCACTTTGGCTTTTGCAGCTTGAGTTCTGTCATCGGACAACTTTCTGAGCTTTTGCTCTTTTGGTCTGAAATTTGGGTCAATATTTAGGTTGTGTTCTATGGCATCTCTGCTGACTCCTCCGAGATCTTGTGATGACCAGGCGAAGATATCCTTGTTACTTCACAGTACTTGAATTAGCTTTTCTTGTTCAATCTTTTGATAAGTTTATACCGATGATAACTTGTCTTTCCGGCATCATTGGATCAAGTGGTACTTTCTTTGTGTTTTCGCAGGGCTTCGCTTTTTCTTGCGCATTGGCATTTTTAGTTTCGAGCTCATCTTCTTCTTCTTCTTGTATGACATGGATATTTTTGAAAGTTAGGCTTGAATCTCTTTCAATGTTTCTTGCTTCTATTTGATCACCGAAGATAGTTATGATGCCGTTGATTGCTGGCATTTTCATGCACAAGTATGAATAGCTTATTATTGCTTTGAAGGCATTTAAACTTCCTATTCCGAAGATTGCATTGTACTGGCTGTGCATTTCGACTATGTCAAATGCAATTTGCTTTGTTCTTGCATTGTTCACTGTTCCGAATGAGACTGGTAAGATAATTCTACCGATGGAGTTTATTTTCTTTTCACCAAAGCCAACTAATGGATGTTCGGCTCTCCCCAGAGTTTTCTTGTCAATTTTCATTGCATCTAAGGTTGCTGTGAATAAGATATCAGCTGAGCTGTCGCCATCTACTAAAATCTTTAAGACTGCCCATCCTTCAATGTTTGCTTCTATTACCATGGCGTCCATGTGAGGGAAATCTTTCAACTTGAGATCTTGTTCTGAAAATATGATTGGGAGGTGAGACCATCTTATTTTCTTAAATGGGCCTTCTATTACAATGGAGTTTACTCTTCTAAAATAATTTCTTCTTTCATTTCTTGTGTCAAGCTCCATGCTGTTTCCATCGAAGATTGTCATGATTCTTCCTTTGCTTGGGATAATTGCATTCCTATTGCTTGTTGATGCTTTGGAGATGTTATTGATGTGTTGATTTTGATGATTGTTGTTTGCCAATGAACTTTTAGGATGAAAACTTCGCTGTTGACTTTGGGTCCATTGATTTTGCGAACACATTGCTAGCGGTTGACAATTGTAGATTGGCGGAGGTGGTGACAGCATCTGTTGAGGGTAAGTTATTGGCATGTAGTTTGTTCTTTGGGGAGTTAGATGATTCACAGCTTTCATTTGTGCGGTTGCCCTGTTTTCTTCTTGTATTTCTTCGATGCTTTTCTTTACTCTTGGACATATTTTGGACGTGTGACCAGCCCCTTTGCCATGTATGATGCAGTACATTTCTTCGGGCTTTAGAATTTTTCTTTCGAAGCCCCTGCCTTGATTGTTGTAATTTGCTCTTGGCTGATTGTTTTCTCTGTAATTTCTGTTTTGTTGAAAGTTTCTTTGGCTGTTTGAGTGTTGACTTGTGTTGTTGACTTCGCTTGAATTGTTGATATTGTTGATTCTCTAGAATGGTCTTCGTTCTGTGTTTGTCATTCTTGTATGTTGAAAATTATTGTTCAGCCTTGACATGTTTTTGTCTTCATGCTCTTCTTCTATTCTCTTTCTGTAGTCTTTGTCAGATTCACAATATTTTCTCATTTCTTCATATAATTTTTCCACTGTGGTTGGTCTTTCTCTTTTGAAATGTGAAGAAAGTTGACCTGCTCGCAAACCTTTGATTGCTGCAATGATGACAACTTCATCTGGGATGTTTGGCATTTGTGCCTTTGCTTGTATAAATCTCTTATAATATTGGCTCAAGGGTTCTTTTGGTTGTTGCTTGATGTTGAAAAGATCATCACTTGTGAGTTCGATTCTTTGCAAGCCATGAAAGTCTAGAAGCAAAGTTGTGCGAAGTTGATCCCGGGATCTGATTGATCTTGGTTTTAGCGAATACCAATGTTGTGCTGGTCCTCTTACTACCATGATTAGTGACTTTTCTAGTGTATTTGCGTCACCTCCGCTTGATGCATCTGCTGCTTCGAAGCTCATCAAAAATTGCCGTGGATCTGACATACCATTGTAAGTTAGAATGATATTGAATTTGAAACCTGCTGGCCACTTCGCTAGCTAAATGTCGATTGATAGAGGTGATTCTGTATCAATTATTGCGATCTAATGTTGACTTTCTTTGTGTTGGGAATTTTTATTTGCTGAGTTTGGGTTTTGAATCATGACTTCGCTTTTATTTTCTATCTAGTCATTGAGCTTTCTCAATTCAGCTTCTGCTTCTGCGATTCTTTGTCTTATGGATTTCTCTCTGGTTTTCGCTCTTGCCTCTTCTAGTTGCTTTTTCTTAATGATAAGTTGGTCTTCGAGCTCTTTGAGTCTTCTTTCTTCGTTCTGAGTTTCTTCATTTTCTTGTATGCGTCTGTTTTCTGCTTCTGTCTCATCTTCTAGGACTGGTTCTTTGTCCTAAGTTGTATTGTTATCGGCCGAAGCTGTCTTTTTGTTGGGTCTTGCCAATCTGTGTCCGTATGATGGTCGTGGGTGTTTTTGATCACACAAACAGACGGCGCCAGATGTTGCGTGATAAAATCATACAAGAGAAAATGAGGTGAAAACAATATGCGGGTCGCAATTGACTTTCATTCTGTTTAAAAACTTACACCCCAGGGGGTATTTATAGACCCCATGGCTTCGTCATTTAAGGAATCTTACAAAATTAGTCATGACACCTCCTATACATTTAGCTAGAAAGCAAATCGGTGAAGTGGTGAAACACACTTCGTCCCTTTTTTTTTTGTCTCCTTAAGCAATTTTGGACTTGATCATGATTTCTTGACCTAGAAGACAACCTTGTTAATCCTTCATGCGAAGCCGCCACGTCAGCTTCGCCGGTCATCAGGAGTTCAGCGAAGTCATCTTCGTCACATAACCTAAAATATGTGAGAACATATGTGCGAAGTTTAAAATAGTCACAGCGAAGTGTCCACGTCATCTTCGCCGAATATTACATTGTCTCAAATATTTATAACGAAAAGTTTGTTCTCGACTCCAAAGTTTGAGATGGAGTTTGTATGTCAAAATCGTTCCCCAACATCCAGAGAGTTGCTAAAACCTACTAGAGAGGACTAAAACACTTTTAGTCTCATTTAGTAGAGGTGTTTGTTTAAAAGCTATTAAATGAGACTAAATTTAGGAGCTACTTAGTAAACCAAACATGGCTTTAGCTTCTCGATGATAGATTAGTATGTAACTTTCTTTCTTCACTCTTTTCTGCATGCTTACCCCGGCATCCATGTGAAAGTAGCCCCCTGGCCGCCTTGCTATCGCTCGGGACAAACCAGTGACCGGGTGCCACTGCTTAAGGCTGATAGGTGTGTGTTGGTTTAGGGTTTAGGGACAAGTCGTTACCCAACTCTGATAGATTTAGCCTAATTTTTAGCTCCCAGCATATGGACAATAACAATAGCGGTGGGGAACAAAAATACTCGTAATTTGGTGTACGATTTCGGTAGCGCTACCTAGATTAGATGGTCGGGGATCCGAAAATGGACTTTCAAACAAAACACGTCCCTGCCACGCATGTCACAGGACCATACAACATGGACGGTGGGATTCAAGGGCTGTCAAGTGCATTCAACGGTCCAATGTCTGTCCGTAACCATGCATGTCGGCTGCCGCGTCTTGCATTGCCTTGATGGTACTGAGTGAGGCACCATGCTAAGCGGTGAGGAGATCGGCCTTGCCTTGGATATTGGATATACCGGAGGGGTGCCGTTGATGAGCGGCTTCTCTTCGCAGCATAGCGGTATCTTGAAAAAATCTGGAAGGAGCACAATGCAAGATGTTAGACTCCTCGGCCCAGACGACCGACCTCCGGTATATCATCCAAGCGGAAGCTAATCGCTAAATTGAAGCCAGAGCGAAAGGAGTTCAAGCGTTGGCTCATCCCTGATATTTGTATTTCTCCTTTTTATGTTGTCTTCTTTTTAAACATGTATAGTTCTACAGTTAGCTCCCGCCGGACGTTAGCATTCTTGTACGTATACTCTATTCTTCTTAATACAAATATATGCATTATCATGCACATTCGAAAGAAAAGAAGTCTTCAATACCCACAGTGTCAGCTTGCAGGTGCATAGACCCCACCTACAATGCCATCCTCTTTTGTTTGTGGGTGAAAAATAATTTTTTAATCATTCAAATATCTCTAAACACACGATAATTAATTTAGACATGACATTACATAGGCCCAAATTAATTAACGTCATACAGTATGACACATAGGACCTTGTTTGGTTAGATGGCCAACCTACACCTTCACTCTAGAAAACAACTTTAATATGTTTGTTTAGAGCTCGAGACCTGGGCTCGGTAAAGCCACTGACCACACTTAGGCTAGGGTTGCGGAGAACATCATGGATATTGAACTCTAGTCCAGTTGTTCAATAGAATGCCAACAAAGAAAAGGTGGCTATAGCAAAAACTAACATCCCAACCAAACAAGATTTTAGATAGCTATGCTTAATTAATAATAAATAAACTTAAACCAGACAAATGTCTTGTACAATCCAATGCAGGTTTAAGGCTAGCTTAATTTTTCAAGCCAGGCTCCGATAGGAAGCATGAGCAATCATATTAGTACCCTGCAGACACCGTAGCGTAACCGTTGGGGTTTACGGCAGATTGGCAGGCTGGCACGCATGAAACCGGTGGCGGGTGGCCGAAACTAAAAGCGCCTTAAACCTGTGACACCGGCACCGATCCGATCCTTCCGTGGGCTTCCTTTCTCATTTCTACCCTTGCCTTGGTTTTTACTCCAACTGCCATTGCCTTTGGGACGTGGACCGACAACGGTCGGGTCTGCTGGGGGCAGGCGCTCCACCCGAGAGAGTGGCACGACCGTAATATAAACGCAATCCCAGGCCCAACCATGAGTTATCAGCCAGCCAGGCCAGGCCCCACCCGCCGCAAGAAGCGCGTTCATCCGCGCCGAATTCCCATCTGCCTCCTCCGATTGATTGATTGCCTTCCCAAGGAAGGCAATGAGGAAAGCTCCGATCCGATCCCTCCCATGACGATGGCACCGCCGCCGCAGGAGCACATCCACCGCCACTGACGTTAACCCCACCCGACCCATGGAAGGAGTAGGATCCTCCGATTACCCACCTCCTCCTCCCATCTTCCTCCGCTCCACCCTCCATCTCCTCGCCTCCCTCGTCGGCGCCAACCACACCTCCGCCCGCTTCTGCTCCCGCTAGCACCCCTTCCCTTCCCTCCCCTTCTCCACTCCCCCTCACCAGTGGGTGCCCGGGGGACCACCATGGACCCCTCCTCCCCGCCGCGGCGGTGCTCCCTCCTCCGCCGCCTGCTCCTCCTCGCCGTCGCCGCCCTCGTGCTCCGCCTCCTCTACGGCGCCTTCCTCGCCGTCTCCACCGGGCCCGACGCCTGGCCGCTCTATCGGCCCGCCGCCACCAGGACCCACGTCGTCCAGGCCGACGTCCCGTCGCCGGAGGCCTGGCGCACCCGCCGCTGGCGCAGGGCCGTCGAATACCACGCCGCCGTCCTCGCGCCGCACCTCGCCGCCGGCGCCCTCGCGCCGGGGTCCCGCGCTGTCTGCCTCGGCGGCGCGCAGGAGGCGCTCGCCATGCGGGAGCTCGGCGTCGCCAAAGCCGTCGCCGTCGCCAGGAAGCGCGCGCCCCCGCTCGTCGTCGCGGGGGACGACAGCCGCCTGCCGTTCGACGCGTCGTCCGTCGACTTCGTCTTCGCGGGCCGCGCCCTCGACCACGCCAAGCGCCCGGCCGACCTCGCCGCCGAGGCCGCGCGGATCCTCAAGCCCGAGGCCCATCTCGTCGTGCTCACGTCCAGCGCCGCCGACGCCTACAGCCTCCG
>CM041630.1:69526291-69642122 GCA_023333625.1 Bothriochloa decipiens
AATGGGGCGGCGCCGGAGATCGACGAGGACCTGCACAGCAGGCAGCTTGCCGTGTACGGCAGGGAGACAATGCGCCGCCTCTTCGCCGCCGATGTCCTCGTCTCTGGCCTCAATGGCCTCGGTGCTGAGATTGGTTCGTCTGCACCCCTTACCCTTGCCGTCCTACATTTCATTTTTGAGATTCATCATGCAAACAATGCCTGAGTCCTCGTTACTGGAACGCAGAAACAATACTAAATGGATTAGACGCCAAGTTCCTGTTCTGAATTTTACCAATTGTCATGTCTGTGCTTAGCATTGCTTTTTTTTGGGGTGGGGTAGGGGGGGGGGGGTGTCTCCAGTTTTAGATTAGTCTACATATTATCCGGCTGATTCTAACAACACATCGACTTGTTCTTAAAAACACGCACATCGACTTCTTCACATGTTAGTATGTCATGCTAAAAAAATTTGTGCTGCACTTTTGCAGCAAAAAACCTTGCTCTTGCTGGAGTCAAGTCTGTCACCGTACATGATGTCAAAATGGTGGAAATGTGGGACTTGTCTGGCAATTTCTTCTTTTCAGAGCAAGATATTGGAAAGAACAGGGCTGTAGCCTGTGTGTCGAAGCTGCAAGAGCTGAATAACGCTGTTCTGGTCTCTGCTCTAACAGAGAAATTGACGACAGAGCACCTGTCTAAGTTCCAGGTTTGTCTCTACTCCCCAGTACCGTCTTTCCTTGCTTTCCAACTGCAGTATCCTTTGATTTTTGATCCAGTGAATCTATGATGTATGTCGTGGTTGCTGGCAGCTTTATTTAGCATTACATTTCTGATTTCACACGTTTCATGTCTACTTGTTACGATTGCTTAACTTGCAGCTTGTTCGATTGCACAGGCTGTTGTTTTCACGGATATAAGTTTGGAGAAGGCTTATGAATTTGACGACTATTGTCACAGCCACCAGCCTCCAATCTCTTTTATCAAAGCTGAAGTCTGTGGCCTTTTCGGTAGTGTCTTCTGTGATTTCGGACCTCAGTTTACTGTCCTTGATGTTGATGGTGAAGATCCACATACTGGTATAATTGCATCCATCAGCAATGACAGTCCCGTGATGGTATCTTGTGTCGATGATGAGAGGTTTGAGTTTCAGGACGGTGATCTTGTTGTTTTCTCTGAGGTCCAAGGCATGGCAGAGTTGAATGATGGAAAACCAAGGAAGGTAAAAAATGCTAGGCCGTTTTCATTTAGCATTGAGGAGGACACAAGTAGCTATGGTGTTTATACAAAAGGTGGTATCGTTACACAAGTGAAGGAACCAAAGGTTCTACGTTTCAAGGCACTAAGAGATGCAATGAGAGATCCTGGCGATTTCCTTCTGAGTGACTTCTCAAAGTTTGAACGATCACCTGTGCTTCATATAGCCTTTCAAGCTCTGGATAAATTTAAGGTGGAACATGGACGCTATCCTACCTCTGGCTGTGAGCAGGATGCTCAAACTTTCCAGAAGTTTGCTGCTGACATTAATGAAGCATCTGTTGGTCCTAAGCTGGAAAACATTGATGAAAAGTTGCTCCGTCATTTTGCAAGTGGTTCTCGAGCTGTTTTGAACCCAATGGCTGCAATGTTTGGTGGTATTGTTGGTCAAGAAGTTGTGAAGGCATGCTCAGGGAAATTCCATCCACTTTACCAGGTTTGGGTTTTGAATAATGTACCTTCTTTGTTAATATTGCTATCCCTTATTTTTTTTCTGATGAAACTCCACCTTATGCAGTTCTTCTACTTTGATTCTGTTGAATCTCTCCCTACATATCAGTTGGATCCCCAAGATTTGAAGCCTTCAAATAGCCGCTATGATGCTCAGATTTCTGTATTTGGTTCCAAGCTTCAGAAGAAGATGCTAGATGCAAATGTTTTCATTGTGGGTTCTGGTGCTCTTGGATGTGAGTTCTTGAAGAACCTTGCCTTAATGGGTGTCTCTTGTAACTCCAAGGGAAAGCTAACTATAACAGATGACGATGTCATTGAGAAAAGCAATCTGAGTCGACAGTTTCTGTTCCGTGACTGGAACATTGGGCAAGCAAAGTCTACTGTAGCTGCTGCAGCGGCCATTGCTATCAACCCCAGCCTCCAAATTGACGCTCTTCAGAACCGTGCCTCTCCTGATACTGAAAATGTGTTCCATGACACATTCTGGGATGGGCTGGATGTTGTCATCAATGCCCTTGATAATGTTAATGCTAGGATGTATATGGACATGAGATGCCTGTACTTCCAGAAGCCACTACTGGAGTCGGGGACATTGGGCGCGAAGTGCAATACACAAATGGTCATTCCTCACCTTACTGAAAATTATGGAGCTTCAAGAGACCCACCTGAGAAGCAGGCACCCATGTGCACAGTCCATTCTTTTCCACACAATATTGATCATTGCTTGACATGGGCCCGTTCAGAGTTCGAGGGTTTGCTTGAGAAAACACCTAATGAAGTAAATTCTTTTGTGTCTAATCCTGCTCAATATGCCGCTGCCATGAGGAAGGCAGGTGATGCCCAAGCAAGGGAATTACTTGAACGCGTCTCTGAATGTCTTGACAAGGAGCGATGCAATACATTTGAGGACTGTATAACTTGGGCCCGATTGAGGTATGTCAATGCTTTCT
Organism: Bothriochloa decipiens; assembly: GCA_023333625.1. Classification (NCBI taxonomy): domain Eukaryota; kingdom Viridiplantae; phylum Streptophyta; class Magnoliopsida; order Poales; family Poaceae; genus Bothriochloa; species Bothriochloa decipiens. Next base: position 69,528,930 of record CM041630.1, read on the forward strand.
ATTGTCACATTTCTTCAATTCTTCTGTATATATGTTACTATTTTCTTCACTTCTGTGGGATTCCGCATCTTCCTCTTACCCACCTTATGATAAATGAATTATCAGTTTTATGAAATTGTACTGCTAATTTAACCAACATCTGTTCAAGTTGATTCCCTTTGTAGCTGAGGACTGTTAAAAGTTAACAAGTGTTGTACTTTGACCAGACAAATTCCATTTCTTTTTCTTGGACATGCATCGTGTTCCTTTAGTTTTTGTGCAAGATTAACTGATTTCATTTTGTTTCATGTCAGATTTGAGGATTATTTCTCAAACCGCGTGAAGCAGCTTACATTCACTTTTCCTGAAGATGCTGCTACTAGCACAGGCACTCCTTTCTGGTCCGCCCCAAAGCGCTTTCCCCTCCCTCTGCAATTTTCAGCCACTGATTCATCTGACATCAACTTCATCATGGCTGCTTCAATACTGAGAGCAGAGTCATTTGGGATTGCTATACCTGACTGGGCAAAGGACACAAGTAAGCTGGGTGATGCGGTCAATACGATTGCAGTTCCTAAATTTGAGCCAAAGAAAGGGGTGAATATTGTGACAGATGAGAAGGCTACTAACCTTTCTAGTGCCTCAGTTGATGATGTTGCTGTTATTAATGATCTTTTGGCCAAGTTGGAAGAATATGCCAAGGGCTTGCCTCCAGGATTCCAAATGAAACCTATCCAATTTGAGAAGGTTAGTATTCCAGCTACATATTCATCCGAATCCAAGGTTTAAGAGGTTCAGAGATGGTTCCCCAACTATTAATGTGTTTCCTATGGTTAATTTCTGTTGGTCTTTGTAATAATAAATGTAAAAAATTCTTTCATCTCGGTCACATGAGATGCACGGGCTTATGTGGGGAATCCTTGTTTCTGAAAGTTCAAGTGATATCTACCTAATATTTCTTCCCATTGATCAGCACCATAAGTAGTTAGCAGGGGCGGATCTACAGGGGGGCTGCCGGGGCTAAAGCCCCCCTACCCTGGCCAAACCAGTGGAGCCCCCCCTAGCCCCCCCAAGATTTTTTTCTGCCATTGACTGATTGACAGCAGGAAGGAAGAGCTGGAGTGCTCCAGACAGAGGTAGAAGATGAGTTCCGAGCTGGGCTGTGTTCGTGAGCTAACATATATGTTTCAGCGGCCCATAGATTTAGAGTGTAGAGAAGCCAGTTGAGCCCATTAACAATTAGGATCAGCCTTTTTTTCTTTTCTCTCCGGCTGCCTGTCGGTCTTCCGTCTTCTCTTCACGTCCGTGCAAGTCAAGCAGGCCAGGCAGGAGCTAGTAAGCGGGGTCATTCTTCTCTTGCTCAGCCCCCCCTAAATATTTTTTCTAGATCCGCCACTGGTAGTTAGGTCTTTATAATGACAATTTGGCCTGTTATAATTTGCTGCATGTTCTTCTCATCCCATTCCCTTCTGTGTAGTCAGTTTTCTTTATGATGTTGATATCTACTTAATACTTCTTCTCTATTCATAATGAACAAGCAATGCATCAAGTTCCATTTATCAGCATCATAAGTAGTTAGTACAATCTCACCTTTTTTTTTTTTTTTTGAAAACAAGTCCCATTGTGGCAAAATCATGATTTCATTTGTCTCGTTAGTGGTTGGCTGTCCTGTAGTATGACATGCTTGCTTTACTTCCTTCATGACACATTAGGATTTTGTTTCTTCCAATCAGATGGACATGTAAACATGAATGTTGCAAACTATCGCATGATAGCAGGTCTAACATTCACTTTGCTTTTCCAGGATGATGACACTAATTTTCACATGGATTTAATAGCTGGGCTTGCAAACATGCGCGCGAGGAACTACAGCATTCCTGAGGTTGAGAAGTTGAAGGCTAAGTTCATCGCTGGAAGGATCATCCCGGCCATCGCAACTTCAACAGCCATGGCCACAGGTCTCGTGTGCCTGGAGCTATACAAGGTCATTGCTGGGGAGCACCCCATGGAGGACTACCGCAACACATTTGCCAACCTAGCTCTACCGCTGTTCTCAATGGCCGAACCAGTTCCGGCAAAGGTTATGAAGCATCAAGATCTGAGCTGGACCGTATGGGACCGCTGGACTATCAAGGGCAACCTTACTGTCGCCGAACTGCTGCAGTGGTTCAGTGACAAGGGCCTCAGCGCTTACAGCATGTCCTGCGGCACTTCTCTGCTGTACAACAGCATGTTCTCAAGGCACAAGGAGAGGCTGCAGAAGAAGGTGGTTGATGTCGCCAGGGAGGTGGCAAAGGTGGAGGTTCCTGAATACCGGAAGCACATAGATGTGGTGGTAGCATGCGAGGATGATGATGGGAATGACATTGACATTCCTCTCGTCTCGGTTTACTTCCGCTAGTCCGCATCTAAGGCCAGGCCAGGCCAGGCCGTAGGAAGACTATTACTGCATTGGAAACAAACTCTTCTGTAGCCCGCTCTAGTGGTGTCGTAAACACAGCCTAGATAACTAATCACTGGCACAGGTGTAGAATAGTTGGTTGCCACATTGGCGATGGTAGCTCGGCTTTATCCTGGTATCTGATTAAATTACTCTATTTAGCATCCATTATGATGTGCTGCTTTATCTAATTGGTTGGTGTGATTATTAAAGTACACACACTGGTTAAAATTAAACATCAGGTAACTTGAATCTGTTTTGTTTCTTGTCTTTATTAATCATCAGGTAAAGTAATCATCAGGTAACTTGATTTTGCAACTAGGAAATTGTTAGTGTGTCTGTGATACTGGCCTGACACTGTATTGTTATGGTGTGGAGATAGGATGACGCAAAGGTTGTTTCTTTTTCTTAAAAAGGGGTGGTTCTAAGGGGTGGTTCTGTTGCTACATGCTTGTTTGGAAGCCTGGAAATGGAAACGCTGCTCCTGAGCATTCACAGTAAGCAGGTTGATAGATTTGTGTAATGAGTGCAGGCAATCATTACCCAACCAACACGATGCTCCTGGATGATGGATTTGGTTAGCATACGGCATGTGCGGCAGAATCTTATCTCACTGCACTGCTGCTGCATCGTCTACTAATCAGCGCTACTTGTGTAGTTGGAGAACGACAACTTCGACGTTCGGCCCCGACCTCGTAAGAAAAAACTATAGGTAGAGATAGTATATTTTTTTCTCTCATAATAAAATAATATTCTTTATCCAAAAACAAGAATTGCATCTTTCCGTGAGCCCAACATATACCATCTCCGGATTTGTGCAGCTTATTATTATTTGGAAACTAAACAATCTTTATTCCTTTTATTAAGCCCAATCTTTTTGTGTCAAACTACACACAAGAATTAGTATAAGATGATAGGACGGAGGGCCTCGGTGCAAATATCTTCCTTTCCGCCACCAGATCCACACGACACACGCTCGTGGAAGGATAGGAAACAAGGAAATGATCAGGAAAATGAACACGTGAGAAAATATATATTACTCCCTTTGTTTCAAATTAAAGTTTACTTTGACTTTTTAGTACACTCATTTTGTTATGTATATATTTATATCTAGATATATAGTAAAATGAGTGTATAAAAAATAAAAATAAACTACAGTATGGAGGGAGTAAACAAAGAAAAATGCGATAGCTGCTAGTGCGGTCGCTTTCTTCTTTCTTCGTTTGGCCGCGTCCAAGCTGCTAGCAGCATTTTGTTCTGTCCTCAGAAAGTATAGAAATAAAAAATTGATGCCTTTTCACGTTTTTGTTTTTCCTCTTCACCAGATTCACGCGTTTGCCTTCCTTCCTACCGGTCAGATCTCATCATTCGCCACCAAAGCAATTCGCTTTTGCTTCCCCTTTCCCATGCCATTGCAGGCCTGTCCCCTCTTCTTGCTGGCTCCTCCCTCACCTCACCTGTCGCCGTTGCCAGATGGAGCCGCCTTTGCTCCTCAGGATCCTCCTGCCGCTGGCTTCTCTTTCTTGGCTGCTGCTGCTGCTGCTCGACCACGGTAGTGCAGGTCGATTTTGGCTTTCCCTTTGTTACTAGCCTGCTTTGTTTGTGTTTCGTTTGTTTCTACTGATGCTGACTGTCTTAATTCCTGGATTGGATTGCACAGCGACTGGAGTTCTAAGAAGAATCGGTGCCGACGAGGACGAGTGGAGCAGGCAGCCTGCTGCTGCTGCTCATCTCATTCTTGGGTGAGTGAATGGTTGGTGACAATTGCTTTTCTTTTTCTTCTTCCCAGAAACAATATGCCTTCTATTTCTAGCAGCTTGTCCATTCGTCATTTAATTTGGACAGCTATTAGGCATGGAATTGAAAGAGTATGCATGCTTTGCCTGCTGATTGTATTGGCATGAATTATTTGGATGCTACTGCGCTAGAGCTTAAGAGCTGATTAAATGCCAGATTATCAATCAACAACAGGTTGGGTTGGTGAGGCACACGTGCGGGGTAATACTTTGATTTCCTCTCTAATCGAAGAAGCATCATAACAGTAGTATCAGCAAATTTGCTACCTTTTCCGAAAATTTGCCTACAAAGCAGCGTCAATTCATCATGTACTCAGAGTTTGGCGCACCATTTATATGCTTATATGGAGTATCATCTGTTGCATACAATAGACTAGCACTGGCAATATACGATTATGAAGTCACTGCCTTGTTCGGCTGGTTGAATTTGGGCTGATTTCAGCTGAAGGTCCTGGGCTGATCCTGGTGGATTGGCTGAATGTGGACACTGTTTAAGTTCAGCCAAAATCAGCCAATAGGTCTCTGCTGTTTTCAACTCCATTTCACCAAATGTCGTTTTGCATTCTTCACTTGTGCTTTATTTTCAAAGCAATTTAAGTTTCCTTTTTTGTACCAGAGACTCCAGAGATGTTCAAGTTAGAAGATTGCTGCAGAGTGGTAAAAACGAGCATCCCCAACCACCTACACACGCTCCTCATCCTAATCCTAATCAGAAGAAGCCAAAGACAAATGAACACCCACACAGACCAAAACATCATCGACATAAAATGAATGCTCCATCACCCTCACCTTTTAGTTCTGCGCCTAAAGCCTTGCCATCACCATCTGCTTCTGAACCTGTAATATCTTCTTCAGGATCTCATCATCCATTGGCAGCCCCTCCCCGAGGACTTATTAGTCCTTCACCTTCCATCTCCCCACCACATAAGCATTCCTCTAGAAAGTCCAGTTTGGTCGCTGCAGGCAGTGCAGTCTTTGTTGTCATGGCTGCAGCTTCTGTACTGTCGAGTTAAGAAGGTGGGCACTGTGAGGCCATGGGCCACAGGGTTAAGCGGGCAACTGCAACGAGCATTCATAACAGGTAATTTCTTTCTGTTTTGTGTGCATTCCTTGTGCTTTTCTATTTCAGTTTGAACTTATACCATGTCACGATACTCATGTTCCAGGTGTACCTGCATTGAAACGATCCGAGCTAGAAGCAGCCTGTGAGGACTTTAGCAACATAGTTGGTTCTACGCCTAGCTGCTTGCTGTACAAGGGGACATTATCGAGTGGAGTTGAAATAGCAGTTGTGTCAAGCTCAGTAACATCTGTGAAGGATTGGTCAAAAGAATGTGAATCCCACTACAGGAAGAAGGTAGCATGCTACTTACCTCATCTATTCTGTGGTTATAAAAAGGACTGGAGTGTATTTTTGCAGAATCCACACTTACATAACTGAATCTCCATTGCTTGATCAGATCACAAGTTTATCCAAAGTTAGCCACAAGAATTTCATGAATCTACTCGGCTATTGTGAGGAAGATCAACCTTTTACCAGAGCAATGGTTTTTGAATATGCTCCAAACGGAACGCTTTTTGAGCATCTCCATGGTAAGTGACTTCCAGAAACATCAAAAGTTTCTCCATAGCGTTTTCAAAAGAAAAAAAATCTCCATAGCAGTGTGTTCATTCGCCATAAATTAGGCTCTATGATTTCAATTATACGGCTCTCGTATTGGTTGCAAATATATCATGTACTCCAGTACACCTGACAACATGTTTGATTGCATCGCAGTTAGAGAAGCTGATAACCTGGACTGGGCGACACGGCTGAGGATATCGATGGGGATAGCTTACTGTCTAGAGCACATGCACCAGCTGAATCCACCTGTTGTGCCAAGGAACTTTGACTCAAGCACTATATACCTCACTGATGACTTTGCTGCAAAGGTTTCAGACCTTGATTTCTGGAGCGACATCGCAAACACCAAGGGATCCGATTCCAGTTCAACCACTGACGATGAGTTCTCCTCAGTTTCAGGCATAGATGTCATGGTGCATCAGTATGGCATGCTATTGCTGGAGATATTAACTGGAAAGGTCGCCTACTCCAAAGAGGAAGACAGGGTTTCACTGGAACAATTAGTATCTCGCTACTTGGATGGCAACATGCCTCTTGCGGAGCTGATTGACCCGAGCCTCGGTTCTTTCTCACAAGAAGCCGCACACGCAATGTGCGAGGTCGCAAGGTCTTGTGTGGACCCAGACCCAAAGAAGAGACCAAGGATGGTACAGGTGGCTGCTAGGATGAAGGAGATCACCGCGCTGGGACCGGAGGGAGCGACTCCAAAGGTGTCGCCGCTGTGGTGGGCGGAGCTAGAGATCATGTCCTCTGAAGCCAGCTGATGAACGGTGAAACAAAACCACCGTCTGGATGCAGCGATTCATTATCAGCTTCCTCCCGCTGTGATTGGAAAAAATTCTTTGGTTTGTTGTGTTGTGGTTGCGGAGTCTGAAGAGTTAAATTACTTGTGGTTTTTTCTTTTGCGTTTTTCTTGGTAGAGCGTTGTGTATGTGTATATATCATCATCAGCGCTTCAGGAGACTAACAGTAAAAGTGAGACGAAAGCAGCAAAAAGGGTAAAGTCTGTCTTCCAATATACTGTGTATGTATTACTTTGGCCTCTGGGTTTGATTTATTGGATGGAACAAATATATATATATATGCAGTATTACTTTTAAAAGTATGTTTTTTTTTTCACGACCGGTGCTTCACCCGTTTTTCATTAAAAGTATGTCTTAGACGGGAGCTAGCAGCAGCAGATGTGCCATGCCAGGCCCGGGGGATGCCCCAAGGGTTGATGGATGTTGGACGGAGCACAGTAAATAAAAAAGAAAATGGATCTCGGTTTATTAGTGCATCGTCAACCTTTCACCTGACGATGCATTTTTTCTTTTACAGTTGCAAAAGAATCATAGACACGTACAGGACCATCTTATTTTATCTTTTTTTTTGAGACCGAGACTTCACCTGTTTTTCATTAAGAGAGTTATTTTATCATGTCCAAATCAAATTAAACGCAACCGAATAGGTTGATTGATGAGCACTAGGGAGTGAAATAATATGGTCGTAATTTTCTTTTTTTCTTTGATTGCAATGCACAGGAAAGACATTCCTAAGTTGAGCCCAGGGACTATGCATTGTTTGCACCCTTAGTAGTAGCAAAAACAACTGATAAAAGATATATTAACACCGTAACATAGTCGCTTTTGTGGATGAACGAGCTCAGTGCCACTCAACGTGACCGTGTATAAGGAGAGGCACGCACATTCGTTGTACGACTAAGAAAGACGACGAACGTTGAGCCATTGGCAATGAATCCACTAGCTATATATAGCGCGCGCAATGGAGACCACCCGTACACAACTATGTTGGATCAGATTGAATTAGTTCCCGTGATTGATTCGGTTGACTTGCTCCGCAAACCAAAATCCCAATTTTGTTTAATTAAAAACATAAATGGAGGAGTCGGGAGAGGAAAAGATTAATTACAGTACATCAAGGTAGCGTCGTGCTACACAAGTCAATGCAAGTCAGATGGATCCGATCCTGTCTTCCTGCCCACGCACGCCGCGCTTAATTCTCCTAGCCGATCTTATAAATAGAAAGCAAACCAAATCGTCTTCTATCCCTGCTTGCATTGCATTGCATGCATCCGTCTGCACCCCTTGTTCCTCCGATCCATCCATCGCTTTCCATGGACACCGTCGGCGGCATCGGGTCCGTGGACGGGCACAAGCTCGCGGCCAACGGCGCCGTGGCCTGCCCTGCGTCCGGCGTTCCGGGCTCCATCATGTCATCGGCGTCCACCGGCGGCGGGGCGCCGCCTCCTAGGGACGCCACGCTGGGCCGGCACCTCGCGCGGCGCCTCGTGCAGGTGGGCGTGAGCGACGTGTTCGCCGTGCCCGGGGACTTCAACCTGACGCTGCTGGACCACCTGATCGCGGAGCCCGGCCTCCGAGTCGTCGGCTGCTGCAACGAGCTCAACGCCGGGTACGCCGCCGACGGGTACGCGCGCGCGCGGGGCGTGGGCGCCTGCGCCGTCACCTTCACCGTGGGCGGGCTCAGCGTGCTCAACGCCATCGCCGGCGCCTACAGCGAAAACCTGCCCGTGGTGTGCATCGTGGGCGGGCCCAATTCCAACGACTACGGCACCAACCGCATCCTGCACCACACCATCGGCCTGCCGGACTTCTCGCAGGAGCTGCGCTGCTTCCAGCCCGTCACCTGCCACCAAGCCGTCGTCAACAACCTCGAGGACGCGCACGAGCAGATCGACAGGGCCATCTCCACGGCGCTCAGGGAGAGCAAGCCCGTCTACATCAGCGTCAGCTGCAACCTGCCGGGTCTGCCGCACCCGACATTCGCAACGGACCCAGTGCCATACTTCCTGGCGCCAAGGTTGGTCTTTGTTATTAATTAGTTGATAGATTGAATGAATGACACTGAATTGCATTGCATTACTGAATGAAATCCTAATCGCATATATTGCATTGCATTGCATTGCATATGAAATCTGCAGGCCGAGCAACGTGATGGGCCTTGAAGCCGCCGTCGAGGCCACCGTCGCGTTCCTCGACAAGGCCGTCAAGCCGGTGATGGTTGCCGGCCCCAAGATCCGCGTGGCCAAGGCCGGCGACGCCTTCGTGGAGCTGGCCGAGGCGAGCGGCTACGCGGTGGCGGCCATGCCGTCGGCCAAGGGCCTGGTGCCGGAGACGCTGCCGCGCTTCCTGGGCACCTACTGGGGCGCCGTGAGCACGGCCTTCTGCGCCGAGATCGTCGAGTCGGCCGACGCCTACCTCTTCGCGGGCCCCATCTTCAACGACTACAGCTCCGTGGGCTACTCGTTCCTGCTCAAGAAGGACAAGGCGTTGGTGGTGCAGCCGGACCGCGTCACCGTCGGCAACGGCCCCACCTTCGGCTGCGTCATGATGAAGGACTTTCTGTCGGCGCTGGCCAAGCGCGTGCGCGCCAACACCACCGCCTACGACAACTACCGGAGGATCTTCGTTCCCGACGGCCAGCCGCCCGAGTGCGAGCCCGGCGAGCCCCTCCGCGTCAACGTCCTCTTCAAGCACATCCAGAGGATGCTCACCGGCGACAGCGCCGTCATCGCCGAGACGGGAGACTCGTGGTTCAACTGCCAGAAGCTCAGGCTACCAGACGGATGCGGGTACGGACACGGACGCGCCATATATGCATGCATCGTTCGTTCCATATATATATATATGTATGTATATATAATCGTGCAGCTTGGCGCTCCATGCTGGCAACCATGGCAGGTACGAGTTCCAGATGCAGTACGGGTCCATCGGCTGGTCCGTTGGCGCGCTGCTCGGCTACGCCCAGGGCGCCCCCGACAAGCGCGTCATCGCCTGCATCGGCGACGGCAGCTTCCAGGTGACGGCGCAGGACGTGTCGACCATGCTCCGGTGCGAGCAGCGCAGCATCATCTTCCTCATCAACAACGGCGGCTACACCATCGAGGTGGAGATCCACGACGGGCCCTACAACGTCATCAAGAACTGGGACTACACGGGCCTCGTCGACGCCATCCACAATGGCCAGGGGAAGTGCTGGACCGCCAGGGTCGCCACCGAGGAGGAGCTCACGGCGGCCATCGCCACGGCCACTGCCGACGACAACAAGGACTGCCTCTGCTTCATCGAGGTGGTGGCGCACAAGGACGACACCAGCAAGGAGCTCCTGGAATGGGGATCCAGGGTCTCCGCCGCGAACTCCAGGCCACCCAACCCGCAGTAGAAACATTTTTTATACGTACCGGATTGTCGACAAAGCATGTGTGTCTTTTTTTTTTGTCAAAAAAACTCTTTCATCATTAAATAAATGAATAAAGTCGATCGTGCTCCCTCAATCCGGCCTTGATATCATTCATGCATGTACAGATGTACTCTAAGCGAGTTGGAACAAAAGAAAAAGACACGAAGTGGCAGGGAAAATATATACATTCTTGGAACAAAAGAAAAGAAACGAAATGGTAGGGGGGAAAATATATTGTCGGGACGAAATAAAATTTTTTAGAATTCTAACCACTAAACTACAGCCACTTTTGTTTAATTAGTTAGTGATGTAGGTTATTTATCAGTTCATGTAAGGAACACATGCACACTCAAAATTGGAACTATGTGGAAAACACATCATACATTATTGCATAATAAAGAGGAAGACATGTTGGAACTATGTGCAAGCAAACCATTCAATACATGAGAGGAACATTACAACATTCGTATTGGCATTGTGGTGCGAGCAAATCATACCTTGTATATATGATACGAAAACTATAGCACACATTGGAAATTTGTGCAAGCAAATCATACATTGCATGAGAGGATTGGAAATTTGTGCAAGCAAATCATACATTGCATGAGAGGAGATGAAAACTATAGGACACATGCGTATTGGCACTGTGGTGTAAGCCCATTTTTTTTTTATACTACTAGATATATGCTCGTGCGTTACACGGGAATCACGGATTTTAGGTGCATGCAGCGGGACGATAATTTTTTTCCACACCTAATCACCTATGGCTACATGTGGCTTGCAGCTTCTATGAACATATTAACAGGTCTATGAATGTAACTCCATAAAAATTGTAAAACCTTATATATTTTACAAGTTCATTAATATGATTTGATCCTTATATATTTATAATTATGCATTTTACAAGTTCATTAAGATGATTTGATCATTTTAGAAAATAATAAGAAGGTAATAAATGATTTTGCATTTCGCAAGCCATAGGCTTGTGGCTTTATTTTTCATGACTACGACACCGACAAACGACTACCTGATCTCTCTCTCGTTGCGTGGGATGATCTCAGGTAGTGAAAAAAGTACTCCCTCCGTCTTAAATTGTGGTTCCTTTGATTTTTTTGACTTCAAGTTTGATCACTCATCTTATTTAAAAAATTTAAGCAAAACTAGTTAAATTTAGGCCATTCTTGAATATTTTTTTTATACAAAGCAAGCCACAACAAAAGAAATGATAGTTTAAATAAATTTTTGAATAAGACGAGATTGTCAAATTTAAGATAAAAAAATTAAATAAACTATAATTTAAAATAGACTATGTGTCTTGTTTTCTGTTATGCCGCCGGGACCGGACGTACGCCATGTTGTATGTCTGGGCGCCATGCAGTACGAGGCGGACACGGCGCAGCAGTGTGCCGATCGATCGAGGCCGGCGCGCGGGCCACGTACATATATGCATGGGTAGGCTTATGCAGCAGCTGCTGCCGGACCAAGCACTTTTCCTTAGCCAGCAAGTGCGTCTCTACGTCGTCATCAGGATATGAAATTTTCGTTCTTAATTACAATGATAAATCTTTTATATATTCGATAAAAAACATCTTATAATTTAGAACCAAGAGAATACCTTGCTATAGTCTATAATAAATTATATTAAAATGTTAACTCAAGTTGGAAGAAAATGTTGAAAATTCAAACACTATATAAGGATTCAAACACCTGAAACCTATGAAAAAACTACTATGCGATATTGTGCTGCAAAAAAACATAAACTCTTTGGTTAAAACAACAACTATGAAATATATCAACTATCTCTATCTTGAAACAAATAAGAAACTTCTATCTATTTTCACTCATTTGAAAAAGCGGAAAAGACGAGAGTCTAGAATGCTGCAAAAATATACTACGTGAAGGCCACAGCTTCTAGAAAAGAGAATCAGGTCCACACCCATTCAACTGAACCAAACATAGCCTTAAGACTATTTTTACAAGGTTGGATTTTAGTAATCAACGTTTGGAGCGCAATATAAAAGGCTTTTTCATCAATAGTTTCAAAAAATGTAGATTAATCACTCATGCATCTTCGATCCTTTATAGGCCTTGACCTTGATGGGTCTGTGATCATTTGTATTTTTCTCCTAAGTGCTCAAAGTAGGCTAAGAAACAACTGCGACGAACAACTACAAAAAAAAATCATTCTCCAACTCTCTTCATGTATTAAACAAGTCAAAGTGACAAACTAAAACTTGTATATATTGTCGTTTATACTACAAAAATTCAATTCTAGAATTTCCTTGGATCTAAACGGACCCTAAGACTATTTTCTCAAGGTTGTGTTTCAGTAATCAACGTTTGGAGCACAATATAAAAAGGCCTTTTCATCAATAGTTTCCAAAAAAACTTTTGTTCTTCTCAAAAAAACATGTCATTTGTTTTTTTGTGACTCAACATGTCATTTATTTCGAGTCAAGATCATGTATGTTTACAGCAAAGTATAATATTTGTTTTTTCCTAAAAAAGTATCATATTTGTTGTATTACAAAAAAGTATCATTAAATTCATCGAAATACTTTTACAAATATATTTATTTTTTGATATTATAAATATCTGGTGTTTATAAATGCTCACAATTTCTCTACGGTCAAACATAAATTATTTGATATATACACGACGAAACTAAAGTGAGAGATTATTTATTTTATTTTAAATAAAATAAAATGGGGGGAAAATGAGTCCCTTTGGCCATCTGTTTGCGGCCGACTTGCAATTTCATTTTTCTCCTACGATGCGAAGCAACACCCTCCGGAAGTCCAGGCCTGCATATCATCTCCGATCATCCCGTACCGCCGCCGCCGCCGCCGCCGCCACCACCACCACTTCCTCCTGTCGCCGCCCCACCCAGTGCCCCTCTCCCGCACCGCCGTTTTGGGCGTTGCGGAATGGCGTTCTCCGCCAGCGATGTGCCCACCATGTACACCGTCCTCGTCAATTCGCTCAGCGCCGACGAGGCGGCGCGGCGCCCGGCGGAGGCAGCTCTGGCGCAGTGCGAGACCCGCCCGGGCTTCTGCTCCTGCCTTTTGGTAAGCCATTCCGCATCTCCCCGCACTCTCACATCGCATCCTGGTTTCTTCTAGGGCTTGGCTTGCCGCCACCGGGTGTCCGATCTACCGGGTGGCTGCTTCAACTCCTACCGACCTACTTCTCTGGTTTGCTGCTTCGCAGGAGATCATCTCGGCGAGGGGGCTGGCTTGTCGGGAGGATGTCCGCCTGCTCGCGACGGTGTACTTTAAGAACAGCATAAATCGCTACTGGCGGCATCGCCGCGATTCTTAGTGAGTCCGGATACCTGTCTTCGCTTCCTTAATTCCGAGTGATTGATTGATCCCCCCCTCCCCCCGAGAATCATAGTAATATTGTCTGAAAATGGAGCCTCATTGTTGTAATTCTTTTGGGTGGCAGCATTTTCGATATAGTACCACTAATATGTTTCATCCCGTTGCCAATTCGAGCTTAATAACTCGTGGAACACTACTAACTGGTTTCAACAACATTCATATTTCTCAATCACCTCTTTGTGGAGTAAATAGTTCTTTAGATTTGTTGGTAATCGAAACGCTGCACTTTTGACCAAATTTTCTGTTTGATATAATTTGATGTCACAAATTTTCAACTACATGTTAATAGTTTCTGACATCTCACTTACCAGATCAAAATTTCTTTGCTGCAGTGGAATTAGCAATGAGGAGAAGGACCACCTTCGGAAAAATCTTTTGCTAAACATGCGTGAGGAAAATAGCCAGGTGTGCACTATAATATGCATCAAGTTTGACTCATTGATGGTAGACACATATAATGTGTATTGATGAGGCTGAATTTTCTTAATGCTGTGATGTAGATTGCACTGCAGCTAGCTGTATTAATCTCCAAGATTGCACGCTTGGATTACCCAAAAGAGTGGTATGCATTTACAAAACAACTTCTATCAGCTATTTTGCACATAGTTTGATTTGCGATTCAAGGCTACAATGGTTCCTCACATCTTGTCATTCAGGCCAGACCTTCTCTCTATATTGGCACAACAGCTGCAGTCCGCTGATGTTCTTGCTTCACATCGTGTGTTTATGGTCCTATTTCGAACTCTAAAGGAACTGTCTACCAAACGGCTTGCTGTGGATCAGAAGAACTATGCAGAGGTAATTTCATTTTACAGAAACCACTTATCCATGTGTGTCCCTACTCAGTTGTGTTTATCTTTTGTCCGTTGACATTTTTGTTTCATTTTATGTTGGTACGACACTGACTTCATAATAGCTTGTTGCCAGTGCCCCCCATAATGCATGAGACACAACATAGCAAACACATATTATTTCTGGTTTTTCTTATTTGATCACATCAAGGCATCTTCTCAAGGGGTTCACAGGTGGATTGTCATAATGTGAGCTTTTCACTATTGTCAAGTTGTTAATGAATTGATCGAGAAACATGCCTTCCATATTCAATAGCATCTGCAATTGTGTCACCGTTCTCATGAAATTGTGAATATGCGTTGCAATTTTTTTTTATGATAGTATTCATTGTAATGAGGTATTTATTTTCTTGACTTGAAAAGTCAAAAAGATGTTCACAAACTAGCAGCATGTTCTTACACATCTCGTTTTCTTATGTAGATCACTGGCCACTTGTTTGAGTATACCTGGAACCTTTGGAAGAGTGATGTGCAGACTATATTACAGAATCTTTCTATGCTATCACAGCGGAATGACATAGATTCCATTTTGGAGCAATCCAATGACCTTGTTTTGATTTGCGACCGGTGGTTACTCTGCTTAAAGATTGTTCGGCAACTAATTTTTTCAGGTTATGCTAGTGACTCAAGAACTGCACAGGTAATCATATCATCTTCTTTTTCTTATATGGTCTTGCTGCTACTGAATGTTCATAAGCTGTTCCAGAAGCAAGATCTGCAACTAGCTGTTTACCTTTGTAGGAGGTTTGGCAAGTCAGGGAAGTTTGTCCAACAGTTTTGACTGCCATTAAATCCCTTCTTCCATATTGTAAGTTAATATTTGTAGTTTGCCTCAAATGCCCTCTTTTACCTATGTAGTTTCACCTGGGTGTTAATTCTAATACCCAGAAATTGCTCTGACTATGCTTTGACTTAATCAAATTTAGGCAGTACTGTTTTGTTATATGTTTGTTTTTTTAAACTATTTAATATGTTACTTCAAAAAATGCTATTGATTGGAAAACCCAAACAGCAATATTGTGTGTGATTTGCCCCGTTAACCTCTTTTCTCAGATCACACAAGTAAATTGTTTGTTGTTGTTCTTTACTCTGCAGATGATTCCTTCAAAGATAAGCAAGCTAAACTTTGGGACTTTGCAAAACGAGCATGCACTAAGTTGATGAAAGTCCTTGTTACTCTACAAGACAGACACCCATATTCTTTTGTTCACCAAACTGTGCTTCCAGCTACAATTGACTTCTGTTTGAATATGATTACAAATCCTGAACAGACTGGCACAACTTTTGAGGAGTTTCTTATACAAAGCATGGTTTTGGTTAAATCAGTACTGGAGTGCAAAGAATACAGACCAAGTGCCACAGGATGTGTGATCAATGAAAATTCACAGCCTTTAAGTCTGGAGCAAAGGAAGAAAAATTTTGCAGCAGTGGCTAGTGACATGCTGAAGGTCGTTTTATCTGGTGATCGAGTTGTGCTGCTTTGCAACATTTTAGTAAGGAGGTAGTGTTTTGATTCCTTGGCAATCATATAATGAACCATGTCAAGTTTAAGTAAGACAAAAATACATCTCTTGTTAACCGACTAAAGTATGCATTGATACCCAACAAACTGATGAGCACATCATTTGGCCAGCAACCTAGATTGCTGCACCATCACATGCTACACATGCTTATTAATCCATCTGTGTCAATTACCAGTAGAACAGGTGGCATTGAATATTTTTTTCTGGTATTTTATATTACATCTACAGTTCCACATACAGGTTTTTTCCCCCCTGGTATTCATTGTAGCTTATTTTATATTTTTATTTAGGATTTTTCTGGCCTTCAAGTACCTTAGAAGTTTGCAATTCTTTTGCAGATACTTCATTTACACAGCAAAGGATTTGGAAGAGTGGTCAGAGAATCCTGAGTCCTTCCACCATGAGCAGAATTTGGTTCAGTGGACTGAGAAAAAACGGCCATGTGCTGAAGCCCTCTTCATTGTTATCTTCGAGAAGTACCGAGAGGTGTGAACATTTAAATTTTCATTGTGGCTGTGACTGTATAAATGCTTTAATGCTCACATGATCATGTGTCGCTCAGCTTCTAGCTCCAGTTGTTGTTTCTGTTCTTCGTGAAGCTATGGCTATTTCTCCACCACAAGAAACAAATGTTACTGCTGGAATGCTTTTAAAGGATGCTGCCTATACAGCCGCAGGACATGTTTATTATGAACTTTCGAACTACCTCAGTTTTAATGAATGGTAAGGTTGTAACTTTATGAGTTCTTATGAAAATGATACCGGTCTTTGTAGAACCATTTGCAAATACTCTTACATGTCTGGATGCTATCATCTTGTGCTGAGCATAGTGACAGCATTTTTGGAACGTCGATGGTCACTCACAGTGGGTTCTAAATGACTGCATTCCTTTGTGTTTTTCTCTATTTTCTACAGGTTCCATGGATCTCTATCCATTGAAATTTCAAATCATCATCCCAATATGCGTATCATTCGTAGAAAAATTGCATTGCTACTTGGGCAATGGATTTCTGAGGTACGTTTTCTGTAATATGATTTGATTTCAGAAAACCATGTACGATATGATTTAGTTTCTTCACAGCGTCTCTAAGCTTAGTGGTTTACTATATCTTTGGGCTCCAACATTTATTGCTCTGTAGATCAAGGGTGACACTCGGAAATTGGTATACCACGCTTTGGTTGGATTGCTGCAGGATAATGACATAGCCGTTAAGGTATGTTCTACATCTGTAATTCCTTGGCATTGTGACTTATGAGTGTATAGCTGTACCTACTTGTTTTAATTGTTTGTTCATTGTGTTCAACTTTCAGCTAGCAGCATGCTCTTCAATGTGTTATCTTTTCCAAGAATCTTGCTTTTCTGAACTAGATTTGTTTGAGTGTCTTCCTACGTGTTGGACAATGAGTTTCAAGTTGATAGAAGACGTCCAAGAATTTGATTCAAAGGTTTGTGTATCTCAAAAGCGCAGCTCCTGTTCTCCTTCAAATTCTTTTTAACCTGATGTCCCTGTAAGCATTAAACTTTCATATTGTGCTATTAGCCAATAACATGCCGAGAAAAGTTAGTCAGGAGCAGTGAATGGTTATGTTAGGCAGGATCTTAGTTGGCATTGCGTTTGTTGATGCCAAATCTTGTACATCACCTTTATGAATTTTCAGGTGTCCTCTCTCCTAACTGTTGGAATTTCTGATTCTCATTATTAGGCCAACTCTAGAAGGGTAGCAATATATGTCATACATGGACCTCATGGGCCTAATACTCTCATACTCCAACACCCCCCCACGCCCTCGCAGTCTGAACTACCGGCGCAACGGAGTTACAGACTGAACACGAAAAGAAGCACACACACGAGCCCCCCACAGACGCAACTAGCCACCGATGACGTTGAAGCTGGAGCAAAACTCGGTGAAGGTCGAGGACGAGAGGCCCTTGGTGAAGATGTCGACAAACTGGGAGGTGGTCGGGACGTGGAGGACCCAAACATCGCCGATGGCGACTCGATCTCGAACAAAGTGTAGATCAATCTCCACATGCTTGGTCCGCTGGTGCTGAACAGGGTTGGTGGAGAGGTACATCGCACTGACGTTATCGCAGTAGACCAACGTGCTCCGTGAGAGAGGGCTGTGGAGCTCGGCGAGGAGCTGCCGGAGCCAGGAGGCCTTAACCACGCCGTTAGTGACAGCGCGGTACTCCGCCTCGACACTGGAGCGGGAGACCACCGGCTGGCGCTTGGACGACCAGGACACCAGGTTGCCGCCCAGGAAGACAGCGTAGCCGGAGGTGGAGCGTCGAGTGTCCGGACACCCGGCCCAGTCGGCGTCAGTGTAGACGACGAGCTCGGTGGAGGAAGACCGGTGAAGGAGCAGGCCGTAGTCGACAGTGCCGCAAAGGTAGCGGAGGAGGTGCTTGAGAGCAGTGAGGTGGGGCTCTCGAGGATCATGCATGTGAAGACATACCTGCTGCACTGCATAGGTGATGTCCGGCCTGGTGAAGGTGAGGTACTGAAGTGCACCGGCAAAACTCCGGTAGGCAGTGGGATCTGCCACTGGGTTGCCCTCGGCCTCTGACAGCTTGCCCTATGTGTCAACCAGAGTGGAGCAGGGCTTGCAGTTAGTCATCCCAGCTCGCTCCAGGGTATCAAGAGTGTATTGCCGCTGGTGACGAAGTAGCCCGGTGGGACGAGGCTCAACAGTGACCCCGAGGAAGTGGTGGAGCACACCAAGATCCTTCACAGGAAACTCCTTTTTGAAGAGAGTTGATAATGCGGCGGAGTAGTAACAGACTGGAGGCTGTGAGGACAATATCATCAACATAGAGCAGCAGGTAGGCAGTCGCAGCTCCGCGGTGATAGATGAACAAAGACGTATCTGACTTGGCCTCTACAAATCCCAGTGACAACAGGAAAGCAGCAAGTCGAGAGTGCCACGCCCGAGGGGCCTGCTTGAGGCCGTAGAGAGACTTGTTGAGCCGGCAGACCATGTCGGGACGAGAAGAGTCAGCAAACCCCGCCGGCTGACTGCAGTAGACGGTCTCATTGAGAGTCCCGTGCAGAAAAGCATTCTTGACGTCTAGCTGATGCATGGGCCAGGAGCGAGCTAGAGCCAGTGAGCACCGTGCGGACGGTGGCCAGCTTCACCACTGGGCTGAAAGTCTCATCATAGTCGACCCCAGGGCGCTGAGTGAAACCCCGGAGAACCCAGCGAGCCTTGTACCTCTCAAGGGTACCATCAGCCCGTCGCTTGTGAGTCCAGATCCACTTGCCGGTGACGACGTTGGAGCCGGGTGGATGGGGCACCAGATCCCATGTCTGGTTGGCGAGGAGAGCCGCTGACTCCTCTTCCATCGCGTGGCGCCAGTGAGGGTCCGACAAGGCGTCGCGAATGGAAGAGGGTACAGGAGAGACCCGCGGGTCGCCGGGCATCGCCGCAAGAGCCCGGGACCGCAGGGTACCAGCCGTGTGCCGCGTCACCATAGTGCCATGGACGTCGGTGAAGGAGCGGTGGGTGGTACACCGGCGGGACGACACGGGCAGCCGGCGGCCGCGGCGGTGGTGTAGGCGTCCCCGGCGGAGAAGAGGCCACCGGCGGTGGAGGCGTCGCCGATGGAGAAGAGGCCACCGGTGGTGACTGAGGCAGCGGAGCCGCCCGCGCACGACGTTAGTAGACGTGCACCGGCTGGGCGAAACGCACAGGAGGTGTGGAAGCCGGCGTCCCCAGACCCGCGTCGGGCGTAGGGGCAGGAGCAGCACCGGAGGGTGACGCCTGCGGACCTGGGCAGGGCGCAAAGCCAGGGGCATCACTGGTGGGCGGCGAGCTGGGGCACAGGCCCAGCGAAGGGCACGGAGTAGCAGCACCTGCAGGAGACAACGGTAAAGGTGGCTGGACCACCATGTCAGTGGGAAACAGAGAGAAGGGGTCAAGGTCAGGGGTGGATGTGGTGGTGCTGGTGGTGGTGGAGAAGGGGAAGACGGACTCATCGAACACCATATGGCGAGAGATGAGGACCCGAGAGAGGTGAGGTCAAAGCAGCGGTAACCCTTATGATCAGGGGAATATCCGATGAAGACACACAGAGTCGAACGGGGAGCCATCTTGTGGGGAGCGGTGGCATTGGTGTTAGGGTAACACGCACACCCGAAGACCCGAAGGTGGTCATACCGAGGAGGGGTACCGAAAAGAGCGTGGTGTGGCGTAGAAGCTGGGCAAGCAGCGGAAGGAAGGCAGTTAAGGAGATAGGTGGAGGTGTGCAGGCTCTCCGCCCAGAAGCGAGCAGGGAGGGACGCCTGGAGCAGAAGGGTGCGCATGGTGTCGTTGGTGGTGCGAATCATGCGCTCAGCTTTGCCGTTCTGGAGGGAGGTGTACGGGCAAGACATGCGCAACTGGACACCGTGAGAGAGGAAGAAGGCGCGCGAGGTGGTGTTATCGAACTCGCGGCCATTGTCACACTGGACGGCCTTGATGGTGAGGCGGAACTGAGTAGACACCTAGGCGAAGAAGTGGAGAAGTGCGGGAAAAGCATTAGACTTCGCACGCAAGGGAAACGTCCACGAATAGTGAGAGAAATCATCAACCACCACACGATAGTATTTATAGCCAGAAATGCTGATGACAGGAGATGTCCATAGGTCGCAGTGTACAAGATCAAACACATGAGTAGCATGTGAAGAAGAAGAATGAAAAGGAAGATGAACATGACGGCACAACTGGCACGCATGACACAAATGCTCATCGTGAGCCCGAGTACAATGAATGTCGGAACTACGACTAAGCTGCATCAGAGCATCACGTCCAGGATGGCCGAGACAACGGTGCCAAGTGGTGGAGGAAGTAGTAGCGGCGAAAGCAGCTGACAAAGTGGACGGTGAAGAAGGTGAAGCAGACGCCGGAAACCGAAGAGTGTAAAGGGGCCTCGTGCTGTCACATCGGAGAAGAGGATGCCGGGAAGCCAAATCCTTAACAGTAAGACCAGAAGAGTTAAATTCAACAGAACAGGAATTGTCAGCTGTAAATCGACGAATAGAAAGAAGGTTGTGAACCATAGAGGGTGCAACAAGAACATCAGGAAGACGAAAAGAGCCATGAGCGCCAGCGGCACCCACGGACGTGACAGGAAGACACGAACCATTTGCGACCATGATGGACAAAGGATGAGAGGAAGGAGGGTGAACAGAGGATAGTATACCAGGGTTGGGAGTGGTGTGGTAAGTGGCACCCGAGTCGGCCACCCACTCTGGTCCGACAGGTGGTGTCAGGGCCATGGTGTTGAAGGACGAGGCCAAGGCCGCCGGGTCCCAACCGATAGGCCCGGGCGAGGCGCCGGAAGGTGTCACCCACGGTCCGGGCGAGGCGTCGGGAGGTGTAGCCCACGGAGCCGCGGAGTGAAAACCCCGGAGGAGCACCAGCGAGCATGGCCGCCGGCGGGCGAGTCTCACCGCCGGGAGCCTGGAAGGGCCACATGGAGATGCGCCCCGACCACGGGTTGTGGAAAGAGGGCCAGGGTATACCCCGTGGAGGCGCGGGCCCCGGGTTGCTCCCACAGCCAAGACTCGCACCACGCCCCCCTCCGCGGCGACGGCGGTCGCCACGACCCCCCCACCCCCGCTCAGCCCGGGGGGAGGAGGACCAAGAAGAGACGACGGCGGCGGAGGAGTACGACAAGGGCAGTCGAGGAAGACGAGGACCCTGGTGCAGAGGTGGACCCGGGCTGGATGCCCTGAGTGAGCTCCTCCATGACAAGGTCGTCACGGACCTACACGAAGGTGGGGAAGGGCCGCTGCCGGGTGATCCACGCGCGGAGGTGGGCGTAGCGGTCACTGAGCCCGCGGAGGACGTTGAGGACCAGGATGCGATCCTCCACGGGCCAGCCAAGGTCGCTGAGGGAGTCCGCCATGCCCTTCATCCGACGGCAGAACTCGCCAACGAAGAGGTCACCCTGGACGAAGGTACGGAAACTTGCATCGAGACGCAGAGCCCGGGCTTCGGCATTGCCCAGAAACTGGTCCTCGAGCGCAAGCCAGGCTCGGCGTGCGTCGACGGAGTTGCGGACGAGGTTGTGGAGGTCGAGGGAGATCGTCCCGAGGATCCAGGAAAGCACGATGCTGTCGAGGCGCAGCCACGAGGGGGTCTGGACCGCGACCGAGGCGTCGACGAGGACGTGGTCGTTGAGGGCGTAGCGGCGGAGGGTGAGGAGGACCAGGTCCCGCCAACGGGCGTAGGAGGGCGACTCAGGCTCGAGGACGACCGGGACGAGGAGCCGGATGTTCTGCGCCACGAGCGGATCGGCCGGGTCGTGCCAGATGACCGCAGTGTGGGACACACGGTGGCCCGTGGAGCCGGAGGAGGTGGCCCCACCGTCGTGCGAGGCAGGGAGGACGAGGAGCTGCTCCGCCTCGGTGATTTGGCGGGCCAGTGCATCGGCCGCATCGCGCTCGCGCTCCCAAGCGAGGGCGGCAGCACGCAGCCTGTCCTGCCCTGCCGCGGCAGCAGCCCGGGTAGCGACGAGGGCGGCGGCGAGGGCGGAGTCCCCACCCGCTGCTTGAAGGTGGGCAGTGGGCGGCAGGGGAGGCGGGGCGGGGAAAGGATAGGCACCTGCGCCTGCTCCCTGCCCGCCAGGCACGCGCGGCATGCCCAGCCCGGCATCGGCGATGGCGTCCATGGCATCCTCGCCAGCGCCCAGAATAGCGCCCAGGCCGGCGCCCGCGCCCAGACCCCCGCCCGCGGCGTCGGCGCCCAGGCCGCCCGCGCCCGCCGCCAGAAGAGCAGCAGCGGCGCGGCGCTGGGAGGAGGAGGCCGGAGGGCACCCGGGGCGGCGCCGGGAGGGGGAGGCCGGGGAGCGCCCAAACCCGCGCCTGTGCCCGGGGCACCGGCGGCGGCGGCGGGAGGAGCACCGCCCGGGCCGGCGGCGGAAGGACGCGCGATCTACGCCCAAGTGTAGTTGGGAAGTGGGGGGAAACAGTGGAAGTAGGTGGGAGAGGGAGGAGGAGGGGGAGGAGGGCGGCCAGCCATGGCTGCAGCGGTGGTGACGTGCCGGCCGGGGGGGGCTGGCGGTTGGGGAGGGGTGGGAGAGGGAGAGAGAGAAACCCTAGCTTGATACCATGTTGGAATTTCTGATTTTCATTACTAGGCCAACCCTAGAAGGGTAGCAATGTATGTCATACATGGGCCTAGCCTCATGGGCCTAATACTCTCATACTCCAACACTAACTTTTACCTATTTCTTTGTAGGTGCAAGTGTTGAACTTCATTTCAGTTCTTCTTGAACATGCGGGAGACAAGGTTATTCCATTTGCAAGTCAGCTATCACAATTTTTTCAGATGGTATGGCTCATGGATCTCTGTCTAATACAAATTTCCTGTTTGCTGCTCTCTATTCATATAGAATAATAGGACATAGATTCCTTGTGGGAAAACTGTGTTCGCATAGTGCTTCTGACATACCATCATTTGCTAAATGTTACACTAGAAGGGTCAAAGGGAGATAAAATGCCAACTCCCTGGCAATATGCGTTTATTCAGGTTTTGTGTCACAGTTTCAGCATCTACTACTGACTATCAGAGAAAACACATGAATATTACAGCAGCATGTTATAGATGTGCCCTTGATATTGTCAGTTATCAAGTAGAGCAAGGTAGCAAATTTGTGAGGGCTGGTGCAGTGCTATCAAGGGGCTACCTAAAGTTTTAAGAGGACTCAATGTGTTGATCGTTCTAGTAGCCTGGGAATTTGGAAACATAGGAACTCTTTTGTTTTTGAAGGAGCTGCTCCTGTGTCTAGGTGATGCTGCACAAAGTGGGAGAGGAATGTATCCCTTGGTGCTCTGCTGGAGCCTCGGCTTTCAGCTAACTCCTCTCTAGGTTGTTCTCCCCAGGCCGTCTGTGCTCATGAGACGTTTTTCTAGGAGAGGTTGTATTCTGTTTCAGTATTATAATAGGTGCTAACATAATGTAAGGGGTTAGGTCTTGGAGGGGCCTCTTGATATCTCCTTGTGCTATTTTTTCCTCTTATAAAAATTTAATGGCATGTAGCTTTCCTGCATTGTTCGATGAAAAAAAAAAGCTTTGGTGAGGATGGAAAGGACTTTGTTGAGGCCTTGCAGGACTTATTCAGTTCAATATTCAGTGGTGCTGATTTTCCTTTGTGGTTCAAATTATTTAGTTGCCTAATTTTGTTTTCCTTTTCCAGATATGGAAAGATTCTGCAGGTGAAAGCTTGCTACAGATACAATTACTAACAGCACTTAGAACTTTTGTTTCTTCGCTTGGATTCCAGTCACCTCTTTCTTACCACATGCTTATTCCTATACTGCAAAGTGGTATCAATATTGATAGCCCTGATGCTCTTAATCTTCTTGAGGACAGTGTTCTGGTAAGTGATTAACTATGTTGGCATAAACACAAGCACATGTGCATGCACAAAATCTCAAATATTCAGAATTCATACTGCAGTTGTGGGAAGCGACCCTTTCAAATGCTCCTTCCATTGTACCTCAACTTCTGGATTTATTCCCTTACCTCGTGGGCATCATGAATAGAAGCTTTGACCATCTGGAGGTTAGAACTTACACCTCTAAAAAAAGAAGAATAAGAATTATGTCTTTGCAAGTACTATCTGATTTGAAATTTTATAATGCAGTGTGTGCATCTAGTTCTATTCAGTGTGACTGGGTTCTTTTAATGTGTTTGTGGGGTTTCTGTAAATACTGTCTAAATATTTGTTACTCCTTCCATCCTAAAATATAAGTTATCCGATCAATCAAAATTTCTCCTGAGATACAAGGGGATTCTACGTGAAGTAACCCCCAATGTAGTTTAAAATGGCAGCATGCACATGCATAGCCACCATTAATGTCTATCACCATCCCAAATATGGTAATCACTATATCTTAAGGGAGGGTTATGTGCATCATTTTCTTCACCCCATAATGCCCTAGAATTCCTAGGATACCATGTATTTCACGACGGAGTAGGATATTTGTTATTCTACTTTCCGGCAGAAAGATGTGAATTGATTTTTTTTTCTTTTTTGTTTTTAATGGTAAACCTGTTGGCTAACCTTACCATTATGGTTATTTACATAAAGGACGCACCCAGTGCCGTAGGCTCCCGCACTGCGGGGTCTGGGAAAGGGAAAATAGCCAGCAGCCATCCCTGCACAAATGTGCAGAGGCTGGGGCTTGAACCCTAGACCTCTTGGTCACAGGCGGTAAAGCTCTACCGCTTGCACCAGGGCCGCCCTTCATTATGGTTATTTACATAGTGCTCATTAATTTTGGTGCTGTTATATTTACTTATTTTGTTGATCTTAGTGTGCTATCATCTGGAGGCTGCAACTGGTCCAGCTTCTGCTTATTTAGATTAGCTTCAAGCCCCAGCCTCTGTACATTTGTGCAGGGATGGCTGCTGGCTATTTTCCCTTCCCCAGACCCCGCAGTGCGGGAGCCTACGACACTGGGTACGTCCTTTTTTTTTTTACCTCATATACTTCAACGAAGGACCAATTGAGTTTTGGCACAAGACCAAAGTTTTTTCATAATCATACCATATATTGATCTTGTGAAGGTGGAGTTTCTAAAAGCATCTTCTCTTGGCTGTTGCTGCAAATTGAGTGATATGAAGTTTTAGATTGGTCTTATCTGTATTTGCGCTGTATTTGAGTTTCTAAGTTTATATATTACCTACTCCCTCTGTTCAAAATTACAAGTCGCTTTGACCTTTTTTGTACATCTACATGCATAGCAAAATGGATGTACCAAAAAAGTCAAAGTGACTTATAATTTGGAGTGGAGGGAGTATCTATTTGCTTGGACTCTCAAATTTAATTTTTTGCAGGTCACAATGAAAATAATTGAGGATTACATAATTTTTGGTGGATTAGAATTTTTTAAAAGCCATGGTGCAAGCCTAGCTAACATCATTGATAATATTGTTGGAAATGTCAATGACAAAGGGCTTCTCAATGCACTTCCTATTGTTGATCTTCTTATTCAGGTTACAATACTTTGTCCTAGTGAAACAACTCTACTTTCCTGCGTAACTTCTGGTGATGTTGCTTACTGTGAATTTGTTAGGGCAAGTTTATGTGAGGAACCTACTTTTTCGCCGTTTATGGTAACCATAATTTGATAGTCTAGAACTATATAAGGAAAATCTTGGTCCTGAATACACAGTGCTGTTAAGGAGCCTTATGCTGTGAAGAATTTCTATTCATTGTTTTTTATTTTCTTATCAGGTCATAAGGTCCTGTAGTTGAATTGTCTAGACATATATCCCTTCTTTTAAAAACTTGTTGCAGTTAGCTTTCTTCTTTTGCTGAGATCTAAGATTCTAATCTGAGGTTCTTGGTGCAGATCTTTCCTCTGGAAGCTCCACCATTGATATCCAGTGCTCTTCAGGTACTTCTAAACTTGGTCATGTGTCTGGGTTGCTCCAATGACCCTGTATTTTTTATTACATTGTTTTTCCATTTCCATTAATCTAACTTGTGCATTCATGACAATTTCTAGAAACTTACCTTCATATCATTGAGTCAAGATGATGGGCAAAACCCATCTAGGACAACTGTCCGGGCATCCTCTGGGGCGATTCTTGCCAGGCTTCTGGTGATGAATACAAACTTTTCGGCACAGCTATTATCTGAACCTGCCCTTTTGGCAAGCATCCAACAAGCAGGGATTTCTGTGAACAATAATCTACTTCTTTCTTTAGTTGATATGTGGATCGACAAGGTACTTCCTTCAGCATGATTGTTTCTTGCAAATTGGATACCTCCTAAAGTTTTTATTTTTATTTTTTATAAGGTTGTTCTAAAGATTGAGATACATAATTGTAGTGGCTGATGATGTAGGCTTTTTTTATGTGCTTTGGCTGTTGATATGTGAGTCTTCCAAATTCTGGAAGAGCTCAGTAGTTTTTGTGGTACTATTTTAACAAGCACTATGTCATTGGACAGGTAGATGATGCAAGTGCTATACAACAGAAGGAATATGCAATGGCGCTTTCTATAGTTTTGACATTACAGGTACCTCAGATCATTGACAAACTGGATGACATACTGAGGTAAGATGTTTCTTTGGCATTTAACTGAAACTGAAAGTCTGCCTTGTTGGTGGTTGGGTACGGACTAATGAGTTATATGATTTAATGCAGTGTCTGCACTACTGTCATTATAGGAAGCCGTGAAGTAAAGACTGAGGATGACACTAGGTATCCTTTCGTCCTTCATTTTAATAGGATTAAGGCTCTTTTATTTCTGTTAAACCTTTGAGGCCTAGATTATTCTGTCAGCAACTCTTGATATAATTGTTTGCAGTGGCGATATCACAAGCTCTTCATGGATAGGCAACGATGGTTCAGGTTATTCCAATACTTCAAGCAAAGAGCTGAGAAAGCGTCAGGTATGGCATACTTTACCTGGTTGTTCATTTCCAAATACATGGGCACTGTTTCTGAAAGTTGTTTGTTGACTAGGTAAAGGATTCCGATCCTATCAAACAAGCATCGCTAGAGAACGTGTTAAGGGAGAACCTAAAGGCATGTGCAGTTCTCCATGGGGATGCAGCATTCAATGCTGCCATTGGAAGGATCCATCCATCCGCGTTTGCTCAGCTGCAGCAGGCCCTGAATAGTACATAAGATGTGCATAGCTGCTACTTGATTGTTTGGTGATAAACTGATAATGAACCATTAGGTGGAGCAGGCATTGTTTCGTGAGGCACCATGATCATATAGTGTGGTAGGTGATGGAAACACAGTACGACCTACCAAAGCCTTGAGTAGTTCAACAAAAGGCTGCATGCTTTGATGTATGTAACGTGATCCTTGCTTCTTTTCAGGTGCTGCCATTTGAAGCAGAGCGGCGATGTAGCATACTGTTGGACACGGCATAGATTATTGATGACACAGAAGCGTAGAGTGCGTAAGCTACCTAGTGTATGAGTATGTAGGGGTAGTATGGATTGGTTGGGCATTTGTTCCTGAATTTTGTCTCAGGGCAGTGATTTTCTATGTCTGGGATGGTGAGGTTTGGTTGGTGCTGAGATATGATTGGGGCTGGGTGATTGTTGTTAAGTGTGTTGTAGGAGAATTGGATTTGGTCGGTCGTGTGGATGGCCAGAGTTTTTATAGCTGTCCTTCCAAGATGACTGACTCGAGGTCCTGGGTTCAGTTTGTTCATTCATACATTTTTTTGCTCATGGTAAAATCTGAAATCATGGCCAGGCAACCATCCTACTTACTGGTGACCCCGAGGTTGTTGCTTGAGGAAGGACCTTGTCGTGTGAGAAAATACGCTCCAATGGTTGTCCTGGAATGCAATTTTGTTTTATGTTTATGTTCCGCAGGCTCCATGCTTTAATGCTCGTGTGTTGTGCCTTAGAATAAATGATCGAGATGTTTGCAACGGGTTTCCTGGTGACTACATATTTGGTCTGGCCATTCTTACATTTAGAGAGTGGTTGGTTGGTTTGGTTTGATCCGCAGTCTGTAGACCGGCTTATCGAGATGTACTGGTTTTAAGAACTGCCTGCTCCGCTATCAGGTATGTATTCGCTGGATGATTTTTGTGGCTGATAAGTCAGGTGTTTTGTTGTAAGAGAGAAACACTACCCTGGCTGATAAGCCGGGCTGAAATTGTATGCAGTGATTAGTCTGGAGTATACGAGCCTTGTCGCCACATGTCGGTCCTCAGATTTTTTTAGCATAATGTCGGTCCTCAGATGTGTATGCCATGCACTGCTGCAATGGAATTGTGGCCTCGTGGGCTCGTGAAGCAACAGCCTTTGTGAACCAGAAATGTCGGTCCTGTTCGCTCGGTCGTTTCTGGCTGGCTGATTCTGGCTGCTGCTGATTTTTTATGAGAGAAAAATACTGTTGAATGGCTAGCTGGTTTGGCTGATAAGTTCAAACGAACAGGCTGGTCGACTGCAACTCTGTTTTATTTGTGTGTTATTGCAAGTATATTGCATATACTACGAGTCGTCAGTGGTGATTTCGAGAATCTTTAGATCTATCGGGTACTCGGTCCTTCGAAGGTGTTTATAGAGGTAGGGTTTGCATACGTGTGTTTATACGGAATGAGTATGCGTACATGAGTGAGCGTCTGTATTGTACTGTGTATTTTAAAAAAACTTAAGTCTGAACGCAACATTGCCTCAATCACTCCGTCAAATATTTTTAACTTTGACCAAAACACCCTTGGCTTGGGGATCAAACAAACAGAGAGCTATACTATGACAAACTGTGCAAGCAAGCAGCGTTGCCAAACGGGTGTGTAAAAAAATGCTGGTGAGCGCGCGTCTCATCTCCTTCACCACACCACACAAATCGCACCTCCCACGCCATTAATTAATTACCAAACCCCCTCTCTCATCAATCACCGTCGTCATCTTGCTACCCAGAGAAACACAAACAAATCGAATCACAGCTCCCACCACGGCGCCGCCGCCTGCCCCACCGCCACGGCGGCCGGTGCAACTCCCTTCGTCGCGATCATTGCGCGCGTAGGCTTAGCCGCCCTCCTCCCCACAGCTCGGCTCCTCCTGCGCGGGCGCATGGCTTCCTCCTCCTCCACCGCCGCCGCCGCCTTCGTCGTCCTTCCCTTCCCCTCCCCATCGTCCTCCGACGACTCCGACAACGCCAATACCCTCCCTCCCCCGCCCGTGTCGGAGCCGGAAGTACCCTTTCCGCCTCCGCAGCTGCAGCAGCTGGAGCGCGACTGCAACTTGGCAATGCAGGAGCTGGCGCGCGCGGGGGACGTCGACCAGGTCGTACACCTCTTCTCCGACCTCATGCTCTCCGCCTCAAGCGCCGGCATCCCGCCCAGCGTGCTCTGCTACAACACGCTCCTCAACGCGCTCGCGGAGGACGGCCGCGCGGTGGACGCCCGCAGGGTGTTCGACGGAATGCTCGCGGCGGGCGTGGCGCCCAACGCCTCGTCCTTCAACATCCTCGTCAAGCTCTACGCGTGGCGGACCGCCGAGTTCCGTCTCGCCTACGACGAGATCCACGCCATGCGCCGCCACGGGGTGCTGCCCGACGTCGGCACCTTCTCCACGCTCGTCACGGGGCTGTGCCGGGCGGGCAAGCTTGACGAGGCCTGGGGCGTGCTCGACTGGATGCTGCAGGAGGGGTGCCGCCCCATGGTGCACACCTACACGCCCATCGTGCAGGGATATTGCCGCCAGGGCCGTATCGAGGAGGCTACCAACCTGATTGCCTTCATGGAGGAGGCCGGCTGTCCTCCCAATGCTGTCACTTATAATGTTCTCATAAGGGCGCTGTGTGACGATGCCAGATTCGATGAGGTCAAGCAGGTGTTGGCAGAGATTGAAAGTAAGGGCCACGAGCCCACTACGGTTACCTATAATATATACATGGATGCCCTTAGCAAGAAAGGCATGGCTAAGGAAGCACTCAAACAGTTTGAGGTCCTGCAGGGTAAAGGGTTGCATCCCACAGCTTTTACTCTGAGCATCATTCTAAATTGCCTTTGCTCTAACTCGAGGTTTTCACAAGCCATTCCCATCTTGGAGAGGAGCACAGAGCTAAACTGGTGTGCTGCCGTTGTCGCTTACAACACTGTGATGAGCAGACTATGTGACATGGGCAGATGGCCAGCTGTTCTGGAGCTCTTGGCAAACATGATCAAGAAATGCATCATACCAAACACACGTACATTCAACATTTTCATTCATAGTCTTTGCATCGCTGAGAAGCTCTCTGTAGCCAAGAAACTCATCTATAATCAAGGGTTTCCTGCAAATGTTGTGACATACAATACACTCATCCATTCATTTTACTTAAGTGGAGAGGCCTGTGAGGCAGAAAGCATGTTTGAGTACATGACAGAAGTAGCGAATATTGCTCCAGATGAAGTCACCTATACCATAATGGTTGATGGATTATGCAGACAAGGAAAATTTGTTAAGGCTACTGATTGTTTTAAAGAGTCTCTCAAGGATAGACTGTCAAAGGATCTTCTTACTACCCTTCTAAACAGGCTTGCTCGCAGTGATAGAAATGGGAACATCCTTGCTGCATTCCTAGAAATCGAAAGACAAGGCTTTGTCCGTGGTTACATGATTTTTGAGGATACGGTTAGATCAATCTGTCAGGTTGGCTTTCGTCAGCACATAAAGATGTTTAATCTGCAATTTCTGCTGGATGGAATGTTGGGACCTGGCAAGGAAGTGTACCCAGCGCATAAAGGCCAAGGACAGAGATAAATGATTGCAAGAAAGATGGCAGCCATCAAACTACATCTGACTAGTGTTAAGTGCTTCCTGACGGATTGCAACGTTACACATTTCTATGAACAAATCTTAGGTTGGAATAGCGGCTGGTGGGTGGTCATCATTTTGCCTTCAAAATATGCCTCAGTTTTTTTCCCAACATGAAATGTTGTGCTTGTGCATGCATTCAATTTAATTTGGAAATATTGGCTCTATCTAAATGCCAACCTTTTCTTGCTTACAGCTGCAGATGAACTTCAGTTCACTCTCAGAGGCACGACCAGGAATATACAATGACATTATGTGTCACAGTATCCAGAATGTGGGAGTTCAGAGCCAAAACAATGAAGAGTAATTCATCTATTGTATAGCTTTAGCTATTACCAAACATGAACACAGCTGTAGTGGCACACTTAAATGAAAATAGTCTGGCATTTCACTTACCAGATTAAAATTTCTTTGGTGCAGTGGAATTAGTAACGAATGGACGAGCTCCAAGGAGGGAGGAGAGAGGGAGGCAAGAACCATGCTTTCACAGAAGTGGCGGTCCGAATCCACTCTGACAAAAGAAAATAACTGACTAAGCCGTGTTAAGTGCTTCCTGACTAATCCTCGTTATATAACTGACTAATTCCACTGGCGTACCCAGTGCCGATCCACTTGCTGCAATTTCCGTCCTCCCCGTCTCCGATCCCGACTTGGGCCTATGGATCGGCGGCGGCGCACCACGCCAGCGTCGCGCCGGTCTACTCCGCGACGCCACCACGGACGTCCGTTCCGTCGGCTCCCACGACGGGCACCCTCGTCGCCCATGGGGGGAGGGGGGGGGGGCTATGCTTCCGGCACCATGTACGGCGGCGTGGATGGCCTGCTGTTCCACGACGCCGCCACCTCGGCCGCCGCGGCGACGGCGGCCCCCGCTCCCAATAACGGTCCCCCGGGAGATGACCGGAGGCTTCCCTACGAGCACCATCCGGTGCGAGGCGGCAGCAGCTTCGAACGACCTCCGCACAAGACCCACCGCCTCGACTTCGAGACATATGACGGATCGGAGGACCCCCTGAATTGGCTCAACCACTGTGAACAATTTTTTAGGGGCCAACGTTGGCCGGCCTCCGACAGGACATGGATGGCGTCCTATCATCTCCGAGGGCTGGCCCAGACGTGGTACTACGCCCTCGAGCAGGACGAGGGCATGCCTTCTTGGGAGCGCTTCGTCGATCTGTGCCGCCAGCGTTTCGGTCCTCCTATTCGCGGCACCAGAGCGGCGGAGTTGGGGCGCCTGCCCTTCCACTCTACCGTCCAGGAGTTCGCCGACCGTTTCCAGGCGGTGTCCTGTCACGCCCAGGGCCTCTCCACCAAGCTGAAGGCCGACCTCTTCGTCGGCGGACTTCCTGAGTACATCCGGGTGGACGTGGAGATGCGCGACCCGCAAGACATCCAGACGGCCATGTACTTGGCGCGGGCGTTCGAGCGTCGGGCGGCGGCCATGCCTGCTGCGCCACCTCCGCGCGCCGCCCGGCCTCCGCCGCGTCCCGGTCTGCCTCCGCGCGCCCCGCTCCCACCAGCAGGGGCCCCGGGCCGGGAGCTGCTGCACCCGCGGCCGCCCAGGGGGCGCCACCCGCCAGACAGTTCCACCGCCTGACGCCGGTTGAACAGGCGGAGCGCCGCCGCCAGGGGCTGTGCTTCAACTGTGATGAGCCCTACGTCCACGGCCATGTATGCCCTCGGCTGTTCTACCTGGAGTCAGCCGATTACGTCGATGAAGAGGAACAGGACGTGGCTGCGGCAGACTTCGACGCCGCAGCCTACCCGGAGGAGCATGCCGGGCAGGGAGTGGTCGACCACGCCGGCGGCCACGCTAACGCACTTGTCGTCTCTCTCCATGCTGTTGCAGGAATTCGCCCGTCCAATGCCATGCTCCTTCCTGTCACCGTCAAGGGCGAGCGCTTCTTCGCCCTCCTCGACTCCGGCTCCACGCACACTTTCATCAAAGGAGCTGCGATGCGTCGCCTCGGGTTGGCCCCTGCTGGAGGCGAGCACCTTCGGATCCAGGTAGCCAACGGGGACCACATCACGTGCGAAGGTGTTGCGCGGAACGTGCCTATCCGCATCGGCGACGAGGACTTCACCATCACTGCGGTGGGCATCAATTTGGGAGCCTTCTCCCACTCGTACAGCCTCCGCAGGATCCCAGGCAGGAATAGGATTCCTATCACTATCTCTCAGACCAGACCTTCTCTCTGTATTTGCACAACTGCAGCCTGCCAATGTTCTAGCATCCCATCATGTGTTTATGGCCCTATTTCAAACTCCGAAGTAGCTGCCGACTAAATGTGTTTTGCTGTGACTCTGAAGAATTATGGCAAGGTAATCTCATTCTGTAGAAGCCACTTATCCATGTGTGTCCCTACTCAGATGTGCTTGTGTTTTTTCTGTTGATCTTTTTAATTTGTCCTGAGCCTGATTCCGTACTGTCCTGTTGTCACTAGGCACATCATAGCAAACTCATATTATTTCTGTATTTTCTTATTTGAGCACACAAAACCATCTCAAGGGATTCACAGTTGCATTGTCATATATGAGTGTTTCACTATTGTCAGGCTGTTCTTGAACTGATCGAGAAACATGTCTTCCATATTCCATAGCATCCATTTTTGTACCGTTCTCATAAACAACAACAACAACAACAACATAGCCTTTTGTCCCAAGCAAGTTGGGGTAGGCTAGAGATGAAACCCAAAAGAGACCAGGAAACAAAGGACACATAGAGGGTACAAGAAAAAAGGATTACAGTTCAGGCACGTTAATTGCTAGTCTCCAAGCGCTCCTATTCATGGCTAAATCCTTAAGGATATTCCACTCCTTAGGCACGTTAATTGTACCGTTCTCATGAAATGTGAATTTATTCTGTTTGTTTTGGTAATCCTGTTCCTTGTAATCTGGTATTTTGCTCAGACTAAGCAGCATGTTCTTACGCAAATTGTTTTCTTGTGTAGATCACTAGCTACTTGTTTAGGTGTACCTGGAACCTTAGGAAGAGCAATGTGCAGACTTTCTATGCTTTTGCAGCAGGATGACATAGATTCAGTTTTGGAGCAATCAAATGACCTAATTTTAATCTACAACTGATGCTTGCTATGCTTAAAGGTCGTTCGGCAGCTAATTTTTCAGGTTTTGCTAGTGCCTCATGAACTGCGCAGCTTAAGCATATTATGATATTACCACTTCTGCTCATAGTCTCATTGCTACTGAATGTTCATAAGCTGTTTCAGAAGCAAGATTTGCAAGTAGCTGTGGGGGTCTGGCAGGTCAGGGAAGTTTGTCCACCGGTTTTAGTCTTTTGGCAGCCACTAAATCCCTCTTCCATATTGTAAGTTATATATTGTATAGATGTTAGATCTCCTCCTGACATGCGCCCTTTTTCCTTTGTAGTTTCATGTGGGTACTAATTCCAGTACCCCAGAAATTGCTCTGATTATCCTGACTTGTCAAATTTAGCAATTTGCTGTATTTTGATATCTTGGTTTCCTTTGCTATTTGGCTTGGCCATTTAATCTACCCTTTCGATTATTCTATTGGCCAGAAAACTCAGACGATTCCTTCGAAGACAATGCCAGCAAATGAACTATATGGGACTTTGCAAAAAGCTCAAGCTTCTGATTGTGGGTCATATCGTCGTCGAGCAGAATGGCGCAGGGAAAGAATCGTCGAGTTCACTGGGAAGAATGGCGTCCATGCCAACGACTAAGGAGCCTAGCATTGAGTGGGCTGGATAACTAGCTATTCAATAGTGATTCTATTTGAGTAAGCACCTGAATTGGCACCTGAATCAGATTGAACCGGCTGTTTGTCATTATCAGGCCCGAGGGGATAAAAAAAGAGGTACGATCTAATCTAAATAAAGTATCCACGAATCTCAATGACCACAAAGTTGATGAAAGTCTTTTTGTTACTTTATAAGGCAGACATCCATTGTTTTGTTCACCAAACTGCTTCCAGCTACAGTTGACCTTAGCCAGAAGATGATTACAAATCCTGAACTGACTGACTACTTGTGAGGAGTTTCAACTGATCACTGTAAATGCACTGCCTTGAAGTCTGGAGCAAAGGAAGAAAAACTTTGGAACTGGGGCTACTACACGCTAATGGTCGTTTTGCCTGGTGATCGAGTCGTGTTGCTTTTCAACGTTTCTTGGCAAGCATATAATGATTCATGCCAAGCTTATAAGATTAAGATAAAATACTAGTTATCTCTCATTTACTGAAACGTTTGCATCTTCTGAACAAGCAGTTGAGCAAATCATTCGGTTAGCAATGTGGGTGTTAGATTCCGCTTCTCCTGCACCAATGACATGCTTAATGAACCCATCTTATGAAGTATGATGGCACATTTTGTAATGGAGCCTTTTTAATGCAACATAGCAAAAGAAATTGAAGTACTATTAGCCATGAGAAGTGTAGTAGATTGAGAAGCTGCATTGCAAGTTGAAGTTAAAAACAGTATTGTATTCCCGTATATATACAGTATATATTGGAATTTAAGCGCGTTAATTAATCTGTTAAGTATATGCCGTCGCGCATCGCCGATAAACTGACAATGAGGACGGTGATATCGTCAGTGGAGCCTCTGGACGCCGCCAACTCGGCCAGCCGCCTGCAGGCCGCCGGGAGCTGCTGGCCGCCGGTGCAGCACAGCGGGCGCGCGACGTCCACCGCTTCTTGCTCGGCCACCTCCCATAGGCCGTCGGAGGCGAGGACGCGGAAGTTGCAGCTCACGTCGACGGGCAGCGTAGAGGTTTCCGGCTCCGGCACCACCCATGGCTTGAGGTGCGCGTCGCCGATGCTCCTGGACACTGCCAGGGAGCCTTGGACCCGCCACGTGCCGCGCAGTCGATGACGAAGCCGCCTTGGCTCTCGATCCGGCGGCGCTCGTCCTCGCGGGACGCGTGGTGGTCGGAGGTGAGCGGGTGGGCCTTGCCCGCGCGGCAGAGCAGGGCGCGGCAGCCGCCGGCATTGGACACCACGAGGCGGCCCTCGCTGAGCAGCGCCGTGACGCAGCAGGCGCCGGAGAAATCGTGGTCGGCGTAGGAGAAGTCAGCGTCGGTCCTTAGGTAGGCACGCCTCACGGCCTCCTCGACGGCCGTGGTGGCCATGCGCGTTTGCAGCTCCTGCGCCATGATCCTGGGCATGTTGCTGGCGGCGAACTCGGCGGCGGCCTTGCCGCCGTGGCCGTCGAACACACCGAAGAAGGCCGTGTGGGGGTCTCCCCCCGAGGCCGACGGCGGCGACGTGGCGGTCCTCCATGTGGACCCGCCTCCGCCCCTTGCCCTTCCGGCAGTAGGCCGCGAAGCCATGGCCCGCGGTCTCCTGTTCCTGTAGGGTGGTGACCGCGGGGACAAGGAGAGGCGGCGGGCGTCGGCGGTTGACGAGGCGCGACGGCGACGGAGTTATGGCGGCGGTCTTCGTTACAGCTGCAAACTGCTGGTGGCTGGTGGGCTTGCATGGCGACGGGGAGCAGACGGCCTCCCTTCGGTGCTGGGCCCGGAGGAGGGAGGGTCTGAGCGGCGAGCCTGGGAGGACGGGCTCCGGCGCGTCCTTGCCGAAGGAGGAGAAGGAGAGGAGGGAAGGCGGGAGGCGGCGAGACGGGGAGAAGACCGGCGAGCCGGGTTGGGGTTGGTCACCGCCGACGCGGAGAAAGGCATGTTCATTCGCCGGACGGATTGGATTGGATTACTCCTATTGGTTGCTTTGCTTGCTACTGTGGGAAGAAGTGCGTTGCTTTGCTTACTACTGTGGGAACAAGCGATTAATTGATTCGCGGTTGGATGGATGAACACTGAACTGTTCTACCAGTTGGTACTCCTATATTGCCTTTGTAATTTGCATTGGTGTGGATATGTAGCCAGGGGATGAGTAGTGGTGTGGTGGTGTCCCTGTCATGACCGGCGCAGCGACGGCGACGGCGAGGGGGAGAAACGAGAGACGTTCACTGATGAGGACAGGAACGTCGGAAGCTGAGCGGCGGCAACAAGGAGGGATAGAACAAGCAAGGAAGGAAGCTAAGCTACTAGAGCTAAAGCTTGGGACGGCCGACGCGCGAAAGAATTCTACGACATGGACGTCCTGCAATGGCGCGGCGTCTGTACGCGCTGTGCGTGAGCGAGTCAAAGGAGATGGGTGGATGGAGCTGATCGCTGATTTATTATACAAGAGCTACTTTGGAGGACGCCGGCGACGGGTGATGATGCACACCACGCCGGCCGGCCAGCCGCCGCGCGTTCACGTCCACGCCACTAGTAGGGCACTAGCAGCTGTTGCATCATCATCGACGAATGTCTGTCATCTAGTATTTTGTTAACCAAATTGCATGATAAATGAATTAGTTATTAGATATGTAAAAACGTAAATATGTTTTATACAAATAAAAATAAAAAAAATCAATATTGGGTAAAGGCACACACGTGTAGTGCGAGGGAGGGGAGGCAGGTCAGGTGCACATGTATGAATGATACTCGTGCATCATGTCCAAGTGTGTGTCCTGCAGTGCTCAAGCGGGACGGGGAAAGGGAATGGAATCTCGTACTAGGCCTACGTGGAGTACTAGGTTACTACTATACAACTAGTATGAACTGATGCTGATTAAAAAAAAAAAAAGTATGAACTGATTCGCATGGCACGGGCAAGGTCTTGGCCTTTTGGATGGGGGGAATTGGACATGGAACACGCATTGCCACTGCCCCCCTCTGGAGAGCGGAGACGGAGGAGGGCGAATTCTAAATTGGAGCATCTGCAGCTTATAATTGATTGTTGCTTGCCGGACCACAGATCGATAATCATCATTTTCTCATGTGTGGTTACCCTTGGCAGATGACTTCCCAGCTGACATGGCAAAAGTTGTAGTGCGTAGGGAACGAGGAAAGAAAGGTGCATGCCTAAACTGAATGATGTTTTGTTTTAACAAAATGATGATCTTGTCTCTCTCTCTCTCTCTCTCTCTCTCTCTCTAAACTACAAGAACTTGAAAGCAGTCGCTACTGCTAGTCACAAT
The DNA here is from genome assembly GCA_023333625.1 of Bothriochloa decipiens. Taxonomy (NCBI): domain Eukaryota; kingdom Viridiplantae; phylum Streptophyta; class Magnoliopsida; order Poales; family Poaceae; genus Bothriochloa; species Bothriochloa decipiens. Next base: position 69,567,004 of record CM041630.1, read on the forward strand.
CACAATTAAATCAGGGGTTTTCCTTTTTACAGAAATTAGAAGAGAAGACCTGATCTGCTTGTTCCCTTGCATTTCTCAAAAATGATGAAACCAAGAAATGATTGATCTACAGTAGGTAGGTAAGGTAGGAGGGGCAAAAAAAAAAAAAAACTGGAAATGGTTAGTGATCCTGGGAGGAGGAGGAGGACGACGAAGGCGGGCTTGGGCTTGGGGATATGATGTGCGCGTAGAGGAAGTGGTTCCAAGTGTCGGGAAGGCCCGGGAGGCACCAGTGGATGCAGTCGGCGTAGGTCTTGGGGTCGGCCTGCTGCTCCGGGGTGAGCAGCTTCCCCTGCCGCAGCGTGTGCACCGAGGTGTGCGCGTCCTTGCGCAGCTCCGACAGCCCCGTGATGTCCACGAACTGCACCGGCACGCGGTGGAGGTAGCGCGCCAGCACCCCGCGCGCCACGCCGTGCAGCCGCCAGTCCGTGCCGATGTCCAGCCGCCCCGTCCGGTTGTTGCTGATCGGCTGCGTCTCCATGGCGCACTTGATCCCGCCGTTGTTGCCCCACGCCCACGGCCTGCAATGCCATGCACGCAAATTATCACCAGTAAAAATCTGCAATCAGCATCACATTCCCTTCGCAGCTTCTAATCCAAGGTGTTAATGTACGTATTTACGAGTATTAGGGGGAATCTTGTCTTTGTGGAACCGAACCACTGGTGGTGCTTTTGCATTCTCTTTTGTTTGATTTGATGCCAAGAAAATATTCAACTCTAGCTAGCTAGAGCTTTTGCGTCCCTCCGTGGAATCTAGTGGACCACCCACCCTGTTGCTTGCCCTTTTGCATCCTGACAGACAGGCATTCCCGGATTCCAGCCTTTCAAGTTCAAGCACTAGAGAGCACTCCAAATAATCTATACTTAGAGGAGTGGGAGCTGCCTTTGTGTTAATAATTAGTACTAGTAGGCAAAGGCGATCCTCCTGAAATTAACAAGCCGTAGCTTGGTTAGTTCCTCGTGAAGTGATACCCCTGGCCTGCTTGGGAAACAGATGCAGATCCATGGACCATGTTGTGTCCTTGCGTTTCTCATCCAGTCCAGTTGGAGTTGGGCATTTCCAGCTGCCTAGTACAGTACTCCTCAATGATAACGAGAAGAACACGTGAGAAAGAAAAGGCTCGTCTATAGAACGGAACGGAACGGATTGGACGGTCAAACTCGAGGCCCAGAAGAGACTAGAGGCCAAGTCACAGCATGTCTCGGTTACTGAAATTGCCAGGAAGCCCTGTGATTTCCAAACGGTGACGCTAGTGAGCAGACTAGCAGCCGTGGCACACCTACTCCAACCTAGAGTACCCAGCACATACAGTACACAAGACGAAAGGAGGCGGCCAAAAAACAAGACGAAGATGATGTGTGCGCTTACGTGACGTGGTTGGGTGACATGCCCATGAAGAAGACTCTGGTTCGGTTGGGGTCGATGTGGCGGTCGACCCACTTGGCCCAAGTCTTGAGCACCTCCCGGTACGCCACCGGACGGTCCACCAGCGCGTACTTGCTCCACCTCTCCTTTTCCTGCTGCTGCTGATGACGGCCATGGCGACTAGTGCCTTTCCTGAGCACACGTTACATGACGTTTTATTTCATCTCAACAAACACACTACACTGTCTACCAAGTAGGAATGCAAGGTGGTGGTAGTAGTAATCAGCATGTGAGACGAGATCGACGTACGTGACTTTCATCTCGAATGTGTTGAGCCACCAGATGTATGAGTTGAAGACGAGGTAGTCGACGCCCTTCCAGTTGTTGGCGTGCTTGGCGATGGCGCGCCAGGCGATGACACGGTCCATGACGCTGTGCACCTGGGGGTCATCCGAGTTGGACTCCACCAGGAAGGGCGCCCAGTAGAACTCCACGGTGGCGTTGTAATCCTGCCATGAAATTTGCATCGCATTGGTGGTGATGCACAGTCACAGATGAGAGAAAGGAGCCGATCCATAACGTACATGCACCGTGAATACGTTGAGCGATCCGTTGTTGACAAACTTGTGCAGGGTCTTGTGGCCCCAGGGCACGACGGACTGCACGAGGCACACCATGGACTCCCACTGGTTGCGGTTCAGCGAGTCCCCCACAAACATGAGCCGCTTGTTGCGCAGCCGCTCAAGCAGCAGCCGGGCATCATACCTGATGACCCCATCATACACAAGAGCAATTAAAATTGCAATGGATTGGAGCGACGATCGACAAGGTATGGCTTACTGCTACTCCATACAAGTGAAGTGATGCATTTGTTGCACTTTGGGTGGATTGGAACTGAGCTGACTGCGACCCCTACCTTACCGGAGTAGAACAAAAATGTGGGAGAGTGGACCACAAAACCAGGCCAGGCATCTAAACAAGGGCCAGGATTACCATTTCTGAATTGAACGCATGGTGATTAAACAGCTGCAGGTCCAGGAAGTAATGTAATTAATGGAGTGAAAAATCACCGCGTGGATTGTGTCGGTGCCGGTGGAGGTGGATCACGGTTAGCAGCTGGAACTGCAACATTCTACAACTGTACGTAGAATACTCGTAGCAGGCAGGAGAGGAGACTCGGTCCCACTCCCATCCCATGAGTATCTAGAAGGATCTCAAATCTGCATTTCATCAGACCAATTCCTACTTGAGAATTGAGATGTTCCTAGTATCTAGTAGTGCTGGAATGGAATTCTGCCGGACGAAGAAGGTGAAAAGGGATCGGGACGCCGGAAAAGCCAAAGGAAGAAGCAACCAGGAAATGTAAATCTCACTCACGATGCCTGCCTGCCTGCCTGTGATACATACAATCACGCGTTTGGATACCAAGCAATCAATCGAATTTCATACATACAGCTTGGTCGATGAAACGAAAACACGAGCACAAGCCAGAAGAGTAGGATAGGATAGAAGCAGTTCATCGATGGCAATCGGAGCCATGGAATGCGTGAAATGGAGGAGCAGAGCAGAGTTCCGGAGGGTACCTGGGCAGGTCGCATCCGTCGGGCTGCCACCGCCACTTCTGGTACGAGTCGTCGCGGCGGCCGTTGCGCATGCACGTCACCTGCTCCGTCAGGAACTCGCAGTCCGACTCGCGGTACAGCGGCGCCAGCTCGCCGGCGGCGTCCAACACCCAGCGGCCCCGGTACAGGTCGCACACGGGGAGGGTGCTCAGGGGCTGCTGCTCCTCCTCCTGCCCCCTTTCCCTTTTAGATTGGATGTCGACCAGTTGCTCCTCCGCTGCGACGGGGAGGGTGCTCAGCGGCTGCTGGGCTTGCTTGCGATCTCGGTCCTCCTGCCCGTCCTGTTGCGCCGCCTCCTGCAGGACCCTTAGGTCCGGTGACCTCGCCCGCCCGGACCCGGACCCGGACCCGGACCCGGAGACGCCGCCGACCTCGCCTGAGGCTCTGGAACGGGAGGCGGCCTTTAGCACGTCCTCATTGTAGAGGAAGGTGGCGACGAGGAAGACGGAGACGACGAGGCCCGCGAGCGAGAGGCGCGCCGTGGGCCTGCGCGCGGGCTGCTGCTTGGCGGCGGGCGGCGCGGCGGCGGAAGCGGGCTTGCGGCGGTGCTGCATCGCATCCGAATCTGCTGATCTCAAGGATCTCCGTCCGCACACTGCCCAGCCGCAGCAGCAGCCAGCGGCAAGAGCAGAGCAGCGCAGGGGATCCAAATCCTCCCCCCTTGCTAGCTAGCAACTCCTAGCACCAGATAGATAAGTAGATTTACAATAGGCGGGCGGGCGGACGGACGGACGAATTGGATTCACGGGAGGAATTGGTTTGGTTGCTTCTTCTTGTTTGGGTTGGCACTGGCAGGCAGCTGCTGATGGATCTCGAGTCGAGTAGCAGCGCAGCCTCTCATCTCCCCTCCCAGTGCCAGGCGAGACGAGAAAGGAAGAGGAAGGCGCTGAAGAGACACAGGGCAGGGGATGATGATGGACACGGAATCCGTCCAGGCCAGGGAAGAAAAAAAAAAAAAATGCCACCACATGCGTACGCGTACGGCTACCTGCTCCGCACACGCAGGCTGCTGAGGTTTTTTCTAAAAAAATTCAACCCTGCATCCATGTCACGCCATGCGATGCGATGTGAGATTTTTTTTTACCGTAAAAACCTCATGCCAATTTTTTTAATTTTTTATTATACAGCCCTGTTTAAATCCGTTTACACAGAGAGTTGAACTCAAGTCCGATGAGTGCTTTGCTCTAACCACTACGCGACATTAGTCAACAAACGAACAAACTCGACAATTCCTCTGCCTCGATGGCTAATTTCCTTGTTTCTTTTTTATTTATCGGTGCAGCTGCAATGCCATGTCTCCAGTGATTGCACAGCTTGGTTGATTCACCTAGTCCGCTACGCCATCAAACACGCATGATGATACATATGATTGTGCAATCACATCCACCCACGCACATCACCTTCACTTGCTTTCCTTCTCACTTGATTGAGGACACTTTTCCATCTATTCCTATCATTATGCACCAAAACAGTTGTGGACTTTCTAACATATACACGTCCCACTCGTTCAGAAGTTATTTTATTTAAAAGATGACTAAAATATAGGAAACATTATTGATATTTGTCTCTCCAAATAAATCCATGCTCAATCAACTAATATTTATTATATATCATAAATATTAGTGTATTTTTTATATAAATTTGGCTAAGTGTTAAAATGTATAACTCCTCAGGAAATGAGATGTGTATTTATTTTGGGACAGTGAAAATACATATATATCGAAAATTCCCTATTTAAAACTAGAAAAAACTTGAACTTCTCAATTTAGCACACAAAATTTTGTCTGAGCAATGTATTAAGCTTTTGAGGTACTCTATCTATCTCCAAGCTGTGGGGATGGATTATTGTTTAGACCATCATTAATTCAGGAAAATCATGTTGCAGCCTTGTTGGAAATGCTTCTTTATACTTTGGGCAAAGAATGGTCAAGGTGTTGGCTCTCCTGTTTGGAGGGTGTTCATCATTGCCACTCAAAATAGCGTCGTGACACAGTTTCGTTGGTGAAGCAAGGTACGGATAAGCCAACAGTGGTGGATAAATTAGCTTTGCAAGTGCATACAACAACATGGAATGCTAGTAGAAGATAGAAGATCAATGCAAAGATGAAAGCATGCAATGCCCATCGAGAAGGAAGGAAGCTAACTAAGCTAAGCAAGCAGAGTCTTTTGGCACATGGTGGTTCCCTGGAAGCTCAGGATGGCGTGCTCCGCCGCGATCTCCATCACGTCCGAGTGGGTCATGGGGTGGAAGCCCAGCGAGCCGGTCCACATGGGCAGCAGCACCGGCACGGCGGGCAGCACCAGCCTGCGGACGCCCACCTGACGCAGCACCTTCTGGAGCTCCGTGACGAGGAGGTGGCACATCCCCTGGCGGCGGTGCTCGAACCGGGTGCCCACCAGAGGCAGCTCCGCCACCTCGGCCCCGAACACCCGCAGCGTCCCCACGGTGATGAGCTCGCCGGCTTTCTCCAGGCCCACCACGTAGTACCCGCGGAAGTTGAGGCGGCGCAGCTCCGACTCTCGGTTGAAGACGACGTCGGCGGTGAGGTCCGTCTGTGTGCGGGGCTCCATGAAGCACTCGTGGAGCACGTCCAGCGCCGCGCACAGCTGCCCGTGCTCTGCGGCGTCGTCCGTGGCATTGCCATCCTCCTCCTCCTGCTGCTGACACCCCGTGGAGATTGGCCGTCGCCGTCGCCGGCGCAGGATGTTGAGTGATACGCCTTGTACTGCAGTGGGGATGGACCTTGCCCTGGCCGCCGCGGCAAGGCCCTGCAGGTGCTGGAATACCTTGCTACATTCGGGACTGCAAAGCCACGGCCAGTGTCCTTGTCCCTCTTGTCGCCGGCACCACTCCGCTGCGCTTTCTTCCTCCTCGGAACACCCTCGTCGTCTCGCGCATCCCACATGATCTGTGTGTTTGTTCATTCATTTGTCAGCAATTAGTAGAGTATATAAAAAATATACTAGTAGTAGAATGCTATGCAGTAAAATGTAAAGTAACCGGCCGGCCGGCCGGAAGGAACGGGTCACTTACATTCACGCTCGCATTGGTCGCAGCAGATGATGGTCCTGTCCGTGAACCCAGCACCAGCGGTGGTATCGTGATCGAAGTCGCTGCCGCCGCACACGCCGCATCTGCACGACGGACAGAACCAGTCGCCCTCCGGAGTGGCCTGCAGCCCAACGCAGGCGTGGTGGAACGCCGACGGGCAGTTGTCGCAGAGGAGCAGGTCGCCGCCGTCGTTGCAGATGGAGCACACCGAGTCGCCCTCTGGGTCGCCGCATTTCTCCTTCACCCTCACGCCGCCGTTCCTAGCCGCGACGACGCCGACGTCGCGCCTCATCAGCTCCACTAAACACTGCGATAGGGACGTGCCGTCCTTGAGGAACACACGTGCCCAGGCCCCCCGGGGGTCGTCTTCCCGGCGTGCGGTGGCGTGTGCCGCGAACTCTGCCACCGTGAAGGTCTTGTTGCAGCACGTGCATCTGATCCCCTCGCCGGTGATGAACCCGTCCTTGGCCACCGGCCCGTCCCTCGCCGCCCTGAACGTCACCTTGTCCGTCGGCACCACGATGTCCTTGTCGACGAGCACGGAGATGAGCGTCCGCGAGCGACGCTGGCAAGCCAACGCCGACGCCGACGCCGTGCTGTTGGGCCGCAGGAGGACGCGCGCTTGGCTTGCTTTCTTCCTCTTCTTCTTCTTCCTGGTCAGGGTGGTCGTGGTGATGGATTTCTTGATCAGCTGAGTGCCGTCGGCGCCCACCGTTTCCTTCTTCTTGATGGTGGTGCATTTCTTCATCGTCACGTTCACGGCGTCGCCGTCGCCGTCGCCGATCAGTTCCGACAGTTTCCTTTTCTTCCTGATCACCACCGGCCGGCAATGTCCGTCTTCGTCTCCGGCCCTGCTGGGGCGCACAGCACGCAGGATGGTGGCAGGAGTCGCATGCACCCGGCGTCTGTCAATCTTGCTGCTGCTGCTGTTGGAACCCGAAGCCGAAGCCGAGGGCGCCGTCGTCGGCAACTGCCGGCTGCTGGTCTTGACGAAGGCCTGGCAGGCGGTGTGGAGGGAGATGTAGGAGCGTCCGGTGGGCGCCCTGTAGCGCAGCTCCTCCCTGCCATTGCTCTTGAGCTTCATCCAGAACGTCCACCCGGCCGCCAGGAGGTGCCTCCTGGCGCTGTCGCGCAGACGGTTCGCCCGGCGGCCCCTGGCCCGATCGTTTGTCGCCATGAGCGCAATGTACTCGGCTATGGCGTCGTCGTCATTGCCGTCGTCTTCCTCCTCTTCGGCCGCCGGCTCGTAATCATCGTCTTCCTCCTCATCTGTCATCTCGTGATCGTCTTCAGAGTTTTCGTCCTTGGTTTGTGGCGGGAGAGGCGGATCAAGTTCGTTGTCAAACTGAGAGGAGGCGCCGGCGCTTTTATCGCTATTTTCGACGATGAGGTGAGAGGTGGCGGCGCTATCGGAGATGAGGTCCGGGAGGGAGCAGTAGGACTTGTCGTCGTGTCCTGGGGCCTTGTAGCGGAGCCTCGTCACCATGGCGGCGTTGGGCCTGGACAGGATGGTCCACCCCAGCGCCAGCAGGTGCTTCTTGACCGCGGCCCTCAGGCCCTTGTCTCTGCGGCGTACGCGGGAGGACAGCTGCCTGCGCCCGTGCTCCGTCTGGAGCAGCTCGGCCATCTGCGGCGAGAACTCGGCGTCCAGCGCCGCCGGCTGCCATGGGTCCGAAGCGGCCGCCGCCTTCGTCATGGTGTATGGATGGTGATTTGATCGATCGATCGATCGACGACGGTACAGCAAGACGATCTTCTTGTGCCCAACAACAACAACCAAACAATTAAAGGAAATTGAGTGCTGCAGCCTGCAGGAGAGAGGGCTAACCTGCTGCTCTATATAGAAGGAGACCGCACCGCAGGAGAAGATATGAAGATGGAGTTCGACACGCTTGCGGTTGCCGATGGCAATGCGGACTCCATTGATTTTTTTTTTTTTTGCAAGATCCATTGAATTGGATTGAATTCCAATCAAATCAAATTCCTCGATCCGTGTTACCGGCAAAACGCAACAAACTCAACTAATATATCTCTGGGCCCATGGAAGCCCAATTCGCACCAACAACGGCCCAATAGTCACTTCTCTCTGTCTCATCAGGCCCACCCGGTCTTCTTCAACCATCGCTCCGTCCACTTTCGATTCGACTTCAACTTGGAAGCCGTCAGCGACTCACCTCGTCGTCGCCGTCGCCGTCGCCGTGCGCATAGATGTTCGCCAAGCGACTCTTCCACAGGGCACTCGTGCACCATCAGGTCCTTCCCTCTCACCCATCCCCACCTCCTTCCTCCCTCTCTCAATTCCATTCCATCTTTCGATTTCATCCAACTACCTGCCGCATCCTTTCTGCTAAAATTACACTGGCAGCTCAGGTTCGCGGAAGCGGAACCGTAATCCGCACGGCGTCGATGATTCTCATGGCGCCACCACACCTTGCTGCTTCTGCTTCTGATTCCGTTGCTTTGCTGCTGTTGCTGGATTGCTGCAGGGAGGGGGAGCAGGAGGAGGAGGAGGATCAGCCTCAGCACCGGCATCACCTGGGGATGTCATCCAAATGGACGCGCAGATCTCGACTCACTGCGGGGTGCCCTACACAGCATCACTACTCGCCTTCGATTCCATCCAGCGCCTCCTTGCTGTCGCAACTCTGTGAGCCCCCTTTCAACTAAACCACTCGCACACAGTTCATCCCATTGTCAACTTGAGCTTTGCTAAATTTATGTCTCCACCCTCTCCCTCGTATCAGCTACTTGCGGTTGCGATATAAAAAAACAAAGAAACTACTTTCCCTTTGCATAAACATGGAAACAACTTCTTTAGTTTCTCTTGTTGTATATGTCTCAAAGACCTAGCCCTTATTTTAATGCATTAACAAAGCTGATGGTAATTGTATGGACATATTTTCATCACGCTGTGCCTCAATCTACTGTACTGTTCATTTTGACCCTGTCTATTGTTGTGTAGATGCTGATAGCTTTTCTGCGCTCCGAACTGCAGGGATGGTAGGATAAAAATATTCGGAGGTGATAACATTGAAGGCCTCCTTATATCACCGAAGAGTGTGCCATACAAGTTTTTGCAGGTTTGGCTCATAATCATTTCTGTTGCTGCTTATTATGTACAACAACCAACACCAAGTCCAAGTTGTTTTTTCTCTTTTTGGTTTCTAACAACTAATGCTTTGCTTCTTTACAGTTTATTACAAACCAGGGGCTTTTGGTTGCAATTTCCAATGAAAATGAAATCCAGGTGAGCCATTGACAGATGGCCAAGTTTTTCTGCATTCAAAGTCTTTTTTTTTCCCCTTCTAATTTGGGGGTGCTGGAGCCTGGAGCTCATATGTTAACATCATGGGAAAGGAGCAATAGCTCACTTGGCTAGGTGATCAAATGTGGCACTACACCTAGCCATCCAGGTTCAAATCCCATCGGGAGCGAATTTGGGTGCCCATTTTCTTCTTATTAAAAAGCCACCTAGCTCCTCCTAGGTTGGTCGAATTTTTTTTTATGTTAACATCATCTATGTGGTGCTCATGTGTTGGTTCATACTGCAAGTTTCTTTATTATATGCTCTTTGAACACAGCTTGTGAAAAAAAAAGTGACTTGGCCAACCTAGGAGGAACCCTTGAAATCTATAATCATGTTATCTAGTAGTGTTAGTGACCATTTGATATATGGTATATGTGTAGGTATGGAATCTTGAGTTCAGGCAACTATTTTATTCGTCCCAGTGGGACGTCAACATTACTGCTTTTGCAGCCATAGAGGGGACCTTTATGATGTAAGCTACAGAAATGACTACTTGTTTATTTTAATATCATATGTACTTAGTTTGGCTTTTTTATTCTAAATTCTCACTTTGTATTCAGGTACCTTGGAGATGAGAATGGTCTTCTTTCTGTATTGAAGTATGATGTAGATGATGGGAAGCTTCAAATAATGCCATACAATGTTCACATCCAGTCTTTAATCGGTATTACCTCTACGCCTTTCTTGACAATTTGTTAACTAGAACTAGAATGTTTCTTCCAGTTGCTACTGTTGATGCCAAAAACTTGTGGTGTTGCTGCTGCATGAAGTTAAAATGTTGAAGAAAACTCCATTCCTGAGCAAAGATAATTATAGTCTGTTACTAAGTTGTCATCACTCAACAGAAATATATGATGTTAGTCGCAACTGCATAAGCAAATGATTTGAGTCAATAAAAAAATTAGTGGACTTGAGCATGCCATCAATATTCATAACTTACTGCAATTTTAGTGTAACTTGAGCATGGCCATCAATATTCATAGCTTACTGTAACTTCCTGCTATTTATTCATTTACTTGGACTAGAAGCATGCTTACTGTTTATGCATTGAGTTTCAAAGTTAATATCTTAGCATTAAGTTCCTTTTTTTTTCTTTCACAGAAAGAACTGGTGTTTCATTACAGGACCCTCAACCTATTGTTGGAATACTGATCCAGCCTGACACTTTTGGGACAAGGTAAGGTCATGTAACTTGTAGAACTTTGGTTGATATCCATGAGTCTTACCAACAGATCTGTTGATAGGTGATAGTATTGAATATTAGGATGGTCAGACTTTGGAACTCAAAATAGATATATGGAAATTCTGGTACTATCCTCAGTTCATCACTTAGTTTTCTTATAAATTAAATCAACTAAGAGTTCCATAACATGTCCTAGAATACCGTAAATAAGGTTTTGATGCAAGAAAGTTTGAAAGAAGAACAATGGCTTTGTTTTCACCTGTTATTCTCATTTAGAGGAAAATTTATTTTGTGAACATGGAGCATTGAAGAATAATAGGCTTTATCCAGGTTGCTAATTGCATATGAGAGAGGGCTGTTGGTTCTTTGGGATGTATCTGAGGACCGTGCAATTTCTGTTAGAGGCTACGGTGATTTACACATGAAGGGTCAAATCAATGGTTCTCAGAGGGATGCTGGTGAAGATCAACTAGATACTACTATTGATGATAGTGAAGAAGAAAGAGAAATTTGCTCTCTTTGTTGGGCATCGAGAGAGGGCTCAACTGTTGCTGTGGGCTATATAACAGGAGACATACTTCTATGGGATATGACTACAAGATTGTCCAGACAAGGCAAGCAAAGTGACGTTTCATCCAATGTTGTTAAGCTACAGCTGGCCTCAGGAAGTCGTAGGCTTCCTGTTATTGTCTTGCATTGGTCTGCTGGGTCAGCAATACATTCTACAAAAGGAGGGCATCTTTTTGTATACGGCGGTGATGATATGGGATCTGAAGAAGTTCTCACGGTTTGCCTATTTTTTCCTTTTCATTTTGTTACGATTTCCTTTTCTTTTGCATGTTATCTTAGAGGCATTGCTGTGCATAATTGATGCCTTCATAGGTTAACATTGTACTTTTTCGCTGCTTTACAAATTTGGTAAAGTGAATTCCTAGCTCAGTGAACACAAATCTGTGACACGTGTTTAGTGCAGACTGCAGAGACACCATACTAGCTTGGCATGGCAACATAGCCAACATGGGTTTGCAGAAATTATGATCAACCATGAGAGTTTCCTGCAATTATAAAGAACTGTTTCACAGGCAGAATCCGTTTTGTAGATCCAAATAATTCTGAAGTTTTTTTTTAAATAATAATGTATACATACCTATCAGAATATCTTTAACATGGAAGGACATAATCTTTTTTATTCGCCAAATCTTGCACTGCAGAAAACTTTGCCTCCATCAGTGACAACATTGCTCATTCTCTTGCAGGTTCTTAGCCTGGAATCGACTGCGGGATTAGAATCAGTGAGATGCATGTCACGAACAGACCTCAAGCTTGATGGGTCCTTTGCTGATATGATTCTTATTCCTGATACTGAGGTTCCTGATAAAAGCAGAACTTCTGCACTTTTTATTTTGACAAATCCTGGACAGCTGAATTTTTATGATGGTAGTTCTCTATTTTCTGTGCAAAATTCAAAAGAGGGAAACCCTCTACCTGAAGCACAGAAATTTCCAGTTGCAATTCCTACCATTGATCCCAACATAACGGTCACTAGTCTTTGTTCACTAACTGAAAGTGAATTTCCAAATATTTCACTGAAGGTGCATTCTGCTTAAATTTGGATATTATACTCTTATCTAGATACCATCATTACTTATGTAAGACCATTTTTCTGTCGAATTTCTGTAGAAATTTTGTGCTAGGAAAAATGCTGGGTGTTTCATACCAGCAAACATGAAATGGCCTTTGACTGGTGGGGTTCCAAGTGAGATGTCACTGAACGAAGATCATGCTGTTGAAAGAATATACATTGCAGGCTACCAAGATGGTTCTGTGAGAATATGGGATGCAACATTTCCTGTTTTAATGCCAATGTTTGTCTTGGATGGAAATGTCAGTCTCATTTATATTTATATTATTACTTGCATTATCCCTCATTGGCTTATAACTAACAGATTAACCCCAATAAAGTTGTAACTATTCTTTACTACAGGTTGCTGATGTAAATTTGGATGGAGCGAATGCTTCTGTATCATCTCTAGCTTTTTGTTCACTAAACATGACTTTGGCTGTTGGGACAACAAGTGGTCTGGTTAGATGTTGTCAAATTTGTGGGCTGATCGAAAGGTTGGTCATTGGTATCATTTTTAATAACTCTTTTTTATATCATTCTTTGTAGGTGCTCATCTATAAACTTCGAGAGCACACTGGGGGTTCAAGCTTTCACTTTGTGAGTGACTCTAAGCAAGAAGGTAAATATTTCAGGATGGGACCCTGATGACAGATGCCTAAGTTTCACCTAGTGATTTAACCTATTTAACTTCCCCTACCTCTTTTTTTGAATGGTATACATGTTTTCTGTGTGAAAGTGTTGCTTCCATCCTTGTAAAGACAGTGTTACACCAATTTTACTTCCTTTCACCAGCACATACAAGATGCCTGTCATATCTGGTAATCTAACAAGCAGCAGCCATAACATGCTTCTTTGGTAGATGAGAGACAGTAGATGGGTACTGTCACTTACCTGAATGTCTGTTAATGAAATGAAAAAAAATATTTGAATAGTTATGATTGGGCACTTTGCAGCGTGTAAAAGCCATCAGCTACCATGTCCAACATTGATGGTTGTTCCTTTGCAAAAAAAATGTAGGAAGTTAGTAAGCCGGTAGGGAAACTCATGCTAGGCATATAAAGTTCTCTTTGAATACGCTTCGTTATATTTTCATTAATAACAGACGCTCTTCTTGTTTTTTTACAGTTCATGTTGTTCATCATGGGAAGGGATTTCATTGTTATGTTGCCTTTTTGTCATCAAAATCCTCAGTGCGATCTCTATTATTTACTGCTTCAGGAGAGCTCCTTGCTGCAGGCTATCAGAACGGTCAGGTACATCCTTCCAATTTTTGTAATATAAATATAAATTATGTCCTTATTCCTTAAGATTTCTGAGATTGCACTATTCACTTGATACTGTTATTAATTAATCCTTATTTTCTGTCTGTCTTATTAAAGGTGGCAATGCTTGATCCAAGCCAGCTATCAATTCTATTCACTGTCGATGGTGCATCAGGAACAAATTCTCCTGTTGTTTCCTTGGGCATTTACAGTGTTGCGGCATCTGCTGCAAAAGCAGACCAGTCAAAGAAAGAGAGTCCTCAAAATGTACCCAGAGATGCTCTTCTTTCCTTGACAAAGGATGCTTGTGTTACTGTACTTGACTGCACAACTGGTGTGATGATAAATTCACATATCATACATCAGAAGCAATCATCAGCTATTTCCATGTATGTCATAGGCAAGTGATTTCTATCATTGCATTAAGGAGGCACTTACTTTTTTCTCCTTTAGATTGATACCTAACTTTGTAAGCTTTTGCATCTAGATGAAGCTTCAGATGAGAACCAAACCCAATTATCAGAGGACAAAATTCCAAGTCAAGATCATGCAGGAAAAGAGGGCAAGGATCTGGACAGAATAGAAACACGAGTTCAAAAGCACCTGAAAAATGCTTCCCAGCTTTCACATAATGGTGGTTCAGATTCACTTGTGGTGTGTTGTGAGGATGTTTTGTTTTTGTTATCCCTGACATCATTGGTTCAGGTTTGTACTTGGCTTTTATTGTTGAATACGCAGGAGAGCTGGTGTCATCACTTTAAGAAGAATCCAGAAATACAACTGTCCCAAAACACACACCTCTCACACAAATCAAATATATGAACTGCTTTATGGAGCTTCCATACTTACACATCTTACTGGTGATGTTCCTTTCCTCATCAGGGAAGCAGCAAGCATCTACAGAAGACGAAACTTACAAAACTTTGTTGCTGGTCAGCAGTTTTCAAAAATATGGCTGGCAAAACTTGTGGGTTGATATTAGTTCATCAGACTGGCATTATAGAAATGAGGTAGTTCATCAATGCAGATTTTACATGTTAACTTCAGGTTTATATATATTAGAAAAAAGGTGTCCTGTTTTACATCTGAACATATGCTTCAACATAGGGGAAAAAATGTCTTACTGCAAGGTTTTTTTTTTTTTTTTTTTTGCTTCACCGCTTGAATTGATAAAGATAAAATCTGTCAAAACTCAACAGTGTTGTCATCTATATTTCGTGCTCAGTTTTCTTCTCTCATCTGGGTCATATCTATCTCACCATGTAGAATCCTGTGTGAGTGTTTTTTAGTATAGATAAGAAAAGATGAACTTAGATTTCAAACCCTTGCAGTTTTCTTGGATAATGACATTTTTTTTAGAACGTTGCATCTGTTTTACTTACTGGCATATATATAGTTCTACATCTGTGCAAGGGATCGGTGAAGTTTGCTCAGACCATTGACAATTTTACTTTATCATGGGCAGGTCTGTGCCAGATCTGGCTATTGTTGCTGAGAGCTCCTTGATGTCATTATTGAGATGGAGTTACAAGACAGGCATGGATAAATCAACAAGCTCCTCAAATGGACAAATTACTTTGGTATTTTTTTCCATTTGTCCCTTTAACCTAGTTGCTGAGGGTTTGGTTGGTGGGTTTCAGATTGGTTTAGTGAACTTTAGTGCCTAGTATGTGTAGTAATTTTGGTTTATATTCTCCATTGTTGTTGCCACACACATATCGACCTTATTTACCCAAACAAAGTACAGATTTTGGTGCCTAAAATGGGTAATGTTTTGTTTGTGGTGAACATACTCGAAGGTAGGTTCACCAATAAAATTTGCAACTTATATGTTTATTCCTTTACAAAGGAAATTAGGATGCGTCTGTCCCATTTGGATTTCGTATGTATTCATTTTTCTGACATTCTCACCAGGTAAATGGATCTGAATTTGCAATTATCTCTCTTTTGGCATCAGAGAATGACTTCAGGTACTTAACATTTTTGGCATTGTTGTACTGAATGCTGTTGATAGCAATAGATCTGACTGCTGATCCTCTGGTAATAGGATTCCAGAATCTCTGCCATGCCTTCATGACAAAGTACTTGCAGCAGCTGCTGAAGCAGCTATTAGTTTCTCAACTGACCAGAGAAGAAAGCAGGTATCCATTCATGTCTTCCTAGAAATTGAGCAGAAGCTTGTGTACATTTTGGCTTCACAAGAAATTTCATGGTGCAGAATCCTGGAGCAGGGATTATTGGTGGCTTCATTAAAGGAATGAAAGGCAAGGCTGAAGAAAATTCAAAAATGATGACTATGCAAACTCCAAGCGAACAGTTGGAGTCAATTTTCTTGAAAGAACCATTTGCTGAACCTTCAATACCCGATCTTGATGATCCGATAGAAGAATTGTCAATCGGTTCTCTTTCTCCTTCCTTATGCATCTTAAAGCAAGAATTTATCTCAAGTGCTCCCTTCCCTCTTGACTTGGGAATTGAATGCAGATGACATCGAGATTGATGATGAAGTACCTGTAGTCCCGACACCAGCAGCATCCTCTACATCCCAAGGGAACAAGAGAATAATAACAGGTTGGAAACAATACAGGTCGTCTTCTGTTTGAATTACTGAGGGCTATATTATTTTTTTTAAACTCGGTGCATGTTTGTGTTGGCAGTAGAGGAGGAGAGAGCGAAGCTGTTTGAAGGGTCAAGCAATGTCGATAAGCCGAGAATGAGAACTCCGCAGGAAATTCTAACCAAATATAAGTTTGGCGGGGTAAGTCATAAACATTGCAATTGGTCATGGTTTTTTCTGTGTATGGGAGCTAAATGTAGGTCCATTGCAGGACGCAGCAGCAGCAGCTGCTCATGCGAAAGATAAACTGATGCAGAGGCAGGAGAAACTGGAGGTGAAATAGTTGCTTCCAGACTACAGTTCATATCGCTTGTCTTCTTTGCAAGCCCATACTCAGAGCAATACCAAACATGTAATTCTGTTTGTTTGTTTTTTTTAACTAGAGAATAAGCCAACAAACCGCGGAGCTTCAGAATGGAGCAGAAAACTTTGCTTCCCTGGCGCAGGAGCTTGCGAAAACAATGGAGAACAAGAAGTGGTGGAAGCTATAATGTGTTTTTGTGCGTATATTGTTGGACACTCACTCCCATTGCGTGCCATCCGTCGGGGTGCTGTGTACATTAGTATGACTTGCAAGTGCAGTTTGTTGAGGTTTCCTCCTCTGTTACGAATTGGGTAGTTAGTTTAGCCTAGGAACGTTGTGATGTGCTGTGCACCGTGTCACATACCAGCATTATTACCATGTATGTAGTAATCTTTTTGTGTCGTATTAAGCGTGTGTCCTGTGTCCACTAGGTCATTCTTTTTGTTTTTTGGTGATTGTATAAAGATAAAAGAGAGAAATAAAAGGAACCTGCTCCTGGATGCATGAGCGAGCCAGCGCTGAAGAGACACTCTTCTTGTTGGTGGCTTGCTTGCTTGATTGATTGATGATAGGACGGTTTGTTTGGTTTCAACTTTCAACTAGTATAGTATCTCTTGTTTGGCTCATCTTGTATTATTTACACAATATACTGTATTAGAGAGAAAGAAGAAACAATCGCCAGTGAACTCAATACAGTACGTGTATTGTTCATGTTGTATGGAGGACTGGAGGTGGGGCAGCTTACTCGGGGCGGGCACGTAGGAAGCACGCAGTGTCAGCGTCTCTAATAGTTTGTTTACTTCTAGTATATATTTATTTATTAGAGGAAAAAAGGGTTACCAGAATGCCAGTTGAGTGTGACACAGACAGTAGCGCCAACCCGCTCCTGTCCGGTAAAGCGTAATGCGGGCGCGCAGGCGACCTGGGCCGATGGATCGGAATCGGATCAGCCACCCATTTCCAACCAGGCTTTTTGGACGGCAGAGGCAGAGGAGCTTGGCCAAGCGGCGGCGGCTGGACCTGGAGAGCCGCCATGGCACGCCTGCTCCTCTCCCTCTCCGTTCCAGTGCTGCCAGTCCCCATCTCCGCTAGCATTGTGCTGCCGTCGTCGTCTAGTACTAGTACCAGTGCCGCGCGGCGCCGAGGCCGCAGCGTCCGCGTCCGCGTCGCTGTGCCCGCGGAAGCCACCACCCAAGGGCAACAAGGACCGGCGTTTGACCCCGCGGCGGCGCCGCCGTTCGGGCTGGCCGACATCCGCGCCGCCATCCCCAAGCACTGCTGGGTGAAGGACCCCTGGCGCTCCATGGGCTACGTCCTGCGCGACGTCGTCCTGGTGCTGGGGCTCGCCGCCGCTGCCGCGCGCCTCGACAGCTGGCTCGTGTGGCCGCTCTACTGGGCGGCGCAGGGCACCATGTTCTGGGCGCTCTTCGTGCTGGGACACGACTGCGGGCACGGCAGCTTCTCCAACAACCCCAACCTCAACAGCGTGGTCGGCCACATTCTGCACTCCTCCATCCTGGTGCCATACCACGGCTGGTGTGTATTCTACTGTACTGATGAACTACTAGTAGTGATTAGCCACAGGACGCACCACCAGTTTGCCGATCCGATCCGACACAAGTTTGACAATGCAATGCAACTTTTATCTATCTATGTGCAATGCAAGTGCAGGCGGATTAGCCACAGGACGCACCACCAGAACCACGGCCACGTCGACAAGGACGAGTCATGGCATCCCGTACGCCTCCTGCTCCTGCCCTGCAATCATCTTGCATTGCATGTTTGCATATACAGACATACATACATGCAGTACTAATAATGATCTATGATGTATTGTATCAGCTCCCCGAGCGGCTGTACAAGCGCCTGGACAGCGTCGTCCTGATGTTGCGCTTCAGGCTGCCCTTCCCCATGCTCGCCTACCCATTCTACCTGGCCAACAGGAGCCCCGGCAAGTCAGGCTCCCACTTCCACCCGGCCAGCGATCTCTTCCAGCCCAGCGAGAGCAACGACGTGCTCACCTCCACCGCGTGCTGCCTCGCCATGGCTGCCCTCCTAGGTGTCCTCACCTTCCTCATGGGCCCTCTGCAGATGCTCAAGCTCTACTTCGTACCCTACTGGGTTTTTGTCATGTGGCTAGACTTTGTTACCTACCTGCACCATCACGGCCACAATGACAAGCTTCCATGGTACCGAGGAAAGGTAACTTCGCTCGCTCACTCTTTTCCCCTAATATATTTACAGAGTACACACCAGCAGTAAAACTGCTGAACTAGAATTACTAACTACTAGGCGAACCAATATATAGGCGAACTAATATAAAGGCCCTGTCACAATTCAGTGCAACTTGAAGATAATATATGCAAAGATGCATGCAGCTTTCAGTTAATTAATTGTGGTATACTAATGAGCCAGGAATGGACCTATCTTCGGGGCGGCCTGACGACGCTCGACCGGGACTACGGATGGATCAACAACATCCACCATGACATTGGGACTCATGTCATCCACCATCTCTTCCCACAGATCCCACATTACCATCTCATAGAGGCGGTAAGTATAGCAACTAAATCTGATTCATCATCCATCCATGTCTGGCAGATTTTATGTCATCGCATACATATGTATATCAATCACTGGATGATGATGGCTGTGCATGCAGACAGAGGCAGCCAAACCAGTGCTGGGAAAGTACTACAGAGAGCCGCAAAAGTCTGGCCCTCTCCCCTTTCATCTACTTGGTGATCTGGTTCGGAGTTTGAGACGTGACCACTATGTCAGTGACACAGGGGATGTGGTCTACTACCAAACTGACCCAAAACTCCATTAGCTGCTCCATTCATTCAACCGAGGGAGGCTGGGAGTTATGCAAATCGCAAGGATCGGAGACTGCTGGATAGATCAATGAGGAAACACACTTGCATTTAATTTAATATAATAAGAATAAGACAAGTCATTCTTTGGGCAAAACAAAGCTACAGTACAATTCCCAAATGGGGAAGAGCAATGCCAGTTCCCTCTAAAGAGTAGACAAACTCAGATATGTGGTACATTATTTGACAGATCTCAGGGCTCCTTAGGAAATTAACACATATGCTTAGCTGGTACTACTGCAAGAAAGCAATGCCAGTACCTTCGCTTACTGCTGTCCTCAGATATGTGGTACATTATTTGACATTACAAGTGGCAGTCATGCTCACTACCTGCGCCTTAGATCTCTCTGCAAAAGGAAAACAAAAGAAAAAAAAAACTTTAAGTAGCAAAAGGAAATAAATAAATGCATGTTAGTAGAAAATGAAGTACCAAGTCTTCTTTCTGATTTATATACTGCAATGTATAAGCTATTACGAATTGTATCCGGTCACCAACCAAACAGAATAGAATTATATATGTACCAACTTTCTGATATGAAACTATTTTGTGCGCAACATTTTAGATTCTTAGCGCACATTTTTTTTTGCGACAACCTCCTATTAGCCACAAGCAAGTTGAAATCATATCTAGAAGGGAAGGCTTACTCTTGGGCCACGGTCTGTAACTGGTGTTGCTCTGCTCCCTATATTATCTGCTTGCTGAATCATATGTGGACTATCGTGCTTATAGAATGCCTGCAAAGTTCTCACCATGAAAGGACGGACAATGTTTACTTCCATTGCAGAGAGATTTTTGAGCTGCAAGAATGCAAATAAGATGAATATGTTATTGTTGTTGTCGGATCAACGAAGCAAAGACATTAAGCTAGTATAGGAAACAGATAAATACAGGGGAAGAGGCAGTTACAACCAATTCAATAATAGCTTTGATAGAACGACAATTGTTTTAGCACCCGCAGTTCTCAACGGGGAAAGTTACCTTTACGGCATGGGTGCGTCCAGATATCGTCTCTAATCCAGTCTCAACCTTGTGGAATCTGACATCTCTGATGTCCTCAATTAGAGATCTCACCTGTATCACAATCAAAACTAGGAGTAAGCACATATTGGTTTTTCCAATACAATTTTTTTGACTAATGTTTTTCCAATACAATTAGGACTTACTAGACACAACTAACGAATCTGCACTGAGATTGATTAAACACTCACCAGGTATGCATCTGAGATGTCATCACGAGCACTGCAGGAAACAAACAAGAGCGGGTCAGGCTTAGGTGAAAAATGTGCTGAATCGAAGAAACAGGCGTTGCAGTAGATTGGGTGCTCACTGATCAAATAGCAGCTTAGAAATTTCAATATAGTGGAATTGTAATGGCTGGAATTCTCGAGGCGACTCTCTTTCCGCTTCCAATACCTGTGTCAAGCGGTCTAGTGGGAAAAAAAAAAGCAAGCAATAGATGCTTATGGCTGTGTATGCTTAAGCAGAAATAAAAGCAAGCAACAAGGAAGCAGGCAAGCACAAACCAACAGTCATCCAGTCTGGGGTGCGAATGGTGCACTTGCTACGCTTCTTGAGAGCGACGGCGAGCCAGAGCGGCACCTTGGTCGGAATCTGTGGGAAGAAGGGCCCGAAATCCCCCTGCACGGCGGCGACAGTAGCAGCAAGAGATGTAAGAATAGGTGGGGGATGGGAAGTTGAAAGAGATGGAAACGGGTGGTGGTGGAGGCAGACGCACGCAGATCATGTTGAGGGCGTCCATGCGGATGTTGGGGACGATTTCGACGATCTCATCCTCCGCCACGAACTCCACCTGCAACATAGACAGGACAGGTCCAAAAATTGGGTTCACTCCCCTTTGTTGACGAAGATAGTCCCTGCCTGTGGATCGTGGAAGGGAAGGAGTTGGTTACCTCGGAGGGAGAGAAGATGGAGTGGTGCGGGTCGGACTGCCCCGCCATGAATGCCCGCCGCCGGAACGCACGAACCTGGGACTGGGAGGGAGGCGCCGCGAGAGGAGTAGAGCGGAGAACGACGAAGAGGAGTGAGACGGGGAGTCCCGAGGAAGAGGAGAAGGCTACAGGCCGCTGGGCCTCTGTAAACTAGAGCGCAATCTGAGGGCCCAAAAAGCCCATCCAACAACAGAGCCCAACAGCCGCGCTGCACGCAGCTTCAGTTCGATTCGGTCTGGTCGCCGCAGCGCACAGCAGCATAGGGCGGCGGCGGAGGCGAGGCGGGGCGCCGCGGTTGCCTTCCTCTCTGCTCCTGCTCGGCGCCGGGAGAGGTTTTAGGGTTTCCATCTCATCAACTTTGGCCCCCCACAGAAACAGGAGTGTTACCAGCCAGCAGAGGAGGGCGGGCTAGTAGGAACCCGATGCTGGCCGCCGGGAACCCCCCTCCGCCGCCCCATGACATCGCCGCGCGACTCCACCACCTGCGCGACCTCCGCAGGGTGCCGCTCCCCAACCGCGTCGCGCGCATCGCCGACCTCCACACCGATGAGGCCAGCCCCGTGCGCAAGCGTGTCGCCGAGTGAGTTCATCCACTTTCGCCATTCGGCTTCATTTCTAGCTTGAATTACCCATAGTTTCACCTCCAATGTATTCGGCTTCTGATAAGTCATTGAACATCAAATGACTAGTATAGCTCCCTGTATCGCAATTCGCAAACGAGTTTACTCGTTCAACGTGCTGACTGCAGTCTGAATTAGGTCAAACCTATACGTGAGCACGCTTAAAAATGCTCTGTTACAGTATTTGTTTGCTCATGTTTTTGTTCTCTGCAAAACCTCTCCTGGCATAGGATCATTGGTGAGCTTGGGTCAAAACACATGGCATATCTACCTGATATGATCCCTTGTTTGCTGCACCTTCTGAATGATGAGACACCTGCAGTCGTCAGGCAAGCTGTTAAGACAGGAACCAACTTGTTTGCCAAAGTACTCCAAAAGCTAGTTATCCTGGTAATTCTATTTCCAGCATTTCCATTTCGAGTTGCTTTCCTGTGCAAACATCTGTCTCAGTTTGCTGGTCTCGGATTCAGGGTTCATTCTCCACTGGAGGGATTGATGATGCACTTAAATCGTCATGGGAATGGCTTCTCAAGTTCAAATCAGTTGTCTCGAACATGGCATTTCAGGTGAGCCCTTCCTTTCTTTTTGTAACAAATAACCCTATCTTCTCGGCCTCCAGTTGTCTCATGTGGAATTTCAATGTCAGGCCACTGGCAATGAAGGTGTCAGGTTACTGGCTGTTAAGTTTGTTGAAAAAACAGTTCTTATGTACACACCCGATCCTGATGTCCCGTCTGATCCGCCAATTGAAACTACAGAAGGTACGGATTATGTTTCCTTTCATATGGAAGTGACCATATTTTCCATGTTTAGGAACTCTTGGGTGCATGCTCATTTAGGCATTTGTAAGACATTTGCAGATATGGGATTCAATGTAGCTTGGTTACGAGGTCATCCTTTGCTTAATGTTGGGGATCTGGCCATGGAAGCCGGCCAGAGTCTTGGATTGTTGCTAGAGCAGCTCAAGCCTCCTAAAGTAAAGTCACTCAGCACTTCCATGATCATCGTCTTCGTTACTAGGTTTGCCTCTTGTTCACTTGTGTTCTATTATCTTTCTGTATATTACAGTTTGTACCAGCTGCCGAGCAATTAAGTTTTCTGTGGATGCTGTGCCATCTATTCAATAAGTCTGTTGAAGTATTGCATGCTATTTTGATCTTTATGTATCATGAGTTCTCTCCTTTTTCTTTCCCCTGCTTAGCTTGTTATTTTTTCTCTCTTTTCTAACATAAACTTCTTCCAGTCTCTCAGCTATTGCCCAAAGAAGGCCTTCCTTTTATGGACGCATACTCCCAGTTTTACTTTCCTTGGATCCAGCAAGTTCCATTATTAAATTGAGAGTCCCGGGTGCATTCCATGGCTTGAAGAGTGCCTTCTCTGTATGCCTGAAATGCACACATTCAAGTGCTGAGCCGGTATTTCTTTAAGCTTTGATGATTAACATACACTTTTGTATTGACTGGTACAGTCGAGATGTGTCCCTTTGCCCTTATTTCTATATTTGCAACAACTGGAGTTAACATTTATGTTATCTACGGGATGCTATGTTATATTCTATATACAGTTTGTTTCAGAAAAAATATTCTATATGCAGTCTAATTATGTTTTTTCTTTCTTACCTTGTTATTATCGAACTTTGTTTGGTGCTGATTTGTTTCCGGAGTGTGGGTCAGCCTGCCGGAACAATGACTTCGTGTTTCCCTTGTTTTACTGGTATACCTTGAACAATTTTCAGAACTAATTGAAACTCCTGGGTGGAAATGAGCCATTTAATATCTCACCAACAACAACAACAACATAGCCTTTTGTCCCAAGCAAGTTGGGGTAGGTTAGAGATGAAACCCAAAAGAGGCATGAAAACAAAGAACACATAAATAGTACAAGAAAAAGATTACGGTTCAGGCAAGTTAATTGCTAGTCTCCAAGCGCTTCTATCCATAGCTAAATCCTTAGGGATATTCCACTCCTTAAGGTCTCTCTTAACCGACTCGTCCCAAGTCAGTTTAGGTCGACCTCTACCTCTCTTTACATTATCGACCCGCTTTAGAACCCCACTACGCACCGGTGCCTCAGGAGGCCTCCGTTGGACATGGCCAAACCATCTCAACGGGTGTTGAATCAATTTTTCCTCAATTGGTGCCACCCCAACCCTATCCCGAATATCATCGTTCCGGACTCTATCCCTCCTTGTGTGTCCACAACACCATCGTAACATACGCATCTCTGCTACACTCAATTGTTGGATATGTCGCATTTTTGTAGGCCAACATTCAGCACCGTATAACATCGCCGGACGAATCGCTGTCCTATAAAACTTACCTTTTAACTTCTGAGGCACCCTTCTGTCACAGAGGACGCCTGAAGCTTGACGCCATTTCAACCAACCGGCTGAAATTCTATGCCTAACATCTTCATCAATGTCACCATCCTTTTGTAGCATCGATCCTAAATACCGAAAAATATCCTTCTTAGCCGCCACTTGCCCATCGAGGCTAACGTCTCCCTCCTCATTCCTAGTCGAGCTGAAATCGCACCTCATGTACTCGGTCTTGGTCCTACTAAGTCTAAACCCTTTCGACTCTAACGTGTGCCTCCATAGTTCTAACTTCCTATTAACCCCTGCCCTAATCTCATCCACGGGCACCACATCATCAGCAAAGAGCATACACCAAGGGATATCACTTTGTATGTTCCTTGTGACCTCATCCATCACTAAAGCAAATAAATAAGGGCTCAATACCAACCCTTGATGTAGTCCTATTTTAATTGGAAAGTCACTGGTGTCGCCGTCACATGTTCGGACACACGTCACCACATCTCTGTACATATCCTTGATGAGGGTGATGTACTTAGTTGGGTCTTTGTGCTTTTCCAAGGCCCACCACATGACATTTCTCGGTACTTTGTCATATGCCTTCTCGAGGTCAATAAAGACCATGTGCAAGTTCTTCTTCTGCTCCCTATACCTCTCCATCAACTGTCGTAATAAGAAAATTGCCTCCATGGTCGACCTACCAGGCATAAACCCAAATTGGTTTTGGGTCACACTTGTCACTCTTCTTAGGCGATGCTCGATAACCCTCTCCCAGAGCTTCAGCGTATGGCTCATCAACTTAATCCCACGGTAATTAGTACAACTTTGAACATCTCCCTTGTTCTTGAAGATCGGTATTAATATACTTCTCCTCCATTCTTCAGGCATTTTGTTTGACCGGAAAATGAGGTTAAAAAGCTTAGTTAACCATACTATCGCTCTGGCACCTAGGCATCTCCACATCTCAATGGGGATATCGTCAGGGCCCATCGCTTTACCTCCCTTCATCCTCTTCAAAGCCTCCCCGATCTCTGTCTCCTGAAATCTCCTCACGAAACGTCTGTTGGTATCGTCAAATGAGTCATCCAACTCCAAGGTAGGACCCTCATTCTCCCCATTAAACAACTTGTCAAAGTACTCTCTCCACCTGTTCTTGATCTCCTCATCCCTCACCAAAAGTTGATCCGTCCCATCCTTGATGCATTTGATTTGGTTGATGTCCCTCGTCTTCCTCTCGCGGATCCTAGCCATCCTATAAATGTCCTTCTCCCCTTCTTTCGTGCCTAGTCGCTGATAAAGGTCATCATACGCCTGACCTTTTGCTACACTCACCGCTCGTTTTGCAGCCCTCTTCGCTATTTTATAGCCCTCAATGTTGGCTGCACTCTTGTCATGATGGAGGCGCTTGAACCACTCCTTCTTCTCCCTAATAGCCCTTTGCACCTCGTCATTCCACCACCAGGTGTCTTTCGCTTCCCGTTTGCTTCCCCTACTCACTCCAAACACATCCGAAGCCACCTTCCGAACACATGTTGCCATCTTTAGCCACATGTCATCTGCATCTTCTCCTTCTTCCCACAGCTCCTCATCTAGCATCCTCTCCTTAAATGTTTGTGCTGCTTCCCCCCTAAGCTTCCACCATTTTGTTCTCGCAATCTTGGCCCGATTGTCCCATGGACACGTACCCGAAAGCGAAAATCCGTCACCACAAGCTTGTGTTGAGGGACAACACACTTCCTAGGTAACACCTTACAATCTAAGCAAGCACGTCTATCCCCCCTCCTTGCAAGGATAAAGTCGATCTGACTCAAGTGTTGTCCGCTACGAAAGGTCACTAGATGGGATTCCCTCTTCTTAAAGACGTTGTTCGCTATCAACAAATCGTAGGCCAACGCGAAGTTCAAAACATCCTCCCCCTCTTGATTTCTACTACCATACCCGAAACCCCCATGCACCTGCTCGAAACCTACATTAGTCACACCCACATGGCCGTTGAGGTCTCCTCCTATGAAGAGTTTCTCGCTGATAGGCACAGTACTAACAATGCTATCGAGATCTTCCCAAAACTGCCGAATAACCTATCTATAAGCTGTATGCATGCAATCAATCAGCACCACTTAGTCCATATTCTGAATTGGTCGCTAAGTATTGTATGATTCCATTGGTTTCGTTTATTTCGAAATTTCCAATTTTGTAATGGGACCTTATCGTTATGCTATTTGCAACTTTAGAACATATACTAACTCATATCTCTTTCTCAACCATTTCAATTGTGATTACGATTCATTTGATAACCTTATTAGTTCGTGAACTGAGTATTTGTGGTATAAATATTTTGCATTTGAGCTCAATTTGTTTGAGAATGTGTCTGTATCCTGTATATTTGGTTGAGGTACATTTGTTACTAATTTGAGGCTTTTTTTTTGTATTTTCAGTGGCGAGCACGCCTATTGGAAGCTCAAAATATTATCAACCAGGAGGATTCAATAGAAGATGCAGCAAATGCTGCTAAGAATTTTGGGGACACATCAAACAGGGAAGAATCATGGCCTCTGATGGTATGTACCTGTTCCTCCAAGCTTGCTCTCTCCCTCTCTCATAACTATCTCAGGATGGCTATGTTTCCTTGATAGGAGAGAAGCACGGACAGTAGTAATAAGCGTAGTCTGGCTGAAGACATGAATCATATGGCAGAAGATGATCTCCAGTCCACTAAAAGAGTCAGGCAATCATTTGATGCTAATGAACACAGTGAAGGGGCGAACAAGAGAAATGTTGAGTCGACATCTGTTGATATCTCATCTAGCCAGCCCAGCTCTATAAGAACTGGGAATTCAGAAGCCGTGTATCAATTAATTGGTATGTTTGCTGCACTAGCTGCACAAGGTGACAGAGCAACAGGATCACTGCAAATCCTTTCATCCAGTATCGCTAGTGACTTACTAGCGGAGGTGGTAATGGTTAACATGCAACATCTCCCAATTTCTCGTCCTGAAGTTGAGCAACAGCAGCTTCCTTCTACGAGCTCTGGAGATGGACTTCCATTTTCAAGTTTCTTCTCTCTGTTGGGGACTCTACTGAAGGTTTGTTTCTTTAGCTTTCATATTTTGATTTCTTAGATTCTCTTTGCTTTTGTTTGTTGATCTTTCACATTTCAGAGAGCGAACCAGATTGACCAAGATGAAGTGTCTCCAGCTAAAGAATCTGCGGTGGTGTCATCTGTTGCAGATGACATCATGACAGTTCCTGCTAGTTCACCTGTTCCTAGCTCAGTAAATCTACCTATTGAAGAGAACACTAACAATCCAACAGTTCCATTATGTATAGAAACAACAGAGGCCAAAGTAAGCAGTGCAGGTGGCAATAGTTCGATTGATATTCCAGAATCATCAGAAGCTTCCCATGCCTCAACAGAGCCCCAGGGAACCCAAGAGCATGCTAGTACTTTTGTCGGTTCATTTCCTGCTGATAATTCCTCAGCTGGTTTTAGTTTGGCTCAATCGTCAGAAACTCGCAGCCCAAGCTCATCTACAGTGGAAGCAAACCACTCACAGCTTTCATCCCTTAGTGCACAATACGTTCTTCCGAAGTTGGTTGTCAATAATGTTGATCTCAGTGATGAGGCCAAAGATCTCCTTCAAAAAGACGCGTTTATGCGGATTCTTGAGAGTGATAAGCAAGAAGCATCTGGTGGTTCAATTGCTCGCCTTCCGTTGCTTGCTCACTTGGGTGTTGAGGTACTACCTAAGGTCTTCTTATTTCCTCTGGGAGAGTTGATACTTTTTAACTGTTGGTTTGAACTTTGGTTGGTGATTTTGTACAAACCATAGCTCCTCTCAGAAACTTTTGTTAGTCATTGCAATGCTTACATTTCTGTTTAATCATCTTATAGTTATGCACTCAGAATTTCTTTATATTGTTTTTTAAGTGACCTCTCTTTAAATTGTGTTACTTGTTGCAGTTTCCTCTGGAATTGGACCCTTGGGAGATTCTCCAAAAGCACGTGCTCTCTGATTATGCGAATAATGAGGTACCAATGCACAATGTCATATAATTAGTTTCTCTAGCAGATTTTGTAGGCCATATATGTTGCATAGCTGTAGATTAGGATGTGTCGGTGACTCACTGACTCTGTTAAAGGATATTCCACTCAAACTTGCTTCTTCAGAGATTTCTGACTCAAGTTCTTCCTTAAGCAGGGGCACGAGTTGACTATATGCATCCTGAACCGGTTATATCGTGAGGTAGAGCAGGATCAAGATTTTCTTTCATCTAGAACTGCTACATCAGTTTACGAATCCTTTCTTCTAAACATAGTATGTACACTTGAAATTGATGTATTTGTTACAAATGTTATTTCTCTTGCATCATGGCAGTACATTTTCTTTTGCATAGGCGGAAAATCTTCGAGACATGTTTCCAGCTTCAGATAAATCACTTGGCAAATTGCTTTGTGAGATACCATACTTACCAGAAGGTGTGCTGAAACTGCTCGAAGGTTTATGTTCTCCTGGAAGTAATGAGAAGCAGGACAAGGATATTCAGAGTGGTGATAGGGTAACTCAAGGTCTCAGTGCTGTCTGGAACCTTATCATGCTAAGACCTTCAAATCGGGACAGATGTCTGGAGATTGCTTTGCAGGTGCTTATCTGTTATCACATTCCTATTTTTAGTTAGGATATATATATTTATTTACTTACATGTGTCTTTTGTTATAATTTTGATTTTTGAGTGCTTGGTAGCAATTTTTCAAATAAATATTCTCCAATAAATCAGAGAGAATTTAACATGAGTTCCAATTTTAATTTGTTTTACAGTTATTCAATAAATTATTATACGCTGAATTATGGTTTGCACGTTCTCTTAAAGCAATCCATCATGTTCGAGTGCTACTAATCTGTTTGCTCTAAGTTTATTATTTTTAATATTCCACGTCTTTCCTAAATCCTGGTTGAACTGTTGAAGTTATTAATGGATCAAACTTTTGACGCTTGTAATCATGTGAAGTTTATTATTTTTAATATTCCACGTCTTTCCTAAATCCTGGTTGAACTGTTGAAGTATAACCTTTGTGCTTTTTTTATGTTACTGGGTAAAATGTTTCATGCAGAGTTCAACTCATCATCTAGAGGAGGTCCGCATGAAGGCAATACGTTTGGTAATTACAAGTCCTGTCTGCTTCTTTGAATTTTTCACTTGGTTGGTTTTCTCACTTCATTTGCTCTGATAACAACAGGTGGCAAATAAGTTATTTCCCATGGCAAGCATTTCCAAAAAGATTGAAGATTTTGCAAATGAAAAACTTAATTCAGCGCTGGAAGTGATTCCATCTGGTGATTCTACAACTACTGAAATGGCTAGGCCTGAAGCACACAAAGTTTGTTTCGTGCTCTTACTTCTTTCAGATGTTCTTGTGCTGATTGATATTCTTTTCTGATTGGGTTTACTTGCATTTTCCGAAGGATGTTGGTTTAGAAAACTTAACAGCTTCAGTGGCAGATGCGCAGACTCTGATGTCTCTATACTTTGCATTGTGCACCAAGGTCAGTAATTACTGATCAGCAACTATTTTAGTCTAGTTATATGATATTTGCTAACAGCAAGAAAAATAAATCTTCCTTACCAGAAACATTCCCTTCTCAGACATGTATTTGCAGTATATGGTAATCTACCGCAAGCTGCCAAGCAGGTCTTTACAGCCTATCATTCTTTCCATACGAATACCTCAGATATTTTTTTCTTGCCATTCTATCAGCAAATATAAATCTATCTTGTAACTGTATTTCTTCCAGGCAGTTCATCGACAAGTACCAATTCTGATACGCACAATAGGCTCCTCTTCTGATCTTCTTGGGATCATCTCAGATCCACCAGCTGACTGCCGGGACCTCCTCATGCAGGTTCAAGTTGTGCTTTTGACTTTTTTTTTTTGGCTTTTTAAGACATGTACTCTCCTCTTGGTCAAATCTACTGACAGATGCATTTATTGTATAAGATTGTATTCTTGCATTGGATGCATATTTATAACCCATGAAATTGCACCATGCAGGTTTTACAAACCCTCACTGATGCTGCAGTTCCATCCAAAGATCTGATTTCTTCCATAAAGATCTTATATTCTAAAACAAAGGTCGTTGCTTGCTTCAAGAAAGCATGAAGTTCTTACTGACGTTTTACAAGATCAGATTTAGTAGTGATATTCTCACTTTCTGAAATGTAGCCTCATTTTGCAGGATGTTGAATTCCTTTTTGCAATCTTGGCTCATCTACCAAAAGATGAGGTTTTCAGTTTTTTCCACCTCCCATTACAAAGCCGATACTCTCAGATTCAGAAACATGCTATTTTAGGATTCCTGCCAGTCAAACTTTTGTTTTAACGTTGACCATGAATATATTAAATAATTACATTAATTGACAATGTATGTTTTTTTAGGTAAAGATTGACAATGTATGATAGATCACAGATGTTACTAGATTCACCATGAAAACTATTTTTTTCGAAATATTTAATTATCTTTATTTGAAATGCTATGTCTTTATATAAATTGTTGGTCAAAGTTTTACCTTGTAGACTGTCGATGTCCTAAACAATATCAATATGTATTTTGAATGGAAGGGAGCAATATCATTATTAGATTGTGCTTCTAGGCAGTGTCTTGTGCTTTCTAGTCTTCTGCTGGCACCTATTACCCATAGCAGTTCCAGTTATTTGCTGTGTTCTGCACATACCTGACATACCTTGTAAACTGCTCACTTTTTATTCCACTGAAATTGGGACCCTGTTGTAAATGTCTTGGCTTTCAATTTGATTGACAAAACACTGTGGTGCCAGGCCAATAGCATGTGATATTTTCTCAGGACCAGTGTTATGAACCTTGAGCTGACTTTTGGCTTTACTGGAGTAATTACATATATTAAGCACTATTGTCAAGCTGTTTCTTATAAGTTATATCTGTCTTCAGTTACACACTTGTTATGTTCATTAACCATTATCCGTGTGCTCCCAGGTCCTGTCTGTGTTCCCCAGTATTGTTAATCTTCCAATAGACAAGTTTCAAAGTGCCCTTTCCCGGATTTTGCAGGTTAGTCTTTGTCCTGGTATGACAATATGTGTTTGTTTGAGTCAATTTTTAGATGATTCCTTAATTGTGGTTTGAAAATAAAGCACTAGCTTGAGACTTGAGTTCATTTGGCTGAGACATAATTTTTTTAGCATAAAGACAGCAGGGGAAACTCCCACTGTTGGTATATAAATTTAAATAAATTAAACTGTAGAGAGAGAAAGACTGAGACATAAATAGAACCTTACAGGTGTATATTAACCTATTAAAGTTTTTTGTTGTTAAAGAACAAGTTTCTGTCACCTCTATTAGGACTTGAACTTTTCTAGTAACTTATGCTTAGATTTATGTTACTGGTTCATTTCAGTTGAGCATTGCATACTAATCACACATCATCCCTTTTTACTGCAGGGATCACCTCGGACTGGCCCTTTGCTTGATCCATCAGAAATTTTAATTGCAATTCATGTAATAGACCCTGATAAGGAAGGAATACCACTCAAAAAGGTCTGCTAGTTTCTAGTTTTGTTTACAACTGAAGGAGAGCCTAATTTAATCAACTGAAGGATTCATATAACTTACTATAGGTTATGGATGCATGCTCTTCTTGCTTTGAGCAAAGAACAATATTTACCCAGCAAGTTCTGGCAAAAGCACTAAATCAACTGGTATTTATTTCTAGGCATATTTTTTTCCTTAGTATATTCCTTATGATATGTATTTGATCAAAGTAAACTTTTCCACAGGTTGAACAGATTCCTCTTCCTTTGCTATTCATGAGGACTGTCATGCAAGCAATAGGTGTTTTTCCTGCATTGGTGAGTTAACTGGATGACTCAAATAATGTGAACTAGGGAAATGTGGTTAGCATGAGAAATTTGGTGCTAAAAAAAAAACGAAATGGATGGCATGATCTTTGTGTATAGACTAGTTTGTGAAAAAGATTTACAGATATGACCATTGACCAGGATTACATGGTCGTAGCATTCCTTGATTTTTAATTGCGAAGTGAGATTTATGCTGCCACTTGATCTACCTACTGTAATGCTTTGTAGGGTACCCTACACTCCCTTGTTCTCCTTTTTGGTTCGTGCACCTCACTCCATTGGAAAGCATATTGATGATTTCTTGTTAGTAACAGTTATGGGCATACTTTAGATGGCCCTGAACCCAAGTAGTGTGTCCATACAGATGGGCGGCAGTCTCACCACAAGGGCTGGGATAAGAAGGGATATAGTAACTCATGATCTATTTCTTGGTTAACCAAAAGAGATAATCTAATCCTTTTATAGATATAGGGTGACTAGACTCATAAAAGAAACCAACCTTTAGAATCAAGGAACCAACTCAATCTAATATTATCTCTAAATAAATAAATTTAAGCCTAGTGCGCCAGGAGCTGGCCCTAGCATCGCTTGTGGTGCCTCCAGTTCATGGGGCCCTAACCTAATGGGGCACATGACACATGATGTTTGAGAAGCAAGAATTGTAAATTGATGTTATGATCTCTTGCTCTCGGTTTTGGTGAAGGCACCAGATTCTTAAAGTAACCAAGAAATGTGCACCCATGTTTAAAACCTGTTAGCAAGTTGTGTGTGCCTCCTCAAAAGGCATGAATGGTTGAGACAAGCAAGGATCCATTGATTGAATCCTGTGGAAATCCAGTGTTTGCGGTTTACAATAATGAAAAGCTGTTAATATATCGGTGTCTTGGAGGCATCACTTGTCTTTTTTATTAGATTTGATTTGATACAAGTGACTTTAGCAGGAGCTAAGGGTCTGTCCTCTTTGACAGCCCCTCTCCTTGGTGGTTAGCTTAGTGCTAGTCTTTTTGGTCGCTTCCCTATCTTTTTTCGGGCACGAATATAATTTCTATGTTGTGTGGGGATTATGTATTGTTTGTGTTCTAGGGCTCTAGCACCTTTCTTCTTAACATAATGAAGCGTAGCTCTCCTGCGTTTTCGAGAAAACTTTATAATCTGATGGCGAGCCTTTTTCACAGGTGGATTTTGTGATGGAGATCATGTCACGCCTTGTGAGCAAGCAGGTCCTTGATTCTTTTTGCTTTTTAATTGAAGATATTAGCCACTGTTCTTTTTTACATATTTCTGAAACTGGACTCTGTCACTTGCCATGGCAGATTTGGAAATATCCCAAGTTATGGGTAGGATTCTTGAAGTGTGCTATCTTGACAAAACCTCAGTCATATGGTGTGTTACTGCAGGTTGGCACACTTCTGCATCTCTTATGTAATCTATTTGTTCTTGTTCATTATGCTCGATCCTCATCGAGTTATTTTACACTGTGTATGCTAATTTCCGTATATGTTTTTTTTTTTTTTATATAATCATCTTGCAAAGTTTCCCATGACATGGCATATGTTTTTTTCAGTTACCAGCTCCTCAACTTGAGAATGCCTTGAGTAAGAATCCGACACTGAAGGCACCCTTGGCTGAGCATGCCGAGCAGCCAAATATTCGATCAACTCTTCCAAGGTGATCTTTGTTCACTTTAATCTGTAGCAAGTGGTGTCCATCCAATATGAAGTGCTGGATTTGTGATGAGATTCCAATTTTTGGCAGGTCTACCTTGGTGGTTCTGGGTCTTGCTGAAGATCAACCACAGCAACCAGCAGCAACACAAGCACAGAGCAGCCAAAACCAGGCTGCAGAAACCAGTAGTTCTGCTGCGGATATGGCTACAGAAGTAACTCAGGAATCTTCTGCTGCTAGCTAGCATAGTGATGCAGGTGATTGAAGAAATGGGCTAATGCTTTGCAGGAATGCAGGTTATGTACCATCTGTCATTCTCATCTCTGGAGTGATGCTGGTGATTGAAAGAAATGGGCTAATGCTTGCAGGTTGTGTAATCTGTCTCTGAGGGTCCAAAATGTGTTTTCTGGGATGCATCTCACTGTACGGGTGTCGGCTGCTCGGCTGCTGCGTGTGGAGGCCTACATGAGAGGATGATGGCGAGGCCGTAGTCGATCTGACAAGATCTGAGTTATTTAGTTGGTAGGCAATTCTAATTTTCGGTTCTGTACAGCCAGCATTGTAAAGAAGTTTAACATTTTATATCGTCATCATTAAATAGGAAAAGGGCTTGTGTGGAAACCACTAGCATTGGCACCAGTGATTTCGTTACATGCAGAAAACTTTGGTTGTTCGTAGTACTATTGACATCCAGGTGCGTGTAATAATATCATTGAATCAAGGAATTTCCATAACTATCAGTAATTTTTCTTCTGTGTTGTTAATTATAACACAGCTGACATAACTAGAATTCATCTTTGCGCTTGTGGGAATGACACAGCTGACTTAATTTATTCATAAGGACGCTGCCTTATTATTATTTGATTATAACAACATATCATCCAATCCAAGCACTCTGATCTATCTATGTACAAAGCACACTCAGGCTGCAATGTTCACACTAAGATACCTGCGATGGAGTATATATCAATCAATGCAATCGTCGTCTCATTCACGGTAAGATATGAGGCTAGGCAAACTCGAAACGCATGAGAAGCTTGACGTTGTTGTACTTGTTCCCTTTGCGGTCGAAGAGCGCCACCGGCCGGATCCCCGGCCGCAGCTCCGACACCGGCAGCACCGTCTGCCCACCGAAGTCGTCCTTCTCCGACATGTCATACTCGTGCACCTCCACCCGCAGCAGCGCGATCTCCGGGACCGTCAGCGGGAAGCTGAACTCCTCCTCCCACACTGGCATCCAGTTGTCCTCGATCGCCTTGGTCTTCTTCATCACCGAGTCTGCTGGGACTCCAGCGATCCCAACCTACAGGCATTTCTTACTCAGCTCCTCATGCATGCTGGAATATGTGATGCTGTACGTTTGGATGGATTAATTAAGTATATATACCATACCCGTGTGTAGAAATCTGGAGGAGAATATTGATCAAAGTGTGTCTGCTTGAAGTCCATTCGCCACCCATCGCCCATGTACACCTTCACCTTCAAGGTTTTCTTCACAGGTTGGGCTTCTCTTGGGTCAAACACGTCTGGTTCTGTCTGCATCAAAAAATCTGGTTTCTTCACATAACCGCACCCACCGTTCGCTTTATAAAATCCGTGCATTAGCCAAAGCGCTCTTCCATATCCCTGAAATGGAAAATAGGATTGTCATTATGAAAAGTGTAAGCAGCATATGACCTTCAAAAGAGGCAGGTCAGTGAACCGAATTAGGCATGAAGAAGAACAACCCTGTTCAACTTTGATCAACAGCACGGAAAACATACCTGCATATTGAATGCCACCATTTGAGCACCATGCACCCAACCAATAAACGGGTTATAGTTAGACGAAGTGACTCGAGTGCCCTTCGGGTATATCCTCAGTATGTTTCTCTGCGTGAACCTATTTGTATGCGGAACAGAAGAAGTTGAGTTCTTCAGCAAGGGAAGCAAACTAGATAGGATAGGATACAGCGGCCGGTATTTTCTTTTCAGGGTTCAGTTCAGTGCATGCAGTGCATCAAGATGGTATCTTAATCTACTGCTGCTGTTAAAATATGAAGGGAGGAATGTGCTAATAAGAGTATCGATCAGTATATGTATGTATACCTCACAATTTCTGTGGCATGATCCTCTGCCACTTTGGCAAGTTGTTGCTCGCTCAAACTGAGACGCCTAACTTTTTCTGGATCACTCTTCAAGGCATCAGCTAGAGAGCCTTTTGGCTTCCCTGCCCTGATAGTGATAAGGTGTTTATACTGTGGAGCTATATGGGGCTGCAGTTTCTGTTCTTCCTTCTCATCGTCGTCATCGTCATCGTCATCTCTTCGGAGTCCTGGGGCATCATCGTCGTGCTCCTGCTGCCAGAGGGAAGCACACAATTGTTGATTGCATTCCCGATCCCAAAAAAAAGTTTGAAGGAATGGATTAATAGAAATGTAGCAGGTAGGTTACCTTTTTAGCAGACTGGATCTCAGTCTGAAAGTCCGGCACTTCTTTTCCCCACGCGGCGTCATCATTAGCTCCTTTGCCAGGATGGAGGTCAGCACCACCCTCCTTCATGGTGCCACCAACCTTGGTTTCGAGGTACTCCTTGGGGGGCTTTGTTGAGAGGAGGACACGGCCCTTGTGTTGTTCAGGTGATGGGAATTCTTTGAGGTGATCGGAGTCAGGCGGGTAGTACAGTATGTCGCCAAATACTTCAAGAACCATCTGACGATTTCAGGGAAGCACGCAAGCGGCGGAATGCACATGTTATTATGTTAGAAGAGAAGTGCAAAGTCGAGGAAGAGGCACTATGTATTTATTTTATTTGAGGAAGAAAAATATATAGGGCTAATAAATATATAAATACCTTGGCAACTTTTTCCTTGGAGTTCGGATGGAAGGTGGTCTTCAAGCGTTATGATGACAGGATAGGGAGATGCAACAAAGGCATATTCTTTGATGGATTTCAAGCATTTGATGAGCGAAACAGGGGTGGTGAGTGTCCTGTTTATTAGAAATTATTAAACTTGATATTGGCAATGCTCCCAGGATTAACGAAACAGTAGAGTAAATAGCACAGATAGTGGCCTGCAGATAGTTTCCCAGCCAAAGGTAAAGACGGAAGAAGCAATATACATATATGGCAATCGTTGTTTGACTATATATTGCATGGTTGTGGCATTGCATTCATCAGAAATCTATTTTTAGGTGAAAGCCACGTGAGATGTATAGTATCGACGGTTGGTTGTGAGGGCTGGATGAGGTGGCTAGCAGCACCAGGTGGTCCTCTGCTATTGTTAGGGAGGCAGGAGGAGGACCATGGATTTTATTTATTTACAAGAACATATATACATAGTTGACTAATAAATTGCATTACGTTGTTAAGAGTCGCGTGTTAGTGCTGGTATATATAATAATATCTATAATATAAGGAGAAGAGATAATAATACTGTAATAATATAAGAAACGGATTGATTGATAAACGATGTCTACCTGCCGTGCAGGATGTTGATGTCGTCCTTTGTTGAATTTGGCCACATATCGAGCTCGATGACCCTGACCCCTCTCTGCAGCGCCTTGATGATGGGGACGTCGCTGCAGTCGCTGCTGAGCTGGTTGCCGGTGAGGTACGAGTTGTGGCCGGTGTAGTTGAAGTAGTGGGAGAGCGGCTGCGTCATGTCGTGGTGCACCTGCGGGTGCCGGAGCGGCGGGTTGAGGTCGTGCGAGAAGAGGCAGCGGTGCGTTGACACTGTTTTTCAGCACGTGTCAATAAGAATTAAAAATTAAATTAAATCGGTAAGAGGTTGGTTTTTTTTAGTATTACTTCTGAGCTGCTGATGGATGGTTGCCGATGAAGGGCATGTTGATCTCGTATATTGCTGATAAAACTGAAGAGCTGTTACTGATAAGGTTAGCAGAGAACGAGAGGATTGTTACCGATGAGGCGGAAAGAGCTGTTGCCGATAAGAATGACAGGAAGATTGGAAGGTTGTTGCCGATGCCAGGAATATACCAATGAGGAGATAACTTCATCACAACGAAAGCAGACAGAGGATCGGCATCATGTGAGCTTTAGATTTTCGTAGTGTAGTCTGAGTCCAGTTCCTATACAAGTTTTATTTCTTTCCTTTAGAGATAGAGTTCGTATAAGGAGTAAGTTTATTTTTCTATATTTAAGCTTTTCGTATTCAGTTAGGATTCTTTGAATAGTAGAGTATAAATATGTGCCGGAGGGCATTGTAATGAACATCAAGCATCAATAAACAAATCTACTTTTTATCGCAATTTACTTCTATCAGCACTTTACTTTTCGACGACTTCGTCGAGTATTTTCTCTTTTTTAATGAGTTCTTTCAAGAATCGACGGGCTGCATCAACTTGATCTCCGGCGACCTTGCAAGTTCCGCGTTTACCGAGCAAGATTCAGGCTTTGACTTCCGGGCGTATCGCTGTCGTCTCGTCTGATCTGTTCAACAGTTATCGAATACATTCCGAGCTTTGACGTCCGGGCGTATCGCTGTCGTATCGTTCGGTTTTTATTCAAGTTATCATCCTTGTCGATTAACAGGTCAAATCGACTGGCACGCTTTAGATATCGAGTTTGGGTATTAGCCCGGTGTGTTTGCAGATAGAATTTTGCATCAACACATCTTTTGGTACGCCCGGTGGGACCAAGTCAACAGATTTATCATGAAGAATCCTGCTTGTATCAATCCAGAGAACATCATCGAGATATCAGAATCAGATCTCAAGGAAGATCAGAAGGTAGCCACAGAAAAAGCTATGGAGGATTACATGCAACTATGTTTGAAGTCTTTCAGCAAGAATAGGGGCGGAGAAGTAATCCAGAAGTAAGATCTGCCGTTACCTCGGCAGGTAACTTTGACTCCAACCCTGGTAAATTACAGGAGATGGTTAATTCTGCATTGAATCAGGCTTTGATCAACCACTCCACCGTGCCGTCCAATACTGTTTACAATGCTGTTATGCAAATATTAAGAGAAGGACAAGCACCAGGTTATGTCGGACCGGCATATCATCAGCCGGGATCAGCATCTGTCAGTACTCCATCGGCAATTCCAGCCGTTGAGAGTATGGAAGCTCCTGCTCCTCCAGTTTTATCAGGATCATCTAACATTGAAGCCACACCGATAAGATCAGATTTAACATTTCAGGAAAGGAAGATCACTCAATTGGGTACAGATCTATCGGCATCGGCAATGTCAGGTCCTTCAGGTCAACACAGCCAGGTTGCTGCTAATTGGTGGGGATACGGGATGCCTCCAGGACCATCTACTGCCAATTCTGGATTACCTCAGGTGCATGATGTAGTAGAAAAGAGTCCAATGGTATTGGCAACTTTGGTCCGACCGATGACCCAGGTATCACATTATTCTACTACACCTCCTACTATACAGCTATTGTCAATCGGATTCCACACGCCTCCGCAGCTAACATCTTATGCGAATCCATTGCCAAGCTCTCCGCCAATGCAACAGAAGGTTTCTACTGCAGAACAACCCATAGTGCCATTTGTATCTCAATCTGGGTTACCTGCAAATCAAGGCAATTATGCTGGTTTTCATCTAATCATACAAGAGCATCAATTGTCAGCGAGCTATCAGCCATCGGCAAGTCAGGTGCCGATGAGTTATAATCACAATTGGTCAGGGCAAGCGCCAGTTCAGCAACAAGCTATTCAGCCAAGCTACCAGACGATGGGGACTCAGTAGTATTGTCCTCAGGCAGTTGTCCAAGATCAGACATCGGTAAGGCAGCCGATGAGCTTTTCTCCGCAGACTGGTGCTGCGAACATGACGATTCCTCCAACTAGAGTGCTGCAGGGATACGTAGAAGCATATCAGCCAGCGCCTCCAGTGAAGATTCAGCCAGTGCATCGGCAAGATCAAGATGTACATTTAACTGATAAGATCGCAGAAGTTATGAAAGAACAATTCGGGATTCAGCCCAAGATCAATACTTACTCTTATCGGACTCCGTACCCTCCCGCATATGACTCGATTCCTTTTCCAAATCGGTACAAGGTGCCAGATTTCACTAAGTTTTCTGGGCAGGATGATACATCGACAATGGAGCACATCAACCGATTCGTCATCCAGTGTGGGGAAACAGCGAACAGGGATGAGCTGAGGGTCCGATTATTCTCGTCTTCTTTATCTGGATCGGTATTCACGTGGTTTATCTCGTTGCCACCAAACTCCATTCTTACTACCAAACTCCATTCTTACTTGGGCTAACTTAGAGAGACAGTTTCACAAGTACTTCTTTGCTGGTGTCCATGAGAAAAAGCTTACCGATTTAGTGAAATTGAGACAACGAAGTGACGAATTGGTGGAGAGCTTTGTGTAAAGGGTACGAGACATGAAGAACAGGTGCTACAGGTTAGTGCTTGATGATCGCCAGTTAGCTAGTTTGGCTTTCCAGGGTCTGTTGC
The DNA here is from genome assembly GCA_023333625.1 of Bothriochloa decipiens. Lineage (NCBI taxonomy): Eukaryota > Viridiplantae > Streptophyta > Magnoliopsida > Poales > Poaceae > Bothriochloa > Bothriochloa decipiens. Next base: position 69,607,110 of record CM041630.1, read on the forward strand.
CGCATCTCAAGGACAAGTACGAATCACAGGAGTTTGAAATTATTAGCCATATTGTGCAGAGGATCTCTGATCAAAGCGCTCGAGCTTTAGAACCCAGGAAGAGCTAGAACAAAAAGGTGTCCTTCGTAGAAGAGGCAGAGGAGTCAGAGGAAGAACCAACTATCGGCCTGGCTGAATGGGTGAAAGGGAAGAAGCCGATTTCTTGTCCTTTTGGTTAGAAAGAACCAGAGAAGTTCACGTTTGACATCACGAAGGCCGATAAGATATTCGATCTGTTGCTTCAAGAGGGCCAAATTAAGCTGTCGCCCAATCATGTAATTCCATCGGCAGAAGAGCTGAAGAAGATGAGGTACGGTAAATTTCATAATGCAACTTCGCACAGTATCAATGACTGCAAGGTTTTAGACAGCAATTGCAATCGGCAATTGAATCTGGGAGAATCAAATTCGATAACTCTAAAGCTCAGAGGTCAATGAAGATTGATCAGAATCCTTTCCCTACAAACATGGTGGATGCCGTAAGCAAAACCAAAGTGTTGACATCGGCAAGCGCTAAGAGGAAAGCATCGGTAGATCCTAGACATCAAGTAACTACCGATGACTTGAAGGGGAAGGAAATAGTTGAAGAAAGCAGCAATTCCAGAAAACCTCCTAGACTCGCTCCATACAGAGTTTCAGGTGATCGATATCGGCATCGGCAAGAGGAGTTGCATCGAGAAGAATGGCGTCGGCATGAAGATCATTGGAGATGCCCCTTCTTCATCTACTGCTGGGAAGAAGGCATTAAATTGCCTACTGTTGATAACTGCCCCGAGTGCAATGGTTATGATCGAGCCGATCGGGCGAAGAGAAGATCGCGCTATGGTAATTAGGGAAAATACATCAATGAGCCGATCAGGGGAAGAGCATCGGTACATGATCGGCTGGGGGGCAGAACTAGTGTACGTGAAAGACTGGGCAGGCATGAAGATTGTTTTTCGATGAACCAGAAGGAGCTCAAAGAGATGGCCAATGCAAGAGTCTCTGATGAGGCAATACTCTATAGAGATCCCAATATAAACTGCCCAGATTCAAGTGCGAAACTTTATCAGCCCGTCTGGAAGACGAAGCTTCCTCAGTGGTGCCCTGAAGGTTTGACAAAGACTCAGAAGAGGAAGTTGCAACATGAGCGTAGAGAGGAAAACTCCCGTGGGGCAAAAACTCAAGTATGGCAGCCGAAGCGCAAAAATGAAGGCCCATTGACAGACATCAACATGGTGTTCATGTTGCCAATGGAATTCCAAGCACTTGTCGATGAAGAAGAACAAATAGTTCTTTCAGAACAAGTGACACAGTTGACCTTGGATCCGATGATGGCCATCTTTGAGAAGCCTACTGATGATGAGAGACAGCATCTCAAAGCCTTATTTGTCAAGGGTAGAGTTGATGGGCAGCCGATGTCAAAGATGCTCATAGATGGAGGGGCTGCGATTAACATCATGCCATATGCCGTGTTTCGGAGGCTCGGAAAAGGAGATCAAGATCTAGCCAAGACGGACATGAAGCTTAAGGACTTTGAAGGGAACATATCACCAGTCAAAGGAGCGCTGTGCACTAAGCTAACCATCGGCAGTAAAACATTGCCGACCACGTTCTTTGTCATCGGTGGTAAAGATACATATAATCTGCTGTTGGGAAGAGATTGGATTCACGCAAATTGTTGCATTCCTTCTACGATGCACCAATGCCTCGTGTAGTGGGTTGAAAATAAAGTTGAGGTGGTTCCTGGTGATTCATCTTATATAATTGCATCGGCAGAATCAGAAACTTACGAGCGGTCCAAGTGCATATCGGGAGAAGCATGGGATTCGGAGTTCCTCAGGATTGCCGATTATGAGCTGCCACCGATCCAAGCAGTCGGCTCTGAAGATGAGTTGTAAATGGATAGGTTTGCCGATGATGGAAAAATGGGCCATGGGTTTACATTGGCAGATGACTTAGTTGAAGTAGATATCGGTAATGGCGATAGACTAAGGCCGACTTTTGTTAGTGCTAAGTTAGATTCCCAAAGTAGAGAACAATTGATCGCTTTATTGAAAGAATATAAGGATTGTTTTTGCTTAGGATTACACAGAGATGCCTGGTTTAGATCGATCAATTGTCGAACATCGGCTACCTATCAAGCAAGGATTTCGGCTACATCAGCAGCCAGCACGCTGATGCAATCCTAAAGTGCTGCCTGATATTAAAGCTGAAATAACAAGATTAATTGAAGCAAAGTTCATTCTAACAATGCCGATATGCTGAATGGATTTCTAATATGGTTCCTGTCTACAAGAAGAATGGGAAACTTTGTGTCTGTATTGATTTCAGGAATCTTAACAAAGCTACACCGTTGGATGGCTACCCGATGCCTGTTGCCGATTTATTAATTGATGCTGTTGCTGGACATCGGATTATTAGCTTCATGGATGGGAATGCCGGATATAATCAGATCTTTATGGCCGAAGAAGATATCTCCAAGACTGCCTTCAGATGTCTAGGTCATGTGGGGTTATTTGAATGGATAGTCATGACTTTTGATTTGAAGAATGCCGGTGCTACTTATCAGAGAGCAATGAATTACATTTTGCATGAGTACATCGGCACATTGGTTGAAACTTATATAGATGATATGGCGATCTAGTCTAGAAACTGATTTTACCGATTGGGACTAAGAGCGCAAAATTTGGCAAAGTGGTATCCTAATTCGAAAGGTCCTTATCGAGTAAATCGGTCCGTTCCTGGTAATGCTTATATCCTAGAAACTCTTGAAGGAGAAATATTTCCAAAAGCATTGAACAGTAAATATCTGAAAAGATATTGTCCTAGTATTTGGATGGATGCATGAACAAATAGACATAATACTTGTTCAATAAGAACGTATCGGCGCTATGTTAATATGAAGTTTTACAAGTTGCCGATGCACCACTTTACCGATGGAAACAAAGTTTACAAGTTTAGCAGTGAATGAATAGCCGATATCGCATGCAGGCAAATCTGATTGGCTTCCTCTATTGTCTTTTCGTCTTCATCGGCATTGCCTTCTACTGGCTTGATTTTCTTCTTAAGGGCCAGTGTCTTGAGGGCTTGATTATCCCTTTCCTGCTGGAGAATCTTGATAGCGTCAGGCATTTGGGCTTTCTCTTGAGTGGCGGTATCCAGGGCTTCTTCAACCTTTTTCAACTCCTCTAATAAAGCATCTCTCTTTGCCGATAATTGAGAAATATTCTCTTCCAGCTCTACACGGGAGGCTTCTAGTTTGCCGATGTCTTTGTGTTTCTCATCGACAGATTGTTTGTGCTTCATCATCTCCTCCTGGAATCATGCCTGGGTAATTCTGTCGGCAATACATTTAGCAGCTTTCTGATACTGGAGTTGCCGACTCTCTAGGTGTGCGGCTTGAAAGAGTGTCTCTTCAACGTCGGTAGGAATCTGGCCTCGGATTGCCTTGAAAGTTGCCCTGGTGGAGTCAGAGTCCTGGATTAGCTGAGATGTTTCCTGTTGCAGCGGGGATAGCAATGTCTCCAGCCTAGACTTGATTTCGGATGATAAGGCTTCGGTGGCTGGAGCAGAGCTTTCTTCATTCTCTTCATCGTCAGGAATGTCCCCAATAATAGAGAAAGAGAATAGGCTATCGGGGGAATCTTGCTCCTGAAAGGAAAAAGTTGTTAGCCAAAGGATATGAATGTCGAAAATTAACTAAGGAAGTTAACTTACTTTCTTCAAGGCAATTTCTCGCCTTTGGCTGGAGGAAGCAACCTGAGATGTGATTGCCGATGGCATTTTCTGCGTTGGAGCCTCGGTTGGTTGCTACTGCAACACCAGTGCCGATAAGACTCTTGTACAGGAACAACTGCCGGTTGAAGAACAGTTGCCGATAGGGAAGCATGCGTAGGAGCATCGGGTGATATCTGGCGAGGCAAGGATGCCGATTATGCGATTGGAGCTGGTGAAAGCCTCGACCATTTTGATTGAGACTCGTCCTCCGATGAAGCCTTACGCTTGTGCTGTAAAATATCGGCATCGGATGGCTGGGGGGCGTCGGCAATGGATGGTTGAAGTGTTTGCGCACTTGGGGCAGTTGCCGATGTGACTACTTGATGCTGTGAGAGAAGCAGATGAGTAAAAGTGCTGATACGATGGTTAGAGTTTAATTTGAGGGGTACCTCTGGAGAATCATCAAGGATGATGAGGCATAGCGATGAAGGTGCAGCAGGTGGATATGAAGGGCGAGTTGCCGACGAGGATTCATCAAATGTAGAACTTGCACCCTGAAATATAAGATCAGTATATCACGGCAATCAGCACACACAGAAGAAAATAAGACAGGTACCTGGAATGTCCGTGCTGAGGATGCAGCCATGTCCGATGAAGCAGCCATACTTCTGGGCGATTTTGATTTGAAGGAGCTCTTCTTGAAACGACCGTGGCACATCAGAGCATCTAATGAGGGAGCTCTGTAGCCGATTGTGGATATTGGAGATATCGGCTGTAGCCTTATAACTTTATCACTCTTGCTCAATGTTGGAATCGGATCATCAACCTGTTGAAAAGGAGTTATTGCCGATAGATTGAAAAAGAGAATTGGGAGAAGTGCAGATGGTCAAACTTACTGCATCGGCAGGTATGGCATGATCAGGGTCGATGAGATTCTAATAAAAGTGAGGAGATGCGAAGAATAGTTGCTCTTTCCACTCTTGCCACCATAATTTGAAAGATTTAGTAACGAAGGAAGCCGGTACCCAATCGGTCAGGTCAACATTAGAGGTATCGACATTAGGAGGAAGAGTTACTATCTTGCACCAATCCATGCTGCTAGTGATAATTTCTCTCGGCTTAATCACATCAGCATAGCAAAGTTTGATGGGCAGTTGCCCGAAAGCTAGTTGTCTTGCTACTGTCGTTGGATTGTAGAACTCATATGTGGTATTGATGTTCTTCCCACTGCCAAACATGTTGACCGGGATGGCACGAGGGGTGATTATTGCATTAAGGATCTTGGCATCTTTATTCAAGGCATCATCGGCAAAGTTAAAGAGCAGCTGGAACCTTGTTTCTTCATCAATGTAAGGGACCCAGGCCCGGAGCTCAGGAGGAATGCCGACGTAAAGCCTTTGGAAGAAATTGCCAATTTGGGTTCTGCTTGCCTCTGCCCCTGGAAGCACTGCTAACGCTTCTCCAAAATTGAGGGGGGCGTGTTGCCGATTCATCTTCCCCAAGTTGGTAATCTTCATGGAGATCTCGAGGAAACTGCTGGGCAAATAAATCAAAGTGAAGGTACTTGTGCATATGTGCATTCAACCACATGTTGATGAACCACCAAGGACCTCCCAGATTACTGATGGACTTGTCTAGTAACAGCCTTTGTGAGACTTGGTGGAGGAGATGATAGACTGAACCAAGAAGGTATCGGCCAAGAGGAAGTTTGACGCCATTAGCTAATATTTCTACTGTAGATAGATGCATATTAGTTGGTCCAACTATTCTGCCGCAGAAGATGAACTTTTCTAGCCACATATTCAGGAAAGCTAAATGCTCCCTCTGACTGACCGATCCAGATTTTTGATATTCCTTGATATACCCAGTCCCGCCGCCGATGTTTTGGGTAGTCAGTCGATATTCAGGCTTCCTTTGGAACAGAGTGTTGTCATCAACAGATGATATGTCCAGGCCAGTGAGCATAAACACGAGTTGGAGAAACTGGTCCATGTCTGAATATGAAGGCGTTCATGGTGTCAGACCAGAAGTAAGAGGCAGCAATCAACATTTATTCGTTCCTTTCCATGTTAGCAATGGACAGTCTGATGCATTGATCTAATCTACGTTCTGACCAATAAACCTCCATCGACCTGGCGACCCTCAAGTACCAGTCTTTCCATCCTTTGGTGATCTTTGGCCAGGATCGGAAAGTATCGGTCCAAAGTTCTAAGTTGAAATTTTGAGCTTTGAAGGGGATGCGGTTGGTTTCTGCATTGATGATATCGGTTGGATCTGGATTCCCCATTGGGCCTAGGCAAATTATTCGGTCTTGGTGCGTGGGGATGATGAGCTTATTGCAAAGTTCCTAGATTAAAGATCAAGAAGGAAGATAAAGAGGAATCCTGGGCTATGCGGAAAAGGAGAGAAAAATATCAAAAAATGAATAGAGAAGAAAATTAACCTTGGGGACGTCGAAGTTGACAGCCATGGCTGTGGATGAAGTCGAGAAAAGCGAGGAATGCTGATGGAAGATTACCGCTGAGAATGCCACCAATCGAGTTCGCTGGAAGACTGCTTGCTGATGTCGCCGCCGGAGAGAGAAAATGCTAGGGTTGAATCGAAAGTGAAGGATGGGCCGCGATAGAGGAAGTGTTTTATGGGCCCATTGATACAGGGTTTTTATGGCGGCGCGCCCAACGTTCAAGGAGATATTCAGGCGGCTCGGCACTGGGTAATCATGACTTGGAGGAAATTTTGGTGCATAAAGTATTTTATACTCCAAAATTGGGGGCATGTGTTGACACCGTTTTTCGGCACGTGTCAATAAGAATCAAAAATTAAACTAAATTGGCAAGAGGTTGGTTTTTCTTTAGCATTGCTTCTAAGCTGCCGATGGGTGGTTGCCGATGAAGGGCATGTTAATCTCGTACATTGCTGATAAAACTAAAGAGCTGTTGCCGATAAGGTTGGCGGAGAACGAGAGGATTGTTACCGATGAGGCGGAAAGAGCTATTGCCGATAAGAATGGCAGGAAGACTGGGAGGTTGTTGCCGATGCCAGGAATATACCAATGAGGAGATAACTTCATCACAACGGAAGCGGACAGAGGATCGGCATCATGTGAGCTTTAGATTTTCGTAGTGTAGTCTGAGTCCAGTTCCTATAGGAGTTTTATTTCTTTCCTTTAGAGATAGAGTTCGTATAAGGAGTAAGTTTATTTTTCTATATTTAAGCTTTTCGTATTCAATTAGGATTCTTTGAATAGTAGAGTATGAATATGTGCTGGAGGGCATTGTAATGAACATCCAAGCATCAATAAACAAATCTACTTTTTATCGCAATTTACTTCTATCAGCACTTTACTTTTCGACGACTTCATCAAGTATTTTCTCTTTTTCAACGAGTTCTTTCAAGAATCGACGGGCTGCATCAACTTGATCTCCGATGACCTTACAAGTTTGGCGTTTATCGAGCAAGATTCAGGCTTTGACTTCTGGGCATATCGCTGTCGTCTCGTCTGATCTGTTCAACAGTTATCGAATACATTCCGAGCTTTGACGTCCGGGCGTATCGCTGTCGTATCGTTCGGTTTTTATTCAAGTTATCATCCTTGTCGATTAATAGGTCAAATCGACTGGCACGCTTCGGATATCGAGTTTGGGTATTAGCCCGGTGTGTTTGCAGATAGCATTTTGCATCAACACGATGGAAGTCGTTGAGCGTGAGGAGCGGACGGGTGACGGCGAGACGCGGCAGGCGGGCGCGGCCCTGCTGCTGCTGCAGGCGGATCTGCTCCAGCAGCCGCTCCACCTCGGCGTTGTCCACCTGACCCTGGTGGTGGCCCGTGGCATCCAGGTAGCATCGTAGGCCATCGACGCCCATGTGGGGGCCCCCGCCGGCGTGTTGGGAGAAGAGGGTGCGGACGTCCTCGGGCGACGGCGCATCACGGGAGTGGAAGCGGCGCTTGAAGATGAGGCAGCACTTGTACATGGTGCCCATCCGGCCTGTTTCCTGTGGTGGTGGTGGTGGGAGTGGCAACTGCCTGCAGTTGTGGAGGCGCGAGACACAGAAAGAGGAAGAGAAAGATGAGAAGGCAATCAAAATCAATAGGCGACGAGAAGAGAGGAGAAAGAAGTAGAATTGGTCGGGACGACAGCCAAGGGAGAGAGATAGAGGACAGTGGCGTGTGCGAGGCGTGGGGATGCCGTGTGGAGTGGAGGTTTAGTTAACTGTCTAGTATACAATACAATGCTTGGCGTTTGCTGTGTCAGCAGCCACGCACGCATACGCATCGACGTCTACGCTAGCCAAGAGCGAGTACCACTACTCCTATGCCCACCCAACCATCTTTTTCTTTCTTCTTTCTCTCGCTCTTTTTAATTATTTTACTACTGAGAACCAATGGCTCCCGCTGCCCCCTGGGCAACTCAGGTGACGCGGGCGACCTTGACGTCGACCACCATGTGCCGCCTTGTAACACTCAGGTGTTAAGCAAGCATAATTATTTGCATTCTTAAGCATAAGCATCATTATGCATAGCATTAATGAAAAGAGTGATTGTCATTTCATGTATCATGCTTGTTTATTCAAATTTTGCTTGCCTTTCACATGAAGTGCACATGTGGTATGAGTGTTTGGTGTTTGATGACCTCTAATGTAACCTAGACATGTTTAGGACACCAAATTAACCTAGGTTTATGTTCATGGTTTTGGTTAATTAAGCTTTGTTGTCATGGTTGACCAAGGTGGACCATTAGAGTAGTTTTGTTTGACTGAATTGGAAGTGATAGCTAGATTGCTTGCATGTGTGTGCACCCTAAATGAAGTTTGTAGAGAATTTTATAAGGAACAAAAGTTGTTTTTACCACTTTTCATGAAAATGCTTGGAAGGTGTTCAAAAATGTTGAAAAAGGGCAAAATTGGGGGCTGATTTTCTATTTTGGGAAATTTTAAAAGGTATTTTAATTGGATTTTTGTATTTCAAAATCTAGGCAGAATCTGGCAAAACTTCTTTAAGATGAAATGTTCTACTCTTCAAAATCTACATTTCATCTATTTTGAGTTTTTGCTAATTCGGCTTAGTTTATGAGTTATTAAGCAGCAAAATTTGTTCTGAATTAGTGAAAATAACATTTTGGTGACGGCTGTACCCTGGCCGTCAGGAAAATGTTCGGCCACCGCCCATGTCGCCCAGCCCGCGCGCTCCGCGTGGCGCGCGTCGACCGGCCGTCCGGGGCGGCAGCGGCCATTCGGACAGGTTAAAACGAGGCGCCCGCTCTCCCTCTCGCGGTCCCCTCCTTCATTTTCTCCTCCCTACTCCTTCCCGCAGCGCTGCAAGCTTTCGGCCGCCGCCGCGCAGCACCGAGCCCGCCTCGCCGCCATTCCAAAATTCGCCGCCTTCGGCCACGCATTGACCCGCTGAGCCCCACAATTGGACGCGCCCGAGCCTGCTACACTGTCCTCCGCCCTCGCCTCGGCCCGTTGCTCCAAGGTATACTCGAATCGGCGAGTTTTCTCCCCGGCCGCCATGGCCGCACCTCGGCTCCGCCGTGGACTCGCCGCTCTGCCCGTCATTTTCTTGCCATTTCGTGCAAATAGGATGCGCTGTGTCCCGTAGCCGCTAGAGCCCTAGCTAATCGAGCCGATTAGGGTCGGCCCTCACCGGAATTTGGCCGCGCCGCCGTGCGGTTGGTCGCCGGTCCGCCGCGCACGTGGCCGAGCCACCTCGGCCGTGCCCCTGTCCGTTTTTAGCTGCTCAATCGAAGCGCGTTGACCTGCTGGTCCTTTCCCTCCGGTCGGTGACGCCGGGAAGCCGCCGTGTCGGCCGGCGAAGCCACGCCGACGACCTCCCTGCCTTTTCCCAGGAGGAGGACTTTCGTCCTGGAATTCAAGAAACCCTAGGGTCCCTTGTGCTAAGTTGCCAGACACAGCAGTTTTCTTAATAGGGCTTGGTTAGTTTCGGGAATCTTCAGGGTCCCCGGTGTAAAGTGGTTTTTCTTTTTCTTTTTCAGAATAGATTTCAGATTTTGTTTAAAGCTTTGGAAATTCATAACTTGCTCATTTTTCATCCAAATGAGTTGGTTCAACTTGCAGTATTTTTCTTATGAGATGATCTATGCATGAAAAATATGAAATGTGGAAATTGTGAAACTTTTCTGTATAGCTTTATTTATCTCTATTAATTGTATTTATCTTAGGAAATGCATAACTAATTCTCTGTTGCTCAGAAAAATGTGAGACCAAGTTTGTTGGTTTTCTTATGTCATGCTCTATCTGTGAAAAATGTTGTTAGGCTATGTCATATGTAAATTTTTCTATGTCTAGTTATGGTGCCTATTTTCATATGAGGATAAATAATTCATAATAAATAATGTATAAGGAATTTGTGCATGAAACTTTTTGGAGGGTGTTTTTATGTCAATCTAGAGCTAATCATGTTCTGAGATCTGTTGTTTGATATACTTTTATGTACAAAGTATTTTATGCCCCTGAAATTGTGCTGCCTTGTCATTTTTGTGCAGGATAAAGTACTTACTGTTTTGACTTGAAATTTTTATGGTAGTCTTTGTTTGGTATGATTAAGCTTCTGTAATTTTTACAGAATTTTCTGAGTAGTCTAAAGTCATGTTGTAGTTATACCCTGAATTCTTTCATTTATAAATAATGCTTTAGAGTTATCATTTCATGTGTGTAAAAATGCTTTTTATGCTATTCATGATATGTATGATCTTCTATTGGTTGTGGTTCAGTAGAGTGTAGTGTGCAAAATAATGGTTGTTTATAATTCTTTATAGTGTGCGAGTAAAGTTTTAATGCGAGGCTTATTTGGAGATTTATCGGTAGAAGAGAATGCAGATGACATGTGCTTATCATACATGTTTTCAAATATCATATCATATCATTCATCTTAGCTGAGCATTCATTTACCATCACCATCATCATCAGCATTGTATTTATATGTATGCACGGTATTCATACGCACTATGCATCATACAGGATCGTCAGAGCTCGCGACAGTAGTTCCCGGAGCACCAGGAGAGGAAGACCAACAGGAAGCTTTGGTTCGGGAAGCAGCAGCAGAAGAGGATCCCGAAGCTGATCTTCCGGAGTGTCCCGACCATCAGCCAAGTGCTTTCTTGAAAGGCAAGCCCCGGAGCATTCTCCCTGTGGTTTGCAAAATATCTAACTTGAGTCCTTTACTTGTTTGTTGCATTAAGTTATAGGCGTTGTTTTATACCGTTGCTGCATTACTTATATTCCTTGCCACTGTTTATACTTCAACCCTGTTAGGTTCAGGTACGATTATATGCTTAGCCCTGCTTAACTAGATCGGTAGAAGTCGGGTGATTTCCTGTCATCCGCGAGTTATAGGTGGTAACTCGGATGGTTGAATACATTGTTATCTTGGATAACCATGTGGAGATAATAAATCGAGACCGGGCGGGATTGGAGTTGAGAATGAACTGGAGGTTCAATGTGGTTTATCCCGTCTGTGTCGAACTAGGACCCCGTCCGTTGTACGTCCTCAAGTCATATTGAATTTATGCCTCACATTTAGCTGGAAGGATAAGTCGTTCCGACCGCGAAGCCTAATTTTGATTTGGGCCGGGAGTCGACCTGCTGTACGCATCGCATTGGTGAAGATGGGGGACCACGGGTTACGCGGTTGTAAGGCCTGAATATAGCATGGTGCGCCCTGCTGGCAGCCGGACGGTGCCCGGATGTGATGGTACCTGTTGATCTCGCGTTTTTCCTGAATTGGATGTCGGTGACCTGTAGCTCACCGTGGCTGGTGAGTGTGGTTTGTGTGAGGAGTACCCGCCAGCTGGTTAGTAATCGATTATAATCGCCATCGTTCCTGGACAGTGAACACTTGACTTGAGCAGCGGCATCGTAGTAAGAACTTGAACAAGAGGTGAGATGGTTGAGCTGTTGAGACTGAAAGATACTCAACCGGAAATGGTTACTTTCTGTTGAATAATTATTACCATGCTTGTTTAGTACAGGTGCTAATGTAGCATGATAAGGATAATCAGATTAAAATACATTGCTAGAAGGTTCTTATTAATTGTTTCTTAATGCAAGCTTTTCCGCAATTTTTTTAAATGAGTCAGCTATCCTACTTATACAGCCTTGCATACTCCTTGGAGTCTTTTATTTTAGTTTATGACGGGTAAGTCTAGCTGAGTACATCCTCGTACTCAGGGTTTTATTTCCCATGTTTTTGCAGATGGTGAGATGCTTTATGGTTATTGTCAGAACTGTTTCTATCCCGCCTTGGGCGATGACTAGACCTTGGGCATGGTCACTCTTCTCTACTTGATGCTTTTGCTGGATGTGGACAAAAGACCTGGCACTGTATTTCAAATATGTGTGTGTGGTATTTGAACTAAATCGCTTCCGCTTTTATTTGAAACTGAACTGGTTTGTAATAACTCTATTTCGTACTCCGATGATGTTTTAAACTTGGTGCTTGTGAATGAGTACGCTAAACTATTACGATCTTGGTCGTGCCGAAAAAGTTTTGAAATCCTTCAAGATTTCACGGACTACCGGGTTTATTAGGTCTCAATCATATGATTTGCTGAATTGATGGCGGATTATGTGCTTGTGCTCTAATAAATTGGTCGGTTCTGTTACACGCCTCCTCCTCCACCTTCTAGCTACTGCACCCAGCCCCCTCCTCGGCCCCCGGCGTAGCCCCGCCACCTCAAAGAAGCCAGCATGGTCCCCGTCAAGCCTCCCGCCGGCCCGCGAATTGCAGAAGCATTTCCACCACGATCGCCTAGGTACGCGCTCCGTCCCAACCAGCTAGGCCAGGCTCTCTCCTTGAAGACCTTCTCTTCTACGTGATTTCCATACCACTGCCTCCCCTTTCCTCCTTGGTGCTTGGCTCCCCTCCCCAGCGACGGTGTGGGTGACCCCAGCGGACGCCGTCGACCTGAATGCGTTCCAAGTCGGAAACCTCCTCTCCTTTCTGATGGCTGCTCCCCCGGTTAGGCTCTATGCCCGCTCGATCTCCAGGTTCTTGTTCACAGTGGTAGCGGCTAGTGCCACCGTGGCCAAATTCCTCGACGTTCGGAGTCCGTACGGCCATGGTGCCCTCCACCTAGTGGTTCACTGTTCTTGAGACCGCGTTGCTCTCGAGGCGAACCGGCTCCTCCAAACGATCACACAGCGCATGCAGGAGTCAGCTTTGACCTCTCTTCCCCCACCACCGTCCCTGATACTGATGATCAGATTTCCCCCTCTATCCAAGAAAATATGCTTTTGCACAAAGGTGCCAGGGATCTTCCCTTGCAGGGGGCAAAATCTGCCGGTACCCTGGGTAGAGGATATGCCTACGTCCTCCACGTCCCTTCAACTTTAAATCCCTAGCTCCCTCTACTTCTCCCTTCCCCTCTCTCGCCGAATCCCCCAGTGCAGTGGCCAGCAACGATGTGATCCCGGCCGCCGTTGAGCCCAACGCTGGCATTAACTCCCCCCTCTCACCGCTGATGCACCTGCTCCCCCTCTGATCCCTTGCAATCATCATGCCAAAACTTCATTTCACATGACCCTATCCACTACCTCCCTCTCCCCTCCCCTGCTCGCCCCTGCGGCGGTGAGCTCGGTCCGTGCGTCGGCGCGGCGGTGGCACCCCCTTCCCTTCGCTGATGCCTCCAATCCCTCTAGGATTCCCCTTAATCATCATGCTCTGCCTCCAAGCGTTTATGTGACCTCCCCCACCTCTCTCCCCTCCCCGCAGCCTGAGCCTGCAAAATCCTACAGCGGCGATAAACACGGCTTGGCTGGGGATGACCTCGGGCCTCGGGCCACGCGCGGTGGTGCACTCTCTTACAAGGATGCCCTCCTTTCCGCCCCAGCCTCTGGCTCCTTTAAATCCACCCCCTCTCCTCCACGACGATTTTGACCTCACCCAAACTCCTGCTCTCCTCCTGTCGCGAGCCTCTCCGATGTAGGAGGTGCGGATCCATCGGCCACATGGAGCACCATTGCCGCTCCGCGTCCTGGCCTCCGCGTCCGGCCACCCATCACCCTCGTCATGGGCTCTTCACCCATGCCTTTGAGTTTCCCGTCCTCCCCTCACCGCTCCTTCCGCCACCCCGCTATAAGGTCCTAGATGGCTAGAGGGGGGTGAATAGCCTATTAAAAATTTTACAAACCACTAGACAAAAATTGATTGGTATAACAAATGGTGTAGACGCAGTTTTGCCTAGCCTATATTGAGAGCAAGCCTCCTAGTGACAATTCTAATATATATTATGATCTCTATGTCACGCAAAAACTATGTCACTACCTTCTAATTTATTGAGCTATCAAGATAATCTATTCTACACAAGCTACACAATATATATATAAATAAGAAAGCAAATACAAGAGGTAGAATAGCAATTTTAATACCGACGATGGAGTGGAGTTGTTGCCAATCACCAAGATGATATTCAATCAATCACAATGACAACAATATAAATATATCGATGAAGAACCAATCACCGGGAGACAAGAGATGACACAATGATTTTTCTCCCGAGGTTCACTTGTACACTGACAAGCTAGTCCCCGTTGTGTCGACCTTCACCTAGATGGTTCCTCGGTGTGACCCTCAAGCCACTTGCCCCGCAAGGCACTCCCCGCAAGGGAACCGCAAGACTCTACTCTCAAGCGAGGTAACTCAATGACATGAGCAATTTACTAGAGTTGCTTTTGGCGCTCCGCCGAGGAAAAGCACAAGAACCTTTTACAAATCAACACCGGAGGTGGGCAAGAACAATCACCAACTCTTCCCAACGCCTCCAACAGTCTCCAAGCCGGCTAGGTGACGGTGCTCACCAAGAGTAATAAGAAATCACCGGCCAAACGACTCACAAGTGCCACTAGATGAATCAACTCATGCAATGCACTTCGAATCACTCATTCCTCACTTATGATGTGCAACCAAGCAAGAGAGGGTGAGAGGAGGGCTATTTTTTAGCTCAATGAAATGATGAATGAGTTAGAGAGTCAAAATTTACAGCCCAAGGCTGACCAACAACTATTTATAACCCCCATCCATCAAACTAGCCGTTGCCCCCTCGAGACACACGAGAAACACGCGCCGAATGCATCTGATGGAACCGCCGGACGCGTTCGGCGCTCCATCTTGCGCCACGTGTCACCCATGTTCAAAGTTGATCGTTGCCTCCCAACGGCTACTTCCCAAAATGGCTCAGAGCAACGTGTCGAACGCGCCTGAAGGAACCGTCGGACGCGTCCAACACATTCACCTTCCGCGCGTCAAACCACCGGGAGCACCGAACGCTTCAGTTTGACTGAGCGCCGGACGCTGTGCCTCCACTGTTCAGCGGCCGGCGCGTTCACTCTCGGTGCCACCTGCAACGGCGCCGGACGCATCCACCGAGCGCCGGACGCTACACAGTGCGTACCTCGCTCGGGGCCGTCACGCCGGACGCCAGCGCCGGACGCGTTCGGTGCACGCGCCAGACTGCCTGCCTCGCCTTCCACGCGCCAGACGCACCAGACCGGCGTCCGGCGCTCCGCATGCCAGTGTTCGACGCTTGGAAGGTTTGCACTTCCAAGCCCGCGTCGACGCCAAACTTCGCCACCTTTGCAAATGTGCTAAACTCCATCATGTGACATCTCCATGTGCAAGTGAGTTAGCATTTTTCAAGCCATTTTCCAAAGGATTTTTATTGCGCACTAGATCCTAAATGCAATCACATGAAATGATGGACCTAGTGGCACTCACGAACTGAATTACCGAAGATCTCCCCTCTTCATAGTTCGGCTATCGATCCTAAACCACTCACACCCTCTATGGTGTCTTGAGTGCGAAACAAAATGGCCCTATAGGTTATACCTTTGCCTTGAGTCCATTTTGTCAATCCTCCAACCGCCAAGCCTTTACATGACATTTGACACTCCACATCATCATGCAACCGTCTTGGTCCATCGATCTCGATATTACTTGCTCTTCTCTGTTGGTCAGTCCATCGGTGTCAAGTCTTGCCCATGCTTCACCATCGCACGGTCCTTCACTTTGAAGCCTCAACTTGCCCTTCACACTTCCAGCCGGTCCATCGAGCCAAGCCCATCTTGATCTTCACCATGCTTAGGTTACATAACTTCATGTCATGACCCATCATCGAGCTCCACTTGGCATGGACTACCTTTCTCTAAATCATCCACTTAGAAACAAGGTTAGTCCTTAGGTTTCATCAATTATCCAAAACCAAACCAAGGACTTTCATTCTCCCCCTTTTTGGTAATTGATGACAACCTCACAAAGATGATTTTGTAATAAAATTTTGAACTTGTCATGCTTGTCCAAGCAATTTGAATTATAAATAAGATTTGGACAATCATCATAAATTTGGTTTTGGTAGGATTAGCTCCCCCTACATATGTGCATAGAGTTTGGATTGAAAGCTTTGCACATATGTATGGTTATGAAATTTGTGGGAGAGTAATTCTACGAAAATGATGCTAAGGTGTAAGAAATGGACTTTTGAAGCGTGATACCAATTGGAGTTGCTTTTACACCATCCTTAGCACCATTGTTGCACTAGACATTCATCAAAGCTCAAGAACCCCGTGAGATCAACATTATAAGATAGGCTCTTGATCCACATGTAAATTTAACTAAGTCTAGTTACAACCTATTCATGCTAGTATTTCATTTCACCATTCACATTATAGTACTAGCATACACCACGCAATTCATATGTTAATGCACAAACAAATGCAACAAATTGTTCATAAGCTTGCTCCCCCTATTTGTGTGCTTTATAAAATTTTAACTTACCCCTTTACAGTGGCATATCTTTATCTTTGTGACTTATGTATCCCCTTTGTCATTGATTACTAAAAAGGTATGGTCAGGTTGTGGAGAGTAAGTTACATTAGTTCTTTTGGTGAGGTAGAGACAAATTTTATTAAATTTGGTCTCATCTAGCATATTTGCCAAAGATGATCAATTCAGTTTGAACCAAAGACAAGCTTCTTCACACCTCACTAGAAGGGTTATCTTGCCTATGTTGAATTAAACACTTATAGCAAATATTCTAGATTCAACACTAGGATTGCAAGCTCACAACCATGGCATATATCATCACTAGATCAAATCAATCATAGAAGCAATAATGATGATATATATCCATCAAATTCATTTGATTTCTCATGAATGCACTAAAGATGCAACTTGTATGTCTACATGATCTAGCAAGTCCTAATATCCCATGAATGACATGTCATTACAACTTTTACCTTGCATAGTCGAAGGAGAGGCATGTCAAGAGTGGGTGGGGTGCATTCAACTCATGTTTGAGAAATCAAGAATGTTCAACTCATTCCTTAGCTTGCAAAACCTCTTCTCATCAAGTGGCTTGGTGAATATATCAGCAAGTTGATCATCGGTACCAATGCTTTCAATGGAAATATCACCCTTTTATTGATGATCCCTTATTAAGTGATGCCTTATGTCAATATGCTTTGATCTTCCATGTTGGACCGGGTTTTGTGTCATTCTAATTGCACTTTCATTATCACAAAACAATGGTATATTCTTAAAATTGAATCCATAGTCCTTCAAAGTTGACTTCATCCAAAGCAATTGTGCACAACATGCTCCCGCACTAACATACTCGGCTTCGGCGGTAAATATTGCCACACTATTTTGTTTCTTTGAGGACCATGACACTAGTGATCTTCCAAGGAATTGACATGTTCCACTATGCTCTTTCTATTGATCTTGCATCCCCCATAATCGGAGTCTGAATATCCAATCAACTCAAATTGTGACCCCTTGGGATACCATAGTCCAACATCTTATGTATGCTTCAAGTACCTTAATATTGTCTTTGCGGCCTTGAGATGACTCTCTCTAGGAGAGGCTTGATATCTTGCACACATGCATACACTAAACATAACATCCGACCTTGATGCGGTGACATAGAGTAGGCTTCCAATTAGAGATCGATATTCCTTTTGATTCACCATGTTGCCACTAAGATCACTATCAAGACTTTCATTGGTGCCCATTGGAGTTGATATAGCTTTTGCCTCTTGCATTCCAAACTTCTTCAACATGTCCTTGATATATTTTCCTTGACTCACAAATGTGCCTTCCTTCAATTGTTTGACTTGAAGACCAAGGAAGTAGCTAAGCTCTCCAATCATGGACATCTCAAACTCTTTGTCCATCATTTCACCAAATTCTTTGTAATAATCTTCATCGGTTGAACCGAATATGATATCATCAACATATATTTGTATAATGAATAGGTCATTTCCAATCTTCTTGGTGAATAGAGTAGTATCAACCTTTCCCACTATGAACCCCTTAGAGATAAGAAAATTCCTTAGCCTCTCATACCATGCTCTAGGTGCTTGCTTCAAGCCATATAATGCCTTCTTTAACTTATACACATGGTTGGGTTTCTTCTCATCTTCGAAACCGGGAGGCTGCTCAACATATACTAGCTCATTGATGATCCTATTGAGAAATGTACTCTTGACATCCATTTGATAGAGCTTGATGTCATGGGCACACGCATAGGCTAATAGAATTCTAATTACCTCCAATCTTGCCACCGGTGCGTATGTTTCTTCAAAGTCAAGACCCTCTATTTGAGTGTAACCTTGTGCAACTAGTCTTGCTTTGTTTCTCACCACTATGCCATCTTGATCTTGCTTGTTTTTGAATACCCATTTGGTTCCAATGACATTGTGATCTTGAGGTCTTTCTACCAATTCCCAAACATCATTTCTTTTGAAGTTATTGAGCTCTTCTTGCATTGCCATGATCCAATCGGCATCCTTCAATGCTTCATCAATTTTCTTAGGTTCTTTCATTGACACAAATGATGCATGCTCACATATCATAGCCATAGATCTTGTTTGCACACCACTTCTAATATCACCAATAATTTTATCAAGTGGGTGATCTCTTGCAATTTGAGTGGGTTGGAGCACTTCAATTTGATTGCTTGAGCTAGGTTGGTCATTTGATTTGTCTTCATGAGATGGTGAACTAGCATGATGATCTTGCATTTGAGGATCACTAGTTTGCTTGATGGGTGATGTGAGTACTTGATCTTTGTTATCATCTACATCAATCACTTGCCTTGCTCTAATGTCCCCAATGTCCATGTTCTTCATTGCTTCAACCAATCGAGGTCCACCAACATCATCCAAGTTGTCTTCCTCATCTTGAGATCCATTGGTTTTATCAAATTGTACATCATGGACTTCTTCAACTAGACCACTAGCATTGTTCCATACTCTATAAGCTTTGCTTGTTATTGAATAACCGAGTAGAAACTCTTCATCACATCTAGAGTCAAACTTTCCAAGTCTAGTTCCCTTCTTCAAGATATAGCATTTACAACCAAACACTCTAAAGAATGAAATATTTGGTTTTCTTCTATGAAGTAGCTCATATGGGGTCTTCTCAAGCAACGGATGACAATAGAGCCTATTGATTGAATAGCAAGCCGTGTTGATTGCTTCATCCCAAAACTTGTGACTCACATTATACTCGTTAAGCATAGTTCTAGCCATGTCAAGCAATGTTCTATTCTTCCTCTCAACAACACCATTGGAGGGTGGAGTGTATTTGGCCGAGAATTGATGTCCAATGCCAAACTCATCACAAAGATTATCAATTCTTGTATTCTTGAATTCACTCCCATTGTCACTTCTTATCTTCTTGATCTTGATTTCAAACTCATTGTGAACTCTCTTGACAAAGGTTTTAAATGTATCAAACACTTCACTCTTGTCACTAAGAAAGAACACCCATGTGAATCTTGTGAAATCATCAATAATGGCAAATCCATATTTGTTCCCACCAATGCTAGAATATGTTGTTGGTCCAAATAGATCCATGTGCAATAACTCAAATGCTTTGCATGTGCTCATTGTACTCTTCTTTGGATGTGCACTACCAACTTGCTTCCTGGCTTGACAAGCACTACAAAGTCTATCCTTTTCAAACTCAACATCTTTCAAGCCATTGACTAGATCATGACTCAATAATTTCTTCAATTGTTTCATGCCAACATGACCAAGTCTTCTATGCCATAACCAACCCATGCTAGATTTTGATATTAAACAAGTTAATAGAGATGTTTTACTATCATTAAAATCAACTAGATAGAGGTTCTCAAATCTAAATCCTTTGAATATCACATTGGAACCATCAATGCTCACAACCTCAAAATCATTTGGTCCAAATATGCACTTGAAACCCAAATCACAAATTTGTGCCACAGAAAGAAGATTGAAATATAAGCTTTGAACTAGCAACATATTTGATATGCTCATGTCATTTGATATTGAAATCTTACCATTTCCAATAACCTTGCCTTTCTTGTTATTGCCAAATGTGATAGAATCAATGCCACTAACATTATCATTGATAGAGTCAAACATTCTTAATGTACTGGCCATGTGTTAAGTGCACCCACTATCAATAATCCAATGCCTTCCTCCGGCCTTATAATTGACCTACAAGTAAATCAATGAGATTTAGGTACCCACACCTTCTTGGGTCCTTGTAGGTTAGTAACTAAGCTCTTTGGTACCCAAATTTCCTTCTTCTTTGGGCCAACAATGGGTGTACCAACAAACTTAGCTTTCACACCCTTCTCGCCCTTGCTAAGCACATAACAAAAATCAAAAGATATAACATTCACATTTTTCTTATTCTTGTTCATTTTATTACAATTGTGCTCTAGGTGCCCGACTTGCTTGCATCTATGGCAAAATCGACCATTGCTCTTCACAAAGCTAGGCTTTGGAGTTGCAAAGGCCGCCTTGCCCTTGTTGGGGGTGTAGCCTAATCCCTCTTTGTTGAGAGAAAACCTTTTGCTACCCAAGCACTTTAGCAAGCTGGCCTCACCACCATAGGCTTTGCCTAAGGCATGAGTGAGCTCATCCACCTCTCTCTTGAGAGTCTCATTCTCAACCATTTATGAGGCATCACAAGTGAAACCATCACTACTAGTAGAGGTAGAGTGGGTGGTGGTGGATGAAGAGCTACAAGAAGGATTAGTTTTATGCATGATAATAGGTTGATAAAGAGGTTCATTGATGATATCACATGTTACACCTATATCACTTGATACAACAACCTCCTTCTTTGCTTGTTGCTCAAGAAGCAATGAGTGAGCTTTTTCAAGCTTGGAATGAACTTGACCGAGCTTCTCATGGTCTTCCTTTAGACTCTCATGAGTGGTCATAAGCTCACTAAGGGCTTTCTCAAGTATTTCTACTTTTATTGAAAGCTTCTTTCACTCCTTGTCCTTGGCAATAGCTATGTCTCTAGTTTTTTGCATCAAGTCATATAGTTGTTCTTTAGTAGGTTCATCATTATCATCATCATTATCATGAGCATATTTCATTTCACTTTCATCATCACTACTATCATATTGTACCTTAGTCTCCTTTGCCATGAAGCATGAGTGTGATGTAGAGAAGAGTGAAGGCTTCTTGTTGATAGCAATAGAAGCAAAGGCCTTGTTGGATGATTCATCATCTTCCTCTTCATTGTTGCTCTCCCAAGTAACAACAAATGCACCATCCTTGCTCTTCTTGAGAGTCATCCTTGCTTCTATCTTCTTCTTGTCAAACTTGCCCCTCTTGTTCTTGTTTTTCTTCTTGTCATAGGGACACTCTACTTGCAAGTGTTCAGTGCTATCATAATTGAAGCACTTCCTCACTTGCTCATTTCTCTTGTAGTTGTTCTTCTTGAAGCCTCTTCTCTTGATGAACATATGACCCATCTTCTTGACAACAAAAGCAAGTGCCTCATCATCAATCTCAAACTCTCCTTCTTCTTCATTATCTTCTTCTTCTTCAAAGATAGGAGCTTTGCTACTAGAGGATGTGTCCTTGAATGCCACGGTTTGCTTCTTCTTCTCTTCCTCCTTCTTGTCCTTCTCATCAACTTGCTTGTCATATTTGTCATAGGTCAAAACCTCTCCAAGCAAGTCATTTGGCTTCATTGTATCAAGCCCATCTCTTTGTAGCATCATGATCAACATCTTGAACCTTGAGGGCAAGCTCATCAAGAATTTGACACAAAAATCTTGGTCTTGTGTCTTGTACCCTAAGCTCTTGAGATCATTCACAATCACTTGTAGTCGATGAAACATCTGCAAAATGGTTTCATCATCCTTTTTCTTGAAGTTCTCAAACTCACTTTTGAGGCCATAGAGCTTGGCACTCTTCACAACCTTAGTGCCTTCATAGGTCTCACTCAACCTTGTCCAAACCTCATGTGTGGTTTCCAAGTCCTTGATGCCCTCAAATATCTTAGTGTCAATGCCATTGTATATTGTGTTGATAGCCATCCTATTGCATGTTCTATTTGCTCTATCTTCATCGGTGAGATTGTTAGGATTGATAATAGCATAGCCATTCTCGGTGACCTCTAACACTCTCTCATGAATTGAACCAAGGTGCATACTCATCTTTCTCTTTCAATGATCAAAAGAACTAATACCATCAAAGAAAGGTGGTTTGCTCCCCACATGATTGAACATAATTTGAGCCATCTTTTCAACACCGAAGGATGTTAAGCCTTGTAAATACGGTGACCATGGCTCTGATACCACGTGTAAGGTCCTAGATGGCTAGAGAAGGGTGAATAGCCTATTAAAAATTTTACAAACGACTAGACAAAACTTGATTGGTATAACAAATGGCGTAAATGCGGTTTTGCCTAGCCTATATTGAGAGCAAGCCTCCTAGTGACAATTCTAATATATATTATGATCTCTATGTCACACAAAGACTATGTCACTACCTTCTAATTTATTGAGCTATCAAGATAATCTATTCTACACAAGCTACACAATATATATATAAATAAGAAAGCAAATACAAGAGGTAGAATAGCAATTTTAATACCGACGGTGGAGTGGAGTTGTTGCCAATCACCAAGATGATATTCAATCAATCACAATGATAACAATATAAATATATCAATGAAGAACCAATCACCGGGAGACAAGAGATGACACAATGATTTTTCTCCCGAGGTTCACTTGTACACCGACAAGCTAGTCCCCGTTGTGTCGACCTTCACCTAGATGGTTCCTCGATGTGACCCTCAAGCCACTTGCCCCGCAAGGCACTCCCCACAAGAGAACCGCAAGACTCTACTCTCAAGCAAGGTAACTCAATGACATGAGCACTTTACTAGAGTTGCTTTTGGCGCTCCGCCGAGGAAAAGCACAAGAACCTCTTACAAATCAACACTGGAGGTGGGCAAGAACAATCACCAACTCTTCCCAACGCCTCCAACAGTCTCCAAGCCAGCTAGGTGACGGTGCTCACCAAGAGTAACAAGAAATCACCGGCCAAACGACTCGCAAGTGCCACTAGATGAATCAACTCATGCAATGCACTTCGAATCACTCATTCCTCACTTATGATGTGCAACCAAGCAAGAGAGGATGAGAGGAGGGCTATTTTTTAGCTCAATGAAATGATGAATGAGTTAGAGAGTCAAAAGTTATAGCCCAAGGCCGACCAACAACTATTTATAACCCCCATCCATCAAACTAGCCGTTGACCCCTCGGGACACACAAGAAACATGCGTCGGACGCGTCTCATGGAACCGCCGGACGCGTCCGGCGCTCCATCTTGCGCCACGTGTCACCCGCGTTCAAAGTTGACCGTTGCCTCCCAATGGCTACTTCTTGAAACGGCTCAGATCAACACACCGGAAGCGCCTGAAGGAACCGCCGGACGCATCCGATGCATTCACCTTCCACGCGTCAAGCCACCAGGAGCACCGGACGCTTCAGTTCGACTGAGCGCCAGATGCTACATCTCCACTGTTCAGCGTTTGGCACGTTCACTCTTCGTGCCACATGCAACAACGCCGGACGCGTCCGCCGAGTGCCGGACGCTACGCTGTGCGTACCTCGCTCAGGGCCGTCACGCCGGACGTGTCCGGCGCACGCGCCAGACTGCCTGCCTCGCCTTCCACGCACCATGCGCTAGACCGGCGTCTGGAGCTCTGCATGCCAGTGTCCGGTGCTTGGAAGGTTTGCACTTCCAAGCCCGCGTTGACGCCAAACTTCACCACCTTTGCTAATGTGCTAAACTCCATCATGTGACATCTCCATGTGCAAGTGAGTTAGCATTTTTCAAGCCATTTTCCAAAGGATTTTTATCGCGCACTAGATCCTAAATGCAATCACATGAAATGATGCACCTAGTGGCACTCATGAACCAAATTATCGAAGATCTCCCCTCTTCATAGTTTGGCTATCGATCCTAAACCACTCACACCCTCTATGGTGTCTTGAGTGCGAAACAAAATGGCCCTATAGGTTATACCTTTGCCTTGAGTCCATTTTGTCAATCCTCCAACTGCTAAGCCTTTACATGACATTTGACACTCCACGTCATCATGCAACCATCTTGGTCGATCGATCTCGATATTACTTGCTCTTCTCCATTGGTCGGTCCATCGGCGTCAAGTCTTGCCCAAGCTTCACCGTCGCACGATCCTTCGCTTCGAAGCCTCAACTTGCCCTTCACACTTCCAGCTGGTCCATCAAGCCAAGCCCATCTTGATCTTCACCATGCTTAGGTTACATAACTTCATGTCATGACTCATCATCGAGCTCCACTTGGCATGGACTACCTTTCTCTAAATCATCCACTTAGAAACAAGGTTAGTCCTTAGGTTTCATCAATTATCCAAAACCAAACCGAGGACTTTCACCCGCTCACTCCTAGGTCCTCGGGCAGGTCTGCTTTCCTTTCCTACACCAGCTCACCCTGCTCCATCCTGGTGCTGGTGATTTCATCCATGGTCGAGGCGGCCGATGGGCCTTCACTCGATGGGGGGCAGGTGCGCGTCCCCGGCGGTTCCCCTGGCTCCCACAGCAGGAGCGAGCTCCGACAGGCTCTTGGTGGTCCCACACTTCTCCACCGACGAGGGCTCCGCCTCGGAGGAGGAGGATGAGGAGGTGGACAGCTATGGATTGCCATTCCGCTCCCTCTCCCTAGCCTCCAAAGAGGAGGACAGCGACGACGAGCCCTGCACATGCCGGAGGGGGACATGAGTCGAGTGGAGCGCACCGCCTATGCCCACATTGTCGGCATGGTGGATGCCCTCGTCTCCTTCATCCACGCCAATCTCTTCGCTGCCGTGCCAGGGGCCTACTTTTGCCTCACGCGGCCACATGATGCTTAAGTTCGATAACAAGGTGGCACGGGATGCGGTGGCTGACCTGAGCCCTATCGCCCTCACCTTGGAGCGCGGGGAGAACACCCCCAACCATGTGGTCGTCGAGCAGTCATGGTTGGTGGTGGTTTCGGCGAAGGGCTTCCCGAAGGAGCATTGGGACCCCGCTGGGATCTGCGCCGACTTCCGCAAGATCGGCACCGTCGTGGAGATCGACCCCCTATGCCTCCTTGACGACTACTCCGCGCTCATGGTGGTGGTCGCCCGATCCAAGCCGGCCGGGTTTAAGACCCACATCATGGTCGAAAACCCTGGCAAGGGGGCTCAGGCGCTACGGCTGACATCACCTTCACCTTCTCCGTCCTCCACACCTAGCCGCGGGCGGAGCAGATCGACAACGATGCCAACCTGCGGCCGTATTTCCGTCGCCCGCCGCCTCCGGGGAACGGCGAAGGGGGAGCGCTGCTGGAGGTGTGGTGGGCCAGCCCTTGTTTGGCCCGGTTATCCAGGGGGTTCTGTTGGGCCTCCAGGCATGTTTGGCAGCCCAGTTTTCCTCCCCGACTACGGCTACTTCTACCCGTGGTTAGAAATTCCTTCCTCTCCTTCCTTCATTGTCTCCTTCATTGTCTGCTTGGACACCCGGAACGCGTGCTCCTGTTCAAGCTGCTACATCGGCTTCACCACCCCAATGACTCCGCCTGGGTGCACTGGGCGTCCTGCCATGTTCGTATGTCTGACCTAAGCGATGACATCCATGGCACGCACTGGACGGCGCTGCAGCAGCTCCTCCCTGCGTATCGCCTCATCTCAAAGGTGGAGGTTGGCGATGGGCATGACACAGATTTCTGGCATGATGTCTGGCTTGGGGATAAACCCCTGGCCGCCCTGTTGCCTGCTCTGCACTCCCACTTTACCAGCAGGAGAGCTGCGGTACGCGACGTCCTCGCCACCGACCTCAGGGGCCTGTTCCAGCGGCGGCTGTCCACCACTATAGCAACGGAGCTCAACCACCTCCACGGCCTGCTCTAACATGTAGCCCTCACTCCCGAGAAAGACGATCGCTCCTGCTTCTTCGAAGACGGTAACCACCGCCTCATCACTGGCCTCATCTACAAAACCTCGATACGCGGTGACCACAACTACCCTGCTTTCGCCTTTATTTGGAAGAACTTCGCCCCTCCCAGGGTGAAATTCTTCGGCTCGCTCCTCACCAAGGGTAGAATTCAGTGTCGCTCCAATCTTATCCTCAAGAACATCAGGATAATGCTACCTGCGAGCTCTGCCATATGGCGGACGAGACAGTGGACCACATCATCTCCGAGTGTTCCTTCGTCCAATCTTTCTGGCCTCGGATCGGATGGGCGCCAGGGGACATTGCCAAAGCTCACGAGCTCTAGAAAACTCGACCTCCTTCTCACGTCAGCAAGAAGACCCTACCACCTCTTCTCCTGCTCTTGTGTTGGGAGGTTTTGAAACACCGAAACAACGTCATTTTCAACGGGCTTCGCCCCCAGCACAAATCGACTGATCGCAGCTTGCAAGGAATCGATGGCCAACTGAAAGTGTAGAATCCCTTGAAAGGATGTACATTTAGCTAGTCAATGGAGCAACATATTTGCTTATGTAATCTAAACCCTCACCCTCTCTGGTTTATTTGTAACTCTTGAACTCGGTTGTGCCTCGCCCGGCCATTTCGCCATCCGGTGGTTTTCCGCCGGACACCTGTGAAATGAATATGCAGGTGGGGATCGACTTTGATCCCCCGAAGTTGCTTCAAAAAAAATATTATACTACTTATTATCTAGTGTTATCTATTATCTATTCATTCACACGGCAATCATCCCTGCCCTGCAGAGCGCCGCTGTCTTTGCAGTTAGATTTCTCTTGTATTTCTAACTTTGACTACAAACTTTCAAATATCAATTTATTTAGTTTCATAATATATCAACTTTCAAATAAAACGGAGGGTCATTATCATTATATAATCAATCAATCATGGCACCAACATGTGAGGAGGATTAGAATGGACTCGACTACAATAACACTATTGTCTGTAGCATGGCAGCAAATTTACCCGACGGTGACCATGTCATCTACATAGATCCTCGACTTGTTGACGGTATTGTCGACGACAATGGACAAGGACCGACAAACTTCGGGGTTGAGCGGAATGTTAGGTGCTTTAGGGGGGAGTGAACACTCAAGTGCCACAAACTCCTAGCTATGCCCAAGCGTGAGGCGAACCTCTCGGACCTAAGCAGATTTGCAAATCTTGTAAAGCCCTCGCATGCTACATACTTGAGTGTCTTATAATCAAACTATTTTCTATCTTAAAACAAAGACGTTTAAAAGTTTGCGTGTCAATCAATTAATTTTACCAAATTTGGAACATGCATTCATAGCCTGTTTGACTCCTAATAGTAGTAACATACTCCGAGTGTGTGCATCTTGGCATAACATGTGTCAACTTCACCCATACCACGACGGTGCCTCTTTTAAATATTCCAGATACTATGTGCCGAATATATTAGAACCTAGTGATGATCAAAGTTTTACAAGTTTTGACTACGTCTTCACAAAAACATATTCCCACTGTCCCGGAAAGAAAAGATTATCCTGCCCCTCTTCAACCTACGGGACCTTGATAGCCTTTTAACTACCTTAAATGACCCGTGTTCATTTGGAGTATTAAATGTTGTTGTCATTGTACAAAGCTCTCCACTAGTCTAGCACCCAAACTGGCTTGGGAATTAGAGATTTGGGAGCAAGGGACGCAAGCCAACAGCCCTGTTTGGGACTTTTCATTTTGTATTGAAGGAGAACTTTATTTAGGCCTTGTTTAGATTGTAAAATTTTTTCGTTTGTATTTGAAAAATATTGTCTAATCATGGGCTAACTAGAATCAAAAAATTCGTCTCGTGATTTACAACTAATCTATGTAATTAGTTATTTATTTTATCAATATTTAATACGCCATGCATTCGACACAATATTTGATGTGATGGAGAGAGAGTGAAATTTCTAACCTTTTTGAGCCATCTAAACAAGGCCTGATTTTCTTTTTTTCTGGGGTTGCACAGACAACTGCACGAGGCAATCGTCAACGAGAAAACAGAAGGGAAACACAGGCAGGCAGCAGGCCCCAAGGAAAAGGGCGAGGGCCAAGAAAAGGATTGCAACGAGAGGATGGATGTGTTGCCTTGCTATGACTCAATGCAGAGCATTTCGACAACCGAACGAGAGTGACATGACAATAATACATGCATATACCAGTAATGATCCCTCCAAAGGAAGGCACCAGCATCCTGTATTCCTGTCCCCAGTTGGCATTGTTTTTTTTTTTTTTTTGGTTGTTGCTGTACTGGTTCCCCCAGGACGCCTGGTCGTTCATGCAGTGCAGCAGCTAGTGTTCATTCCAAACCTGAACTTGACCGCAGAGGAGATTCAGGCAAAAAGAAAAACGAATAACAAGATTCAACAAAAAAGAAAAACGAAAAACAAAGGAACTGATCTAGCAAATCACTGATAACGAGTGAATTCATCTAGTTAGGACCAGCAGTAAAGCAAATCCGGTTGCAATCAAAGTAAAGCTGCATACCGCCACGTGAAGAAGCGGCATTGCAGAGGCCAGCAGCAGGGCTGCGACAGCGGAATGACAGAGTACGAGGTCAACACACACAATACGACAGGTTAATTAGCTGCTGATGACGCTGGCCATGCAAGCAATAGCCATTTGCACACCAGGGCAAGAAATAGCCATCTGCACACCAGTCAGAGCCTCAACTCGAAACATGTCATGGTAATAACAAAATCCAATATATATGCATATATTTTGTATTTATATTATATTATTATGATAACCCAGTCCTAGACACACCAGTCTCGACGCCACTTGTAAATACTGAACCATCAAAGGCCTAACATGTATTTTTTAAGACAAAGGATAGTATTTCATACCCGACTTCATCTATCAACAGGTAGAATCAGACCAATTATTGTAAAAGTGAAAATTAAAATAAAAGAGACTGACAGAGAAAATAAAAATCACAATAAGGACCTATAGTAGTCCTACGCGACAACTAACAGCTCCGTGATGTCGAATCCACGAGAGTATGAACACCAACGTCGAGACAGTGCCGCCACACACCTGTCAGACCTAATAAGGGTACTAAAAGCTCATTGGACACCGACCACCTAATAAGGGGGCAATGTTGTACCTGGCAACAGCACGAAGCACCTGATGTATATGCAAAGGACTCACCAACTCATTGCCAGCTCCAAAACCGACAACCAAAGGAATATTCAAGAGCGATGTCTCCAACGAGAAAAATGACATCCGCAAACGCCGTCATCGCCCCACCAGAGAAGTGGTCATGAGTTTTCACCTAGAGAGATCCTCATGAAGAACAAGACGACGCCTCCAATAAGGAAAGTGGTGCTCGCAGGCATCACCGCCGTCGAATCATCACAATGGATCATTTCTTCTCGGTAGCCATGTTCTCCATGCTCTTTATGACGCCCACAGCCATCGTCTGCCGCTCATGTCGCGCACCGCGAACCACCCTAGCGGGGGATACTCCGAGAAGGTCTCCACCATCATGGTCTTTGTGGGGATCATCTTGACGAAGTCGGCGTCGGCATCCTTGAGGAACTTGGGCCCACGCTCTAGCTCCTTGTCCGATCGGTTTATCCGATTAACACGATGTTCCTCTCTGATCTAACCTCTGCCAGTTTCTCTCTGTGATCCAAACCTGCCGCAACCAGCCCCCTCCTTCATCCTTCATCCTCGCCGCTGCCGGAGCGGCCTGCCGGCAAGGCCGTGCAGCTATGAGGATGGTGGCAGCGGGGATTTCTCCACATTGCTGCTAGTGGGGACCTCGGCGGTGGCGTTCGTCTCCGGCCATCAGTGTGTGCATTCATCGTTGTCCATCATGACTGACATGCAACTTGTCGGTGTCACCTAGTTTTTCAGATCTCATTGTTGGCAGCGTTGGTGGCTAGATCAATGATGGACCATGTCGCCGGTGTATGGCGTTACGACACAGCTCTTGGTGAGCAGTGGTAATGGTCGCTCACTATGATGTTTCGGCGGTGGTGATGCCTATGGGCATTCCACTTTTCTCGCAGAGGTGTCGTCTCATCCTTCATGAGGATCTCTTCGGTTGAAAACTCAACACCAGTGTCTCTGGTTGGGCGATGATGATGTCTTTGGATGTTATTTTCTCATTAGAGACATCGCTTTTGAAAGATCCCTTGGGTGGTCGGGTTTGGTGCCAGCATCGAGATGGTAGTTCCTTGCACATGCACCAAGTGCTTCGTGTC
Organism: Bothriochloa decipiens; assembly: GCA_023333625.1. Lineage (NCBI taxonomy): Eukaryota > Viridiplantae > Streptophyta > Magnoliopsida > Poales > Poaceae > Bothriochloa > Bothriochloa decipiens. Next base: position 69,637,363 of record CM041630.1, read on the forward strand.
ATTGCCAGTATATAGTATCCGGAGTCTTGTCGGGTACCTAAATAAGGGGTGCCCTTAACCCTCGACTAAGCAAATCAACCCCGGCATTAACAAACCCAAAACCGTCATCATTACTCTCTAGCCTAAAACACATGAGGTATCAAGCCCAAGTGTCAAGTTACACTGGGCCAGCCCACGAATGGATCTCAACGGCCCAGGCTGCCATTCGCTCGATGGAAACTTCTCGGCTCGAGGCAGTAAGCTCGAGGGTACGATCGGCCCCCCACGAGTGATAGAAGTTCACGCGGGCAAATGGCCACCCCTCGAGTACGGCATTCCCTTCGATTACCTTCCCTTTGTATGATTCCAAGAGCATTTAATGTATTTCACCTACTCCCGCCTAACCTCATGGCTACAACCGCGGTAACAGTGGGCAGTACACCGGTCAAATCCACCTTTTACCACCCATACCCAGGAAACCGGTGGATCTTACCGTACTGTATCACCATATCGCACACTGTGCCCCGTTCAGCACCCCCTCGAGACGCATTCATCAACACAGACATCGTATTCCCCGGGGCTTGGTCTTATCCATTTGGGTCTCGACCTCCTCGACTACATTCGGCCCCTCGACTGCCCCCTTGAGCAAGACTTCAACACCATTGATCAGTGCTCCAACCGCTCCCGACGCGATAGTTAGAGGATTCTGCACGCCCATGCATGGGCACCGATCTTTTACCGGCCATCTATAATGTCATCACACGCACGGGAAGGATGGCCGTTGTCTCCAAGCACATCGCTACAGGACAAGTCACGCCCGACGCATGCCTTTACAGCAACGGCGACTTGATTAGCATCTCCTTCGATGTCATAACCTACGTCAGCCCTATCGGTGCTCTTCCTAGGGCTTTCTGTACACCATGCCTCTCCGTGGCCTATAAAAGGGGCGCAGAGCTAGTTTAGGACGAGAGAGAAAAAGGACAGCCAGAGCCTGCAACGCTCAAGTCCTAGCTCACCTCACTTGCTCGCTTGTATTCACCCCTGTACAAGCACTTCGGTGCAAGATAATACAAACTCTCCCCTCCCGCTGGACTCAGGGCCTTCTATTTTCTGAACCAGGATAAACCTCATGTGTTCTTCTTGCCAAATTAGGGAGCACGCAATACAAATTCACTTGTTGGTGCTCGGTCCCCGGGGTTGAAACACCGACAGCTGGCGCGCCAGGTAGGGGTGCTGCGTGTCATCGATGACTTCCCGCCATTTCTTTGGATGGCAGACTCAGCTTCACTGTTCCATGAGCCACAGTGATCTGGTTCGGGAGCCTGGAGTTCATGTCACTTGACCGCAGCTATGACATGGTCCTGCTCTTAGTCAGAGATCTGAGCGGAGGCCGCAGCGAGCCCCCACGCTTAGGAGGGGCTGCACGCTAGTCTCGTCACAACGCATCCGCGCCCAGGAGGAGGTGCAACCGGCGCCACCGTCATCATCAGCCCGCGTCCGAGTCGACGTCTTCTGCGCTTCCTCCATCCCTGGCGCGCAATGCCGGGCCCTTGGTTGGGGACATGTCAGATCCACGCCTGGGAACAAAAAATGAGCCGGCAGGGCTCTATGGAGACCCTGACTTCACCTTCATGATGCGTTCATCAGGAGAGCTCCATAGAGTTCCCCCGACGGGTGCAGCTTCGTCATCGCCCAACCTGCTGCCACATGGACTGTTTAGGGCTCACCGCCAGTTCCCATTTGGTCTGGACAACGCCGCCAAGACATACTCCGCCGTGATGTGCTCCAGTATGAGCGCACATGAGGACCACCTGGGGGTTCTCTTGTGCGCTACCATGGACCTGGCAATGGTCTTGCCGGCCTCCGAGGACCTTGGCTTCTCGTGAGCACCTGGCCCAAGGCAGTAAACCCTCGGCACGATGCGACGTCAGCTGGGAGAGGAGCGGCACAGGCAGTTCCCCATCTTCTACTGTGGCGACCCCGACTCTGACTTCGACCACTATGACCCCACCCGCGAGTGTTTCCACGTTGAGGGTGAAGTCGCGTCAAGCGACGACATTGTCGACCCAACGGCCACGGCAGCAGCTGCGGCAGCAGCAGGAGGGACCCTTGTCATGGTGGACCCGGAGGAGCAGCCGCCGGCTGTACCCCAAGACGTACGCCCGCATCAGGATGACCAGGACGCTCAGCTTGCACAAATCCAGAAGATGCGAGCCAAGCTCTACGAGGATTAGGAGCACCTGCGCCAGCTCGAGCGAACCCTTGAGCAGGAGCGCCGACCCCCGCCCGGCGGAAGGGCTCGAGCTAGAGCCCGAGAGGTCAACCAATAGATAATTGAAAACGAGGGACTCGAGCACCCTGTCGTCAACCATTTTCCTCAAGCCAGTCAGAACATCATCGCGGCCACCATGCTTCTTCGCAACATGCCCACGCCGTCGAACCCTCAAGCTCGGCGGATACGGGACGAGGTCGAGGGCCTCCTCAAAGTTGCGGTTGTGTAGAAAGCCGAGAGCTCGGCATCGAGGCATCGAGGGGTGGCCTTAGAACAACCTGTCGAGCCCCCGTGATGAGAGGAAGGTCTCGGTTCACCAGGAAGTGGCCCCCCCAAGCAAAGAAGGCGACACCTGTCCGAGATCGCATCATCGACAACCACGAGCCCCAAGACGCGCGCTATGACATCATTGAGAACCGATGGCGCAAGAGCGGGGACGCTGAAGATCGAGGATACATAGCTCATCGAGGGGGACGCTACAATAGCGATGAGGACCGCCGGGCCCCAGAACCACCAGGCCCTCGAGTTTTTAGTAGGGTGATCCACAGCACGCCACTGCCGAACCCCTTTCGACCCCCCATGAGTGTCGTCAAGTACAACAATGAGACCAAGCCCAAGCTCTGGTTGGTCGATTTCCGATTAGCCTGCCAGCTGGTGGGGCACGCGATGACCGCGCTATCATCTGTCAACTCCCCCTGTTCCTCTCTGACATCGCTCGAAGATGGCTTGAGGAGCTCTCCCCTGGTCGGATCCGTAACTAGGCTGACCTGGTGCAGGTCTTCGAGGGAAACTTAAAGGAGACCTACGTGAGCCCTGGCAACTCCTGGGACCTCCGCGACTTCGCCCGACACTTTTCCAAGCAACGCACCGAGCTCCTGCACATCCCTGACCATGACGTGATCCTGGCGTTCATCTCGGGTACCACCTACAAGGATTTGGTATGGGAGCTGGGACATAATCGCCCCAGGACCGTCGATGAGCTGATGGATGTCGTCGCTAACTCCGTAGCCGGCGAGGAAGCGATCGGAGCCTTTTTTGGCAGTGAGAAGGACAAGGGGAAGGCGCAGGCAGCCGATGGTGAGGGCACAAGCAAGGGCCCTAAGAAGGGCAACAAGAAGAAGAAGAACACCCAGCAGGGCAAGCACGAGGCTGTGGATGATGATCTCGTCGCTGCAGTCGAGCGTAAGAAGCCTTGAGGTCCCCCAATGGGGCCGTCTTCGACAAGATGCTAAAGGAGCCCTGCCCTTACCACAAGGAGGGGCTAATCATAACCTTCAGGACTGCCGCATGCTCAGGAACTACTACAAGAGTTTGGGCATCAGGAAGGATGACCAGAAGAAGGACAAAGGCGATGACAAAGGCGGCAACAAGGAAGACGATAAGTTCCCCGAGGTCTTTGACTGCTACATGATCTACGGCGGCCCCTCGACCCAACTCACATCTCGACAACGCAAGAGGGAGCTTCAAGAGGTCTTCTGCGTCCGAGTCGCTACACCGTAGTACCTTAACTGGTCTGATGCGCCCATCACGTTCGACCGTGATGACCATCCTGATCGCATCGTCAACCCCGGAGTCTACCCGCTCGTCGTCGACCCAATCATCATCAACACCCGCCTCTCTAATGTGCTCATGGATGGGGACAGAAGCCTCAACATCATCTACACCAAAACCCTCGACCTCCTGGGGGCCAAGAGGTTGCAGCTTCAGCCTAGCGCCGGAGCTTCCATAGAGTCGTGCCTGGGAAGAAGGCCCTGCCCGTCAGTCGTGTCGACCTCCCCGTCTGCTTTGGCACCCCCTCGAATTTCAGGAAGGAGATCCTCACCTTCGAAGTAGTCAGGTTCCATGGCACGTACCACGCCATCATCGGTCAATCCGGCTATGCGTAGTTCATGGCGATCCCCAACTACACATATCTCAAGCTAAAGATGCCAGGACCCAAGGGCATCATCACCATCAGCTCCTCCTACGAGCACGCATACGACTGCAATGTCAAGTGCGTCGAGAATGGAGAGGCCATCAAGGAATCCGCCAGGCTAGCCTTGACCCTCGAGGGCCTCGCCGCTGAGGACCCTGACTCCAAGTGTCATGCAGGTAGCTTTGAGCTCACAGAAGATACCAAGAAGATCCTCCTCGACCCGAGCAGCTCTGACGGGAAGGCACTGACGATCAGTGCCACCCTCGACAACAAATAGGAAGTAGTGCTTATCGAATTTCTCCACGCGAATGCTGACATGTTTGCATGGAGTCCCTCGGATATGCCAGGCATACCGAGGGAAGTCACCGAGCACGCCTTGGAGATCCAGGCCGGGTCCAGACCGATGAAGCAACGTTGAGCGCCGCTTTGACGAGGAGAAGCACAGGATCATCGGCAAGGAGGTGTACAAGCTTTTGGCAGCTGGGTTCATCAAGGAGGTTCATCATCCCGAGTGGTTAGCTAACCCTATATTAGTTAAGAAAAAGAATGTGTTGACAATAGATTTTAGCAAATCCAGATAATTCGGAGCATCGG
>CM041630.1:69642522-69663917 GCA_023333625.1 Bothriochloa decipiens
TAAGCCCTGGCTATTGTATCAAATCATCACAAGATCAATACAACTCGACGCATCGCCACCCTTTACCTTTCTATTATGTTTTTACTTTAACCACCGACGGACTTTGGCACCTGACGTCGGGCTGCATCGCTTCGATCTCCGGCGAAGGGGTAAGTCTAGAGTTCCAATGGCTTATCGGATATCGTGGATCTTCGACTTACGGCGCATCGCTTCTGTCCCGGTTTACGGTATCCACCAGTTATCCCGCCTTGATTAAGATTGCATCGGCTGAATTTATCGTCTTAATATTAATTTGGCTTCGATTAGCTTCTGTCTTATTGAAATAGATGATAGATTATTTAATAGCCTGTTGCATCTTAATTTTGGTTTCCGTGCTGTTGAGATCAAGTTTCATTGTGGATAGAACTATCGGCCTGTGAAGTTTAGATTAGTGTCTTGCTACCAGTGTTTCTAGATTGCAACTTTCGGGCGCATCGCTGTCGTTTCACCTAGAAAGATTGATAGTAGTATTAGTTTAAGCTCTATTGGCTGATGGATCTCGCCACGGTGAGATAAGAATCTCAACAGTGTCACGTCGTATCGGCTCAGCATCCTGATTCTATTAACTGGCCGATACGACGCCATCGCATACCTCGTCAGCTGAATGGTCAAGCTGACTGGCACGCTGCGCACACCACGCGTGCCTATTGGAGCCTGCACTGGAGCTAAGCAGATCTCCCAGGCCGTTGTTGATGACGAGGGATTTCCATCGGCCAAGCCCCAATCGGCCGGTGACCAAAAATTTTCGGCGTCAACAGATTAAATTTATGGTGTCCACAGAATGGAAAAATGAGGATGTGTGTCGATTATACTAGTTTAAATAGAGCATGTTCTAAAGTTCCATTTCCTTTACCACGTATTGATCAAATTGTTGATTCAACTGCGGGATGTGAGACCCTCATGTTCCTTGATGCTTATTCCGGTTACCATCAAATCAAGATGAAGGAGTCCGACCAGCTCGCGACCTCCTTTATCACCCCTTTTGGCATGTATTGTTACGTTACCATGCCCTTCGGCCTTTGAAACGCTGGGGCAACGTACAGTGATGCATGCTCCATGTTTTTGGCGAACATATAGGACAACGGTCGAGGCCTACAATGATGACATCATAGTCAAATCTAAGAAGGTCGACAACCTCATCGATGACCTCAAGATCGTGTTCGGGTGCCTTCAGGCCAAGAATATCAAGCTCAACCCCAAGAAGTGTGTCTTTAGCATGCCTCGAGGCATGCTCTTAGAATACATCGTCTCTCAGTGGGGTATCGAGGCCAACCCCGAGAAAGTTACGGCGATCACCAAGATGGGGCCGATTCAAGACCAGAAGGGCGTACAGAAGGTCATGGGCTGCCTCGTGGCTCTCAGCCGCTTCATCTCGCACCTGGGAGAAAAGTCCCTGCCACTGTATAGTCTTTTGAAGAAATTCGAGCACTTCACATGGACCGCCGAGGCCGAGGAGGCCCTCGCTAAACTCAAAGGTATGCTGACCTCCCCTCTGATTCTTGTTTCTCCTAAACCTGCCATGCCACCCAATCTAGCCGAGCCTCTTCTCCTCTATATCGCTGCAACCACCCAGGTGGTCAGCGCGGCCATAGTGGTCGAGAGGAAGGAGGAAGGACACTCCCTACTCGTCCAACGGTCGGTTCACTTCGTCAGCAAGGTACTCTCAGAAACAAAGGTTCGCTACTCACAAATCTAGAGCTGCTCTACGGCATCGGGCTCACGCGCCGCAAGCTCTAGCATTAATTCCTCAGTCCCCCGATAACCATGATTTCATCTTTTTCCCTCGGGGAGATTATCCAAAACCGGGAGGCCACGGGAAGGATTGCTAAGTAGTCAATCGAGCTCATGGGTGAGACCCTCACTTATGTGCTGTGCAAGGCCATCAAGTCTCAGGTGCTGGCGGACTTCATCGCCGAATGGACCGACACCCAACTTCCACCAGCACAGATTCAAGCCGAGCTGTGGACAATGTACTTCGATGGGTCGCTCATGAAGACAGGAGCAGGCGTGGGCTTGCTCTTCATCTCACCCCTCTAAAAGTCCTTGGTTTGGTTTTGGATAATTGATGAAACCTAAGGACTAACCTTGTTTCGAAGTGGATGATTTAGAGAAAGGTAGTTCATGTCAAGTGGAGCTCGATGATGAGTCATTACATGAAGTTATGTAACCTAAGCATGGTGAAGATCAAGATGGGCTTGGCTCGATGGATCAGCTGGAAGTGTGAAGGGAAAGTTGAGGCTTCGAAGCGAAGGACCGTGCAACGGTGAAGCATGGGTAAGACTTGACACCGATGGACCGACCAACAGAGAAGAGCAAGTAATATCGAGATCGATGGACCAAGACGGTTGCATGATGACGTGGAGTGTCAAATGTCATGTAAAGGCTTGGTAGTTAGAGGATTGACAAAATGGACTCAAGGCAAAGGTATAACCTATAGGGAAATTTTGTTTCGCACTCAAGACACCATAGAGGGTGTGAGTGGTTTAGGATCGATAGCCAAACTATGAAGAGGGGAGATCTTCGGTAATTCAGTTCATGAGTGCCACTAGGTCCATCATTTCATGTGATTGCATTTAGGATCTAGTGCGCGATAAAAATCCTTTGGAAAATAGCTTGAAAAATACTAACTCACTTGCACATGGAGATGTCACATGATGGACTTTAGCACATTTGCAAAGGTGGCGAAGTTTGGCGTTGACGTGGGCTTGGAAGTGCAAACCTTCCAAGCGCCGGACGCTGGCATGCGGAGCGCCGGACGTCGGTCTGGAGCGTTCGGCACGTGGAAGGCAAGGCAGGAAGTCTGGCGCGTGCGCCGGACGCGTCCGGCACTGGCGTCCAGCATGACAGCCCCGAGCGAGGTACGCACTGCGTAGCGTCTGGCGCTGTTGCGCATGGCACGGAGAGTGAACGCGCCGGATGCTGAACAGTGAAGGCGCAGCGTCCGACGCTCCCGGTGGCTTGACACACGGAAGGTGAACGCGGCGGACGCGTCTGGCGGTTCCTTCAGGCGCGTCTGGTGCGTTGATCTGAGCCGTTTCGAGAACTAGCCGCTGGGAGGCAATGGTCGACTTTGAACGCGGGTGACACATGGCGCAAGATGGGGCGTCGGACACGTTCGGTGGTTCCATCAGACGCGTCCGGCGCGTGTTTCTCGTGTGTCCCGAGGGGGCAACGGCTAGTTTGATGGATGGGGGTTATAAATAGTTGTTGGTCGGCCTTGGGCTATAACTTTTAACTCTCTAACTCATTCATCATTTCATTGAGCTGAAAAATAGCCCTCCTCTCATCCTCTCTTGCTTGGTTGCACATCATAAGTGAGGATTGAGTGATTCAAAGTACATTGCATGAGTTGATTCATCTAGTGGTACTTGCGAGTCATTTGGCCGGTGATTTCTTGTTACTCTTGGTGAGCACCGTCTCCTAGCTCGCTTGGAGACTGTTGGAGGCGTTGGGAAGAGTTGGTGATTATTCTTGCCCACCTCTGGTGTTGATTTGTAAGAGGTTCTTGTGCTTTTCCTCGGCGGAGCGCCAAAAGCAACTCTAGTAAATTGCTCGTGTCATTGAGTTACCTCGCTTGAGAGTGGAGTCTTGCGGTTCCCTTGCGGAGAGTGCCTTGCGGGGCAAGTGGCTTGAGGGTCACACCGTGGAACCATCTAGGTGAAGGTCGACACAACGGGGACTAGCTTGTCGGTGTACAAGTGAACCTCAGGAGAAAAATCATTGTGTCATCTCTTGTCTCCCGATGATTGGTTCTTCATCAATATATTTATATTGTTGTTATTGTGATTGATTGAATATCATCTTGGTGATTGGCAACAACTCTACTCCACCGTCGGTATTAAAATTGCTATTCTACCTCTTGTATTTGCTTTCTTATTTATATATATATTGTGTAGCTTGTGTAGAATAGATTATCTTGATAGCTCAATAAATTAGAAGGTAGTGACATAGTCTTTGCGTGACATAGAGATCATAATATATAATAGAATTGTCACTAGGAGGCTTGCTCTCAATATAGGCTAGGCAAAACTGTGTTTACGCCATTTGTTATACCAATCAAGTTTTGTCTAGTGGTTTGTAAAAATTTCAATAGGCTATTCACCCCCTCTAGCCATCTAGGACCTTACACCCTCGGAGTCCATATGTGCTACGTCATCCGCATCCACTTCACCGCCACCAACAACATCGCGGAGTATGAAACCCTCATCAACGGTCTGTGCATCGCAATCGAGCTTGGGGTTCGATGCCTCGACGTTCGAGGCGACTCACAACTCGTCATCGACCAAGTAATGAAAGCCTCGAGCTGCCATGACCCCAAGATAGAAGCCTACTGCAATAAGGTATGCAAGTTGGAGAACAAGTTCCATGGCCTTGAGCTCAACCACATCACTCGACGGTACAACGAAGCTGCAGATGAGCTCGCTAAAATCACGTCTACTCGTGGCACCGTCCCACCTAACGTGTTTTTGAGGGACCTCTTCGACCCCTCTGATGACTTAGGCTCGGGGGCTAGCATGACATCATCAACACTTGAGTCCCCACCCTCGAACGAGGCAACCTCGACCAGGACCGAGGTCATGGAGATTGAGGGGTCCCCTCCACCGTCAAGCCCACCACCCGGTTGGCGCATTCCCTTCCTCGACTGCCTTATTCAAGGGGAGCTCCCAGAAGACCAAACCGAGGCTCTATGGAAAGCTCGACAGGCCAAGTCCTACATTATCTATGGCGACAACAAGGAACTCTACTGATGAAGCCCGTCAGGGATCCTCCAGTGTTGTATCACCATCGAGGAAGGCAGGAAGCTCCTCAAGGACTTACACTAGGGGGCTTGCGGCCATCACGCTGCCCCGAGGACCCTCGTCGGCAACACCTTTCAATAAGGTTTCTACTGGCCGACCGCCATCTTCGACACCATCAACCTCGTTCGCTCGTGCAAGGGGTGCCAATTCTACGCCAAGCAAACGCACCTACCCGCCCATGCTATGCAAATGATCCCCATCATGTGGCCGTTCGCCGTTTGGGGGCTCGACCTCATCAGGCCTCTGAAGAAGACAACTGGGGGCTTTACGCACTTGCTGGTAGCAGTTGACAAGTTCACCAAGTGGATTGAGGCTTGGCCCATTACCAACATCCGCTCTGAGCAAGCAGTCTTGTTCTTCACCGACATCATCCACCACTTTGGGGTCCCCAATGTCATCATCACCGACAATGACACGCAATTCACTAGCAAGAAGTTCTTGGACTTCTGCGACCACAATCATATTCATGCGAATTGGTCCGCAGTTGCTCATCCTCGAATCAACGGCCAGGTCAAGCGCGCCAATGGCCTTATCCTTCAAGGCCTCAAGCCAAGAATCTACAATCGGTTGAAGAAGTATGGCAAGAAGCGGGCTGCCGAGCTACCCTCGGTCCTATGGAGCTTAAGGACAATGCCTAGTCGACCCACGGGGTTCACTCCATTCTTCATGGTCTACTGGTCTGAGGCCGTCCTCTCCACCGACCTTGAGTACGGGTCCCCTCGACTTAAGGCCTACAACGAACAAACGAACAAGGAGGCCCTCGCGAACGCCGTCGACCACTCGAGGAGGCTTGAGATATGGCCCTCCTCCATTCCGCAAGGTACCAGCAGAAGCTTCAACGCTACCATGACAAATACGTGCACAAGAGGGATCTCCAAGTTGGCGATCTCATCCTCTGTCGACGACAGAGCAACAAGGGGCGCCACAAGTTGACACTGCCGTGGGAAGGCCCATACACCGTGGCTGAGGTGCTGAAACCTGGAACATACAAGCTATCGAACGGCAAAGGCAAAACCTTCACCAATGCTTGGAACATCGAACAACTACGCTGCTTCTACCCCTAGGGCCTTGAGGCCTTGTACATTTCTCGTATTTTGTACAACTATGGCATCATGAATGAATAAACAAAAAATGGCTTCAATTCAGCCTACTTTCTTATTTGTTCATGCAAGGTAGCCTCGACTCTGCGCACTCAGAGTCGAGCCTCCCTCCGGGGCTACAAGGGGGGAACCCCCCGAAGTCCTCAAAAAACTCGCACATTTTTTCGAAACTCAATGTCTATTCTTTCTTACGTGCCTCGATATGTGTCGTCACTTAGCCAAAAATGCCACGAGTGTCCCGAGGGTCGAGGGCTGTTGAGCTGGGAGCTCGCCTATGCCTCTGTGCTACAGTACCTCCACTCACTCCCCTCCTCGAGGGACACGACTGTGCATCGAGTTTACTAAGTAAAAACACAATCAGGGCATACAAGAAAGAAAAGGAATTAAAATATGTGAAATATATACATGCATAATGTTTTAAGGCCACCAGGGCCACACTGTCATGATTCGCAAAAACTAATCTATTACATGGGCCTCCTTGCCTAGATCTGGCTCACAGGCCTTTGTCCCCATCATCACCACCACCCTCATTGCCGGTGCCTTCTTCACCTTCGAAAGGAAGGACCTCAGGCTTGAACAGCTTCGCCAGCTTCTCAACCGGCTCCTCAGTAGCATCGATCAAGCCCTAGCACCTCTCCTCATTCTTAGCATCCGTCTTGGTAAGGTCGAAGATGAAGACATGGGAGATGACGTCCATGTCGTACGTGAAGCTAGAATAGACGACCGCCATCACCCGCTTCACGCCAATACGGAGTGCATCTCGGACATGATCCCTCATGCGGCCCCAAGGTAGTACAGCCAGTTGATGAGAGTGGCCCTGTGCACCTCTTTCCCGGCCTCCTCCATGGGCTTGACCCCCAGGAGTCGCAAAGACAGTTAATCATGGTGCGTAGCCTGTCTGTCAATGCCGCCTCAGCCAAAAGGCCCTCCTGAAGTGCCTTCGAAGCCATATAGATAGAGAGCAGTTTGGCCTTGAGACCTAGCAGACAGAATGGCAGTCAATAGCGGTAGGTGGAGATAATAAGCTTAGAGCTAGAAAAGAGAACTCACTGGTGCAGTGGGTGTCGAGGGTCGTGCGTGTGTCCACTGCATCGTCGCGCTCCTTCTGGGCCCCCTTGAAAGCGCGGACCACCTCCGTCTTCTCGAGCCACAGGTCCTCGATCATCCAGCCGGCCAGAGCGATGGACCCCTCCTTCTCTTGAAGGGCCACCTTCAGCTCAACAACTTCGGCAGCAAGGGCATCGGCGCGATGTTTCTCTGACCCGGCCGAGATGCTGAGGGTGTCGCGGGCCTCCGAGACTTGAGCAACATCCGTTTAGAGCCCCTTGATGCGCTCTGTGGCATCTCGAGCTTCCCCTTGAGTGAATTTACGTGCTCAAGGGCCAACCACACCTCCTTGAGGGCCCATCTGACGTCACTCCCAGCCTTCTCGGCTTCTTCCTTGGCCAAAGCGGTTTCTTCTTTAGCCTTCTAGGCCTCCTTCTCCGCCGTGGCATTGTCCTCCTTGGCTTGAGCCGCCTCCACTCAAGCCACGTCAGCGTCCTCTTTGGCCTTGGTAGCCTCCTCCTTTGCCTTCTTCGCCTTCTCTTTAGCCTGGGCCACCCCGTCTTGGGCAGATCTGCCGGCCTCGAGTTGGCGCCGCACTTCTGCCAGTCATGCGTTGTGTGGAGGAACTCAGACTTCACATAGGAGCGCCTCCTCAGGTCCTAAGGACAAGGAGCAAAAAATCAGGCATCAAATCAAGAAGTTATCCAAGCTCAACAGACTCGGGGAAACACTTATGAAAAAACCTAGCCTAGATCCTCGACGGCGACATGAACGGCTAGCTTCAGAGCATGGGCCATCCATGCCCGATACTTCTCCGCATCCTCCCAGCGGTTTATGTCCACCGCGTCATCCATCTAGATCACAGGGGCGCTGGGCTCCAGCGGATTTTGGAGTGGGAAACGCTCCCTACGCCAAGAAGAGAGAGCCGCCTCGACCCTCTCTCGCACCGATGACCTGATGCGCTCCACCGCGTCAGGAGAACCGCCGTAACGGGCCACCCGATTGGCCAAGGTGGGGAACGGCAGCTCGACACCCGCTCTGGCCGCCGACGACTCGGCCTCACCGCTCACCTGTCCCACCAGGGCAAAAGAGCCAGGGTCGAACCAGCCGGGCTGCGAGGGGCACCCCGAGCGACTGCCGCTCTGGTAAGAAAAAGGGCGTCTCCTTCCTCCTCGCGTCGATGCTACAGCCATGGGCTCTCGACAGCCACCTCCCTAGGCTGCTCCCGAGGCATGAGCAGAACTATCGACACCTCCGACATCGCACTCTGCTGCAACGGCTATTGGCTCGAGACTATCGCGGTGTCCTCCTGCTGCCAAGTGAGCCTCGAGATCGCCAGCTCCCCCAACGACTTGTCTCGCTGCTAAGGCGGCGGGTCCAAAGGTGTCGCGTCCTTCGGCGGCATCTGCTGGTGCTATTGTTGTTCTTGCTGCTGCTGCTGGTACTCCTGCTGCTGCTGTGGTCGTTGCTGCTCCGGCTGGCTCGATGCCAGCCTCTTCACCTCTCACTGCTGTTTGGGCTGATTCTCGGCTAGCCCCTCTTCCTGCTGCAGCTTCTACGGCCAGTCTTCCTCCTCCTTCTGTGGGCTCTCCTGCTCCTGCTTTCGCTGCACCTCCACCTCGTGCAGGCCCTTTGGCCATGGCTCCCGCCCCTCTTGCTGAGGGGGTGGCGCTCCTGCTTCCTGGGGGTGCTCCACCATCTACTCGATGGAGGGAGAAGGAACCATGGCCTCTTCGTCCCCAAGGACGATCGAGGCATCTTCCAACCCAGGCTCGCGGCTGTCGAGGGGCCCCCCGGTTGCGAGGGCCTCGACATGGCCAGGTGTAGGGGCCATGGACATCAAGACTGGGGTGCTAATCACGCTCTCTAGCATCTGCCCTCAGTCGAAGCTGCCACCCACCATGGCCCCGCACTGCTTGAGCCTACAACGAGAGCAGAGCCCGTCAGTCTGCCTCGAATAATTGCCGCCTGGGCATGTGATAGCCAGGCCGCCTCTGACGTCAACAGGGGCCTTGGGATCACACCTACCCCTTCTGCTGCCATCCTCATGGCCACGTCCACCTTGAGCCGCTTGGCTGGTGAAGGGTTCGCCTCCTCCACTTGGCGCTTGAGCCTGGGCAACATACGGAAAGGCAAGAACATCAAGTAAATTCTGCGAATCACAGGAAAAGGGAAGAAAATTTTGGATGGCAAAGCTTACCCTAGAGGGATGACAATCGACCCAGGCCCCCTCAAGTTTCCTAGGCACCTCGAAGGCCCCTCCGAACAAGATCCTGTCCAGAGCTAGAACTTCATGGAGCGACCGGCTCGGACCTCGGCACCTCGAGCTCCATTGGGGCCATCTCCCGTGAGTCGTGTGACGAGGGTGGTGTCGCTCGCTCCTCCGAGCCTGTCCGGCCCCGGGTCCTTGCCTCGAGCATCGAGGACCTAGTTTGACAAACCCTGGGATGAGGCCGGCGGAGTGCCGCCATGCTAGCGATGAGACGAGGACCCCGCACGAGTCGAGGAACCCCCTTGCCTTCTTTCCTACGGTCTCTCCAAGACGTCCTCCTGTGTAGGAGGTGCGTTAGCTCGAGGAAGACTGGAAAGAAGAGGCTCGAGACGCCCCACCACTCCCTCAACATCATCATTGTCATCATCCTCCACGTCCGTCTCCTCAGGGGGGCTCCTCGATAGGAAGCCCATCTCACTTTTGCTTAGCCCAGTGCATTTCGAGCACCTGGCGCATGAGGTTCTTCCTCTTCCTCTTCTTCTTCTCCGGGTCTTTCCTCTTCTTTTCCTGTTGAGCGTCAAAATGCCTCACCTAGCGATCAGGGTCATCTTCTCAAACTGGAGGCACCAAAACTTTGTAGTCGACGTTACCCTACGCTCGAAACTACAGACAGAATGTCAAGACAAGCCAAAAAACATTGGAGAAACTCAACGATGTGAGATTAAGGGACTTACCAAGATGATGCTATGAGGATCCGGCAGCATCAGGACATGATCCACGTCCCCTAGCCCGAAGTCGCTGGCGACCGAGCTCCTAACCTATTTCATGACATCCTTGGGGGTAGGTCCATGGGCAACATCTGGCACCCCTTGAGTTGCTCGGGAAGTGCCTCGGGCCCCATCTGATCTAAGCACAATGGGCGCGCCATCAGAGGGAGGACTCTTCGGCTGAGGAAGCCCGCGACGACGTACGCGGCATGCACACCCTGCTCGGACAAGGTGCGCAGCGCATCGAGGAGGGGATTCAGCCTCTGCTGGAAGGGCTGGGCCACACCCTAGAGCCAGTGCCCCAGACACGCCCCGATGACGTGCCCAGTGTAGGCGGGCAGGAGGCCGTCGTCATTGCGGATGTAGAACCACCCGGACTGCCAACGGCTGTGGTTGGTGGACAAGCTCGTCCCGATATAGAGCTCGGACTTCTTCTGCGCCAGGCTGCAGCTGCCCATGCATACGATCCTCCTCTTCCCCTCTGAGATCCACTTGGTGTAGTGCTCACCCTTGAAAAGGTGGAGCCATAGTTCCCAATGCAGTTCCATACCCATGTACCCCTCACAGAGCGCGGTGAATATCGCCGTGTTAGAGATGGCGTTGGGGGTGAGGTGTTGGAGCTCGACCTCATAAAAGTGGAGTAGCGCACGCATCAAGCGGCTCGGAGGTGAACCAAATCCCAACTGGTGGAACTTGACAAAGCTCACCACGTAGCCCTCCGGTGGCTGTGGCTCCCGATGCTCCCTCGGCGGCACGATCCACTCCGGCCACTCAGCCAAAGCGGCGGGGCGAATGATTCCCTCGTCCACCAGCTTCTCCAGCTCCCACTGCGACACATCGAAATGGGGCCAGGCCTCTGGAGGGAGGAACGTGGGTGCCATGGATGCAGCGCAAATCTGCTCGGCGGACGGGCGACCGGGAAGATTCCCAATCCTGATTTCTCTCTCACCGACTCTTCTCTAGTGCAGATAGACGAAGGATCGGGTGCTCTGGTGGTGGCAGCGGTGGAGGCAAGATGGCGAGATGGGGGAAAGAGAAACCCTACCCATCGTATTTATAAGCGATGGGGCCGAGAAACAACGGGCGGGTCCGGCAACGGCACGGTAATTCCCTACATTTAATGCGCTCACCTAACCGCCCCTCGATTCCCGGAATAGGCATACGTGTTGCCCGCACAATCTCTAGCCATTACCCAAGTCCACCATGACCGCTCCGCTTCAGCTCTTGCCTATAAAGATGCGCCCAACGTATGCGAGAAGTTATCCACTGCGTTTCCTTCTACGGGAAGTAAAACGGACTCCGGTCCTACACTAATATCCTCGAGGGAGCGGAGGCTGACCCTCAATCAGGGTTCGTCAGCCGCCCTCGAGTACCTGAGTCAGGGATGCCCAAGGGGAGCCAACACGAAGCTCAGCTCGAGGACGAACCCTCGAGATCCCCTCGGACGTATCCAAGGCAAAATGAAAGGATTACCATGGAATCCCCACGGAGGGAGGCATCGAGCCACCGAGTCCTATCGAATGGAACCGGTATCCATATATCTACATGTTTGCATCAATGAGAATGCCTCAGGGCCACTAGTCGACCCCATCAAATGAGGCACGAGCTCACAGAGAACATCGAGACTCACCCAAGAGAGGGTAGTATGACGCTTCTCACCTCACATCTGATCAAAAGGACTCATGAGATGGACGCCCAAGGATAGCAATGCCCTAGCTGCACGAGGCTCGGGGGCTCAACTATGCCAGGCATCCCTCGATGAAAGAGGGTCGAATGCACCCGGGGGCTCAACGACTCGAGACACCCCTCGACTAGGCGCTATGACTCTAATTCATGATTATCCTAACCTTTCGGGAATGCCTGCTACACCCAACTAGACGGATGCCTTTCAATAAAAGACAAATAAAGCCCTCAGAGGAGTCTCCCCACTCCTCCAAGGCCTCAGGGGCTACCCCCGAAGGGTACACTCGCTCACCCTCCGAAAAATTACGGTCGACACCTCGGTCTCGATTTAAGACCCCCCCGCATGACTGCCAGCACTCACGCGAGGGCTCAGGGGCTACTGTCGGGTACCTAAATAAGGGGTACCCTTAACCCTCGACTAAGCAAATCAACCCCGGCATTAACAAACCCAAAACCATCATCATTACTTCCCAGCCTAAAACACATGAGGTATCAAGCCCAAGTGTCAAGTTACACTGGGCCGGCCAACGAACAGATCTCAACGTCCCAGGCTGCCATTCGCTCGATGAAAACTTCTTGGCTCGAGGCAGTAAGCTCGAGGATACTACCGGCCCCCACAAGTGACGGAAGTTCACACGGGCGAACGGCCACCCCTCAAGTATGGCATTCCCCTCGATTACCTTCCCTCTGTACGATTCCAAGAGCATTTAATGTATTTCACCTGCTCCCACCTAACCTCATGGCTGCAGCCACAGTAACAGTGGGCAGTACACCGGTTAAATCCAGCTTTTACCGCCCATACCCGGGAAACCGGCGAATTGTACCGTACTGTATCACCATACCGCACACTGTGCCCCGTTCGGCACCCCCTCGAGACGCATTCATCAACATAAACGTTGTATTTCTTAGGGCTTGGTCTTATCCGTTTGGGTCTCGACCTCCTTGACTACATTCGGCCCCCTCGACCGCCCCCTCGAGCAAGACTTCAACACCATCGGTCAGTGCTCCAACCGCTCCCGACGCGACAGCTATAGGGATCCGCACGCCCGCGCATGGGCACCGGTCTTTCACCGGCCATCTACAACATCATCACACGCACGGGAAGGATGGCTGTCATCTCCAAGCACATCGCTGCAGGGCGAGTCACGCCCGACGCACGCCTCTACAGCAACGGCGACTTAATCGGCATCTCCTTCGATGTCATAACCTACGTCAGCCCTATCGGTGCTCGTCCCAGGGCTTTTTGTACACACATGCCCCTCCTTGGCCTATAAAAGGGGGCACAGGGCTAGTTTAGGATGAGAGAAAAAAAGGATAGCTAGAGCCCACAACGCTCAAGTCCTAGCTCACCTCACTCGCTCGCTTGTATTCACCCCTATACAAGCACTTCGGTGCAAGATAATAAACCCCCCCCGCTGGACATAGGGCCTTCTATTGCCCGAACCAGGATAAACCTCGTGTGTTCTTGCATCACCATCTGGATTAGGGAGCACGCAATACAAATTCACTCGTTGGTGCTCGGCCCCCAGGGTCGAAACACCGACAAGTCTCTAATGGTGGTTACGATCATTCAATACCATTGCTAGGTCTAGCAGACGTGTTTTGGTGGCAATTTCTTGACTTGGTGGTCATAATTTATTCGGAAAGCCGGAGTTGGCGGCAATTTTTTGACTTGGTGGTCATAATTTATTCGGGAAGCCAGAGTCTGATATTTCACCTTTTCTAGATCTGTCTCGAGCTCTAATTTTGTTTCCTTTGGAGCGGTGAAGCAGGTTCTTTTGGAGTTACCTTCACGGAGCAAGTCAGAATGTCGCGTAAGACTGCTCGAGTTCCTTGTTAGAGATGCAATTTTTTCTGTCATTTTCTTTTATTTTTAGTTGTGCCAGTATTATCTGGTGTCTTAGTTATATGACTTTGAGACATATGCCTTACTTGTAGCAATGATTATCTTTTGTAATAGTTGTGGTCAAATGCAACTCAAGTTAAAAATATACTTTCCATTATTAAAAATGCTCCTTGCTCGACCGCCGGTCCATCTCGGCGAGCAGCTCTAAGAACTTGACGGCGACGTGGGATGTGTGTGGCAGTCCAGCACCGGGTCATAGCCATTGCTAATCTGCTCGGTTCATGATGATTACCTGTGCTGTGAAGCTGGCAACCTCCTTGGCAGTCAGCCGCCCCAGGTGCCGGGGGCGGGTGATCATGCATGTTCTTGATGAAGTCACGTCAATCACGGTGTATGTAGTAGTACTTGGTGGCAGGTCTCAAACTTCCAGAGGGCAATGTCGATGGTGATGCCCCTCTCGTGCTCTGCTTGAGCTTGTCAAGCACCCAGGCGTACTTGAACGACTTCTTGTTCATTTCCGGCTGCCTCCTTCTCAAACCTCTCGATGACACGTTTGTCAATGCCTCCGAGCTTGTAGATGAGGTGGCCGGTGATGATGGACTTGCCAAAGTCGACGTGGCCAATTACCACAATGTTGATTCGAACCTTCTCCTTCCCCATGGCAACTTAGGCTATCTCCAACAGCCCAAAACCAAATACAATACCGATTCAGTAGATTGCGTGATGTAAAATTACTGATCACCCACCCAAAATTTCCCATCTCCAACAACCAACCCAAAAGCCGGTCCTGCATGCGCCACCAGACACCTTTCGTTCCCAACCAACCAAATTTCGGCCGCACAATGCCTCCCTTCCGTTGAGACCGGCGAAACTAGCCACGGCCACCCCACATGTCCTCCGCGCCCCGCAGTTGCGGCCGACCTGCATGTCCTCCACGCCCCGCCCCACATGTCTTCCACCACGTGCCGCCGTCCCACGCCAGAGAGCTCGGCCATGCGCTGCGTGTGGAGTATGGCCGCAAGCGGATCTCACCGGGGCCGGTCTGCCCACACAGCAGCGCGCATGAGACCAGGGCGAAGGCCACCCGCATAGCACAGCTCGCCGGCACCGAGGGTGGAGCCTGGCCGCCCATGGTGGCTCGTTCATCTACGTCTACTCCCTCATCTTCGTGCCGGAGCTCCTCTTCCTCCTCGAGCCACCCCACGCCGGTGCCTCCTACGCGGTTTCCTACGGGCCCACCGTGTTCGATTGTGCCGATTTGGGTCGAGGAGAGAGACACCCAGTTTGAGTCTCCTCTCACCTCCGAGGCAAAATCGGTTGTGTGTATCGGTCTTGTGTTGGAGAGTATTTTTGCACCCAAATCACTGTGAACAACATAATTTTGAGTTTGGGTTTTATTGTTGGAGACAATCTATAGGAGCAGCAGCTGACTAACTAATTGCTGTAATACGTATTTGTATTCATCACAAATACTGAGCTTGTAGATGAACGGCTTCTAATCTTTTTTTTTAGATCACGCCTATGAACGGCTTCTAATCACGCACGGATGTACCGAAAACTTTATTCCTCTTAGTAAAACACGGGTGAATGGCTCAATCGTGAAAAAAAGGTATCTTGGAATATACTGGCCAATTTCAGAGCAGTATGAACAGACAATATATACAGCGAACCAAAGCAGACAATATATACATAGTGCTATCCTTAATATAATTATCTCTCCTTGCAACAGACATACAATATGAATATGATACTTTACATATACTTACGTATATGCCATCCATATAACTCACATCTTGTAGGTATATGTAGTATATATATTGGAGGGTACATACTATGTATGTACTAATAAGGAGGGGGGTCACTGGTCCGGCCTCGCTGACAACACGAATACGTACACGGGAAGAGAAGAAAAACAATGACGGCTTTGCTTAATTTGAACTCTCTTGTTTCTCTTTGTTCATCATTGTCATTGATCGAGCTAGCTTCTACCAGCTATATAAGCTAGGGAATTAATTAGTGCATTAATAAGAAACTCGGCCGGTGGGGGAAAGACCGTCCCCGTGGTTTCATTTAATAAGAAACTTCTCAGCTCTTCGACCGAGAAAACCCCCGAACCCTGGCCCCGCCCTGACACCAGGGACAGACACCGTGGGGACCATCACCTGGGCCGGTCCACAGGCCAGGACACCGTTGCCCGAAGACCAGGTCGCCGACCTGAGGGGTGCCGCCGAAATGTTTTGACCACTAGGCCAAGCATCCTTTGGCGTCCTCTAGTAGGAGTATATACGTATGCATGCATCTTTCATGGCACGCATGCATGCAAGAGGCTCGAATTGAACAAGCTTTTAGTGTAGGAATAGCTAGATGTACGTGTGAAGATGCATGCATGGAATGGGCCTCGATCTAGAGCAGCGTTGTGTCGACACGCCAGGCCATGATTTGGGAACAGTTGGAGTAGTCAGGGATGGTCCTCGTTTTGTTGTAGTCTGCCACCACCAACCTTTGCATAAACTTGATGGAATCCTGGATGAATTGGGGAACAAATTAAATACACAATTAATACGAGTGTTAGATCTAAAATGTGAAGTCAGGGCATATTTATTAAAAATATCGATTTGGAATAGGTTAAAAAGACAGATAAGACAACCAGAATCTAGTTATATATGTTCATCTTGTGTACGTGTTCATAAAAATAAGTGTGTGTTATAAACGTCTGGTGCTACTATGTAATTTCTAAAAAAAGAAAGAAATGTGCATAATATGGGACCACCAGTCTAAGTATATATGTGTCGTCCCAATGCGTGCTAGCCAGCGGCCAAGAAGAGATGGAGACATGTGTTTTCTCTCCACTCCAAAGCGAAGATCGAACAAGTCACGATCCAAACAGGCTATTCCGCTGAAAGAAGTCATGGTGGATAATTTGACATGGCATTTTGACTCCAAAGGATGCTTTTCAGTAAAATCAGCATATCATGTTCTAGCAGATAACAGAGATGTGAATAAAAAGAATGCAGAAAAGGTGAGAGTCAAACAACACTAATAATTTATCATCTTTCAGGTGGAATAATATTTGGAAACTTCCCTATCAACCAAACTTGAAACAATTCCTATGGAGATTGGCTCATAATAGCCTCCCTTTGCATGCTAAAATCTCACATAGAGGTATGGACACTGACACAAGGTACCCAGTCTGCTTACGTCTTGATGAAGATGGAGGGCATTACTTCCTGAAATGTAAAATGATGGATAGTAATATCCATATCCATAGAACATATCTGGATCATACTTTTGGAGTCAACCTCAGCAAAGAATTTGTTGTTGAATATTCTATCTTTAGAGTAAGGAAAAATGATGAAAGTCATAGGTCTTCTCTGGGCATGGTGCATGGGATGCACGCAACAAAGCAAATGCGAGAGAATTTGTGGTCGACAAAAGAGGTGGTGCATAATATCCATAAATCTTATTCATTCTATGCAGGGGCAAGAGAAAAGAGATAAACCGGTGATATATAATGTATGTTGGTCCCCCCCGTCACTCCCGCACGGGGCGGCCCAGGGGCGAAAACCCTAGCGCCGTCTCCTAGCTTCCCTCTTCCCCCGTGCCTCCCCCTCGCCGCCACCGGAAGAGTCAGCCGGGAGGCCCGCGCGGCCTCCTGGGATGGCGAAGGCGAGGCCTCTCGCGGCGAGGCTGGCGCTCCGTGCGGGGAAGGGCCCGAAGGCGGCGGTGGCAGTGCGTGGGCCGGAGCTCCGCGTCCATGGTGGCCCCAACGGCGTGGCGTGGTGGGGGGCCGACCGGCATTTGGAGCTACTAGCCGTCGTTTCCGCTGTCCCGCGGTGGTGGGGTGCTGCGCGCGAGTCGGCGGTGATGGTGTTGCGACGACGCCGGCTTTGGCGCTCGGCGCTCGGTGCGACTCGGCGGCGTGGTGCTTGCGTGGATCCGGCATAGGGAAGGCCGGATCTGGTGCCCCTGTGCTGGATTTCCCGCGGAGGTGGTGGGGCTCTGCGATGGTGCTGCTGGAAGGTTCTCCCTCACTTCTTGGGGGCAGCGCGGAGTAGCAGCCTACCATAGGCCTGCTCCGGTGCCTCACGTGGTGGATCTGGCGCGGCGCGGTCTGGAGGTGGTGGTGGAGGTGGAGCAACTCAGCGGGCTCCAACGGTGGGGGCGTGGCTTCCTCAGTGATGTCGTGGTGGCATTGCTGGCCGAGGCTGTGGCTTGCTCGAGGTGCCGTGGTGGTGCCGCGGCAATGCCAAGGGCTCGCCGGCGCGGTGGTGGTGCCCATGTGGGCGTAGGGGGCAGCAGAGGGGCTCCCTCCCCTTCTGCTCGTCCCCTCCTTCTTCCTGATGATGGCCGTTTTGCGACGGGAGCGAGGGCTCATGTTGGCGTTGGGGGACGGTCTCCGTCTATACCGTCCCTTCCCCATGGCCCTTGTAACAACCCGAAAATTCGAACTACAAAATTTTTCGACAAAACCTCGAGTGATGTGGTGCGACATGTCATCATCTACCCCTTACATATGCATCAACCCTAGCATGTCATGCATGGCATTCATATGTTGCAAGTTAATTAACATCTCATAACAATGCTCTATGTTCACATGTTACATTTTAATGTTTCATTTGTTTAATCATCATGTTGCATTAAAAGAGTGAGTTGGATTTTTATTTGGTTTATGAGTTGGATAATAAAAATGAAAACAAATATTTATTTTGACAAATAAATATTAAGGGAATAATACCCTAGAAGTATTTGGGCCATGTATGCTCACTATTCTGTAACACAAAATAAGCACACCGCATATATATATATAAGTATATATATAAATATATTTGAAAAAGAAAAAGAAAAAGAAAAGGAGGAGACCGGCCCGAGCAGCCCTATCGACCCCCTGCTCGCCGCTCGACCCCCTGCTCGCCGCTCGACCCCCTGCTCGCCGCTCGACCCCCCTGCTCGCCGCTCGACCCCCTGCTCGCCGCTCGACCCCGCGCTGCGAGGCCCAACCAGGCCGACGGCCCAGCAAGAGCTGCGCGCGTCCGCGCGCCGCACCGAGCCTCCGTTGCCGAGGAGTCGCTGACGATGGGGCCCCGCAGTGGAACCCACGTGTCATCGCGCCCGCTGAGGTCACCCGACCGGCCGTGCGTGCTCGCGTCAGCACTGTTCCCCGGCGTCGCTCCTAAGCAACCTCCCTCGACCGCTCGATCCAGTGTCGCCCCGCATCGACGTGCGCCCGCAAGCCACCTGGACCGACCAGCCCGCGTAAAGTTCCCACGGCCGCAGGCAACATTCTCCGCGCGCGCGCGCGCACCTGCGCTGTCGCCGCAGTGGAGCGCTGCCGCCATAAAGAACTTCGACACCCAGCGTTACCTAGCCCCCTCTCGCTGTTCTCTGGACCCAATTCGAACCCTAGCTGCTGACTTGGACATCCCTTGACCGCTCGATCAAGCAAAGCTGTGATCGGCCGTCCATCTGCTACCTACCACCGCGTCCGCCCTATAAAGCAAGCACCCCGGCATCCTAGGGTTCCCAGATCGCCGCCACCGCTCTGGTGAAACCCCATTCCACCTTACCAGCCTCGTTTGGAGAAGAGCTGAAGGGGAAGGAAGGAGTCGGGGAAGAAGAAGACGCCGCCGCCGGAGCTGAGGAGGGAGACCGTCGACTCGGAGCCGCTGCTGCGTCGAGGGCAGGAAGGAGGAACAGTACCGCGAGCCGGAGCCGCTTGGACGTGTACCGCACCTCCATCCTCTTTGACCGTCGGTGAGCACCGCCATCGCCGCCCTCTCGAACCCTCCGCCGTGCTGTTGGCCAAGGCGCTCCGCCGTGAGCGCGTAGGCCCAGGTCACTACCGACCTCACTGGACACACCCGCACACACACACGAGACTAGCCGAGCCCCTCGGACCACGGCATCAGGAGGATGCCGGAATGGAAGCCGCCCAGTTCATCGCCGCGCGCCAAGCTCCGCCGTGGCGAGATCACCCAGTCGCCTTTCTGTTGAGCCTCGACCTCCGTTGTTTCTAGATCCGCGCTCGCCTTGATGAGACGGACCCCGTGCACAACCTAGCTCTGCGTTTGCCTCACCAGAGCATCGACCCGAACCACCTTGTCGTCGACGTGTCAGTACGTTGCCGCTCCAGAACGCCGTCGTTCACCGTCGTTCCTGCCACCATCGACCACCCTCGAGGAGCAGGA
The DNA here is from genome assembly GCA_023333625.1 of Bothriochloa decipiens. Lineage (NCBI taxonomy): Eukaryota > Viridiplantae > Streptophyta > Magnoliopsida > Poales > Poaceae > Bothriochloa > Bothriochloa decipiens. The sequence continues at coordinate 69,662,201 of CM041630.1, forward strand.
AGAAGCCGGGAAGCTCCGCCGTGACGAGCTGCATCGAGTGGGCAAGATGGAGACCGTGGACCCTCTCGGAGTGCCGTTGCCGTGCACCGAGGACCTGTCGAAGCTCCGCCGTGGGAGTTGCTGCCCGCGCGGACTCCGCCGTGTGTTTTGGTCACCGCCGACACCTCGAGCAGATGTTGCGTGACTCCAACCGTCCATCTACGCCACCAATTGGAGCTATAGTGACTCGGTGTGAAGTGTACATCGGGCACCGTCGCCATCGAGCCACCGTCTGCTGTCGAGCTCGACACGGAAGTGAAGCTGTCGCCCTGAAGCCCATCGACATGACCGTCGTGAAGTCCCGAAATCGACGGGCGGGTTAATGGCATCGGAGATCCTTTGTGGCACCAGGAATCGAGGGTTCTTCCGCCGTCGATAGCCGAGGAGGAACTCAGCGTTCGAGCCGATCTCGTCCGAGACGGATCACGCGCTCGAGCTGAACCTCGAGTTCGACCCTTCGACAACCGACCCTCGAGTTTGACCCTTCGACAAACCAACCCTCGAGTTCGACGCTTCGACAAACCGACCCTCGAGTTTGACACCTCGAGCACCGACCCTTCGACAACCGACCCTCGAGTTCTACACCTCGAGCACCGTCACCCTCGAGCCGCTGTCCGCCATAAAGCACGTCGCCGGAACCGAGCTCCTGACTCGATGACCGCCTACGTGTTCGCCTTGACGACCCGAGGACGATGCACGAGTTAGCGAAGTCCTGGAGCAGCCCCTCGTCGGATGTTTAACCTCGCCATCACCGCCCGAGCTCCGCTGTGGGAGAAGAGCAGTCTCTCCGCCTTCGAGCGTACCCCTCGAGCGCATAACCCTCGAGACAGTACCCTCGAGAGCGAGCACCGTTGTGGGAGCAGAGCAGTTTCTCCGTCTTCGAGAGTACCCTCGAGAGCATATCCTCGAGAGCATACCCTCGAGACCTAACCCTCGAGACCGTAACCTGAGACAGTACCCTCGAGACCGCATCCTCGCGATCGTGTTCTCGAGACAGTACCCCTCGAGACCTAAACCCCGAGACCGTGTCCTCGAGACCGTACCCCTCGAGACCGTGCCCTCGAGACCGTACCCCTCGAAGACCGTAACCCCTCGAGGTCTAACCCTCGAGACAGTACCCTCGAGAGCATACCCCTCGAGAGTATACCCCTCGAGATCGTAACCTTGAGACCGTAACCCCTCGAGCCCCTTTCTCTTTTCAGAAAATGGTTAAATCTTTAAAAATTCATATCTTTTTCATACGAGCTCAGAAAATTATGATCCACATATCCAAATTTTCTATAAATCGAGCCCTATCTATCTAGGCTATGTTTGAGTGTATTTGGATCTTCTATTTTGCATTCGTTCTTTGTGCTAATCTATAGGGGTCGCTTCCGCGACCGTTAAATCTCGTTACAGGCTCGAGCGAGGACAAGCTTGACGACAGTGACTACCAGGAGAAGTCCGACAGCTACGTCAGTGAAGGTGCCACACACCATCCAACCTCGTAGATCCCATTACGCATGACAATTATAGTTTGGCTAGTGCTTTAAATTCATGTTGCTATAATGCTATGCCTGTGCTAGGACTGCATGATAGAGTATGTATTTGATGAGCCCTACCTTGTTGTAAACTATCACCTGCTTACCCGTTGTTATGCTAGCCACCTGCTTATCTGCTATACTTATAATTTCTATAC
>CM041630.1:69672173-69693667 GCA_023333625.1 Bothriochloa decipiens
GGGCATATTTACCTTGAACCTAAGTCCATCGTTTTCTGTTTAGTTGTTGCTAGTGTAAATTAAGGGGCATATTTACTGAATGCAAGTGTGACTTGTGACTTTGAAGTCACATTAATTTTTTCTCTATTATCCTGTAAGTCAGTAGTAGGTGTTGACTGTACAATCCACTGAACTAATGTGGCAGAGTTAGGTTTGTATTAGTAAGTCGTTTTGTCAAACCAACTTAATCCTCTGCACCATAACATTAAGCTACTGTTATTGCACACATTTTATGCTAAATTTACAGATTTCATTAGTTACAATTTCTATAGATCCAATCTGCAATTTCTGGTATGTGGTCATCAAACTAATTTTTATTTTTTTTTATTTTTTATCTGTGTATGTGGTCATCAAACTAATTGTTAGAATGGTGATCTGTCATCTGTCCTATGTGATATGTGACTATCTTATGTGTTAATTTTGCAAACACATTTTGCCTTTTGTCCTCTATGGTCTTAGTTTTAGTCATATTATGTTTCTTTTAAGCAGGTGGGTTCAATTCCATCCTAATTGGGCTGAGCATGGGACTGGGTCTGTGTCGGTTTGTTAGAGGTAAGCTCTTTGGACCATCTTTGTACACTGTGACAATGGAATAGTTCATCCTAATTAGATAACAACAATAGGCTAATAACTAGTCTGCATTTGACTGATGTGCTACTTTGGACGCTCTTTTGTGAGATTTAACAAAGGACTACTACTGGTTCTCTGAGTGGTCATGCTCCTTGTGCAATGAAGAATGCAGAAGCTCCTTCTATTGTTGACTTGGATGAAAATGTAGTTGCTCTCAATCTTAATGGTTAGTACCTGTTTTTTAGATTGCATTCACTTTAGTAGATAATTGCACATTTGTATTCCTGCAATTTTGGTATTTGAATTGTGCAATATGCATTGTTATTTTTTTAACCTGTAAATTGGAAGCCTTTTGTATTTTTTTTCTTATAAAACACCCAACATTGATATAAAACACAGATGATGTCCATTGTCTTTGTTGTTTTGTTGCTATTTCCCATCATTGTAAATTGTCCATTGTCTATTGTCCTTGTAAATTGTGATTTGTGCAAGCACACAATTTTTTTATCCTTATAAATTGTGCTTTGTATAATGTTGTGAGGGATTGCAATTCAATCTTGTGAGATCTGGTTTCCTAAACTGAATGCAGATCAAATGATTTTGTAGCTCTCATGCACTTCTCTCTTAGCCAAATAAATACTCTGAACACCCTTGTGTAAGGAAACAAAGCTATGTGCAAATAGAAAATATGCTCCTGTAAATTTTGTTCTAAAAGTCTTCCCTGTGAATTCTTGTGAACAACTCTTTTTGAAGTTTCAATTTGTTCTTGTTCTATAGGTTGTTGCAACTATAAGATGGATGCTTTGAGGCCTGCATTTTAAGCAAATGTGAGTATATTGCATGTCGTGATAAATCCAGTTTACGATGACCTGTACCTTCATTGATGATCTTCAAATCTAGTTGACTTTGTTATCTGGAAATTTTTAATAGAGTATTTTCTCACATACAGAATATTGTATTCCTTTATTTGAATTTGGTTTTGTTGTGTGTGGTGGTATTTTTACAGATTTGGGTCCTGGGAATGGGGAAATGCAGAGTTGTTTCGCCAATTCTTCATTTGTTTACTACCAACTGAAATGTTAGTGTTGATCTATTCCTGTCTTTGGCTTCTAATGTTCTAAGAGTAATGACCTTTATGATTTGTTAAGGGGGTTAGTTGTTTCTAAATGTCAGATTTGGCAGTAGCTGATGTCTGATTACTGTGCGTGGCCTGCCCCTCACCCAATCGGTTGCTCACTCCCAGTCTGCCATTGCTACAGCTCTGGAGGTACCTGAGGTAGCCTTTGGTGCTCTTGTCCTTCTAGAATCTTTTAGAGTAATAACTATGTATCTTGAGAGATTAGTTCTTTTCATTTTGTAAGATCTTGTTTTCTTAACTAAATGCAAAGAAATTGATTTTGTAGTTGTTTATCATACTTGATGGGATTGAACAAATTTTTAGTTTGAGATATGTGAGCTTTGAGCATAGCTGCTATGCTGAAAGTAAGGTATGCCATAGTGTAATCGAGTGAGAATCTTAGAAACTCACTGAACCCCACACTTTATTTCAGGTCCATTATCTATCGTGTCCACTATTTGTTGGTCAGTCTATAAGCATACAGTAGAAGTAAATATTATGCTAAGACTATTACTGGCAACTGATTTACACCTTGTTTTTAGTGCTCCTGCCTCTCAACATGTCCTGCTATAAGATTTGCAAAGTCTCGCATTTAAGATGGCTTCCCATCCAACTAGCTGAAATGTGTCATGGTGATTGATGTGCGGTGAATCTGTGCCCACACATTAGTTGCCTTGTTGTCTGGTTAAAAATATAGTGGACAAATTCTTCTTTTAGAGGTGTTATAAGGTGAGGTGAGACGTCAAAATGTTAGTTCAATTTGAAATCAGTAATCTCCCATAAATTGTAGTGAATGTACCAAGTAACTTGTCTGAGATTGACTGTAGGTTCGACCATTTCGTTTGCCTCAGTTTGTTTGTTGCAATGTAAAAGACTACCTAGAGCAGATTGTGGTAAAAACCAATGTAATCAAGTTTCTACTCTCTGTACTGATTGTTTCAGATCAATAAATCAAGAAGGGTTGTTTCAGATCAAGAAATCAGGGGATCTAAGACAAGGATGAGTTGAAAATGTTGTTTTCCTGACCTTGGATGATGTTGAGGTGAGTTCTTCCTCCTCGAATTTTGTGATTTCTTCCATTTTCCCCTGCTTTGATATGGGGTTTTCACCCCTTTTTCCCTTCTCTGTGTGAAGAGAGCAGAGCTTGTCCTCAGAACAGATCTAGGTGATCTGTTGTGGCTTGCTTCTCTGCCAAGTTGGTCATATATAGGGCCACTATTTGGTTGTTGGGCTTTTGGGTCTTGTAGTTGTTAACATGATCTTTTTTCTCATTAGGTTTCTGGGCGGGCTGCAACAATGGTGTAAGTACAAATTAGGACAGACATGCCTTGTATCTCAGATAGATTTTGGCCTTGTTTGAAAAAAAAATACAGAACTAAATACAAGTACAAGTAGAAGTACAAATTTGTGTGTTATTTTGTTGCAAAACACATGGATTGTGTGCCATGTTGAAATTCGTGTGTTATTGAGACACGGTTTTCCTTTTGTAAGGTGATATCAGGTTGTTGGCTAGCAATTGCAAATTCGTGTGCTACCTTATGATAAAACACACACATTTTCTCTGGGTTAGAATCCGTGTGATTTCTTGACATAAAACACGCGTGCTACTTTCCCTAAAACACATACGTGTTGATTAGACAGGCGCTTAAATTAATAAACACTACTAATAAGGAAAACGAAAAGCAATCCCGGACCATCTCACTAGCCGACGTTGCTACCCGCCGGACACGCGGACGTGCCTCTGCGTCTGCATGCCTGCCTTCAACGACAATGCCCTTCTTCTGCGTCCGAAAGTTGTCTCCGGTCTAATCCCGACGATATATACGATCCATCGACCGCGACTGGCAGCTACCCATTCGGCGCTAGCTCCTCAATTAATGGGATTGATTGGTTTCGTGATCGATTTCCAAGGAAAAAAAGTAACATGGAGTTGCTATTTATATACTCCTATATGAGAGCTGCTATTTATTCATCCATCTGGCGCCGCGTTTACATAGGAAATAGTTTTAATGGATGCTTATTACTAGTCACCATTTTCAAGTCTTCCACCTCCGGTCAACCTCATACTTGTTATTGGACACGATGCTTGATTGCCCTCGGCTCCACACCGTCTGGCATACGTCTTCCCCTTCCGTACCTCTCCCCCTCACTGATGCTGATGCAGGATGAGAACAAAGGGGGGTTAAACAATCTTGTCAAGAAAAGGAGGTTAAATAATTAAAGTTTAGAGCTAGAGTTAGAGATTAATGATGAATTTGAGGCTTACTAGCGGTACATTTAGCGGAGCAATCATGCTCGTGGGGGGGGGGGGGTGTTGGTTGCAACAATCTTTCTCATCTAACTAATGTACCTTCACATACGCCTAACTGATCATATCGGGCTCACTGTCTTGTTCTCAAGCCCAGAGTTTCTGGTCCTCCCTCCTTCGAAGGGTCTCGTCTCTTATCTAAGCCTCAAAGACTCCTATTGTACCTCCAAAACATCCTAAAGCCCTAATTTTAATAACATTATTGGCTATAGCCGAGAAGACATAGAGTAGGTAACACCTCTCAACTTTCATATAGCCAGTTACAACCCTTATGATCTAGCTAATGTACTATGTAATTAAAGGGTAAATGACCCCATCTATTTTTATATGGCCGCACTAAATCTAGATATTCTTGCTTTGCCACCAGTTGTATATATGTTCTTTGGTCCGCCGAATAAAAACTATTGAGTGTTTTAGGTGTACCAAGAATAGGTTGTGTGAATTTTATTGCACTCTTCTTCCTCATTTTTTATTGATGAGTAGTGGTAGTTTTATGGCTATGTGAGCACACTCATATTAAACCTTCTCTTGTGGTGGCGAGGAGATGTTGTATATAAGGTGTTTGGTTCCCTGCCGAGGCTCACCACACCTAACTTGGTGGCGACGAGATATCGTACATACTCCCTCTATCCCTAACAAGAATACAACTATGGGATGCATGTCAGTAAAAGTGGTTCACATTTTGACCAAGTTTCTAGTGAGTGGTATTCATGTTTTATGACTCTATAAATCAATTTATTATGAAAATGTATATTGTAATTAATTTAATAATATTTATTTGATATCACCACACTAGAGTTATATTATTTCTGCGACAGAGGGAGTAAGGTTGGAAGAAGACAAATGGCAGAAGGAAGAACCTATTAACACAAGAAAACATCAAGCCCGTCTTCTAACACATGAAAAAAATGGCTTGAAGATATATATAATTATAAACTAGTGCTGCCTCGGTTTAAAATTAGAAGACTTTTTGGCTTTTCTAGATCTATATATTTTTTTAGTGTGCATCTAGATATACAGTTATGCCTAGATATAAGGAATAAAACTATATATATATTATATTTAAAGATGCCAACATGTCTTGTAATTTGAACAAAGGAAGTACATCAAACCCTTAGGAGCGGAGGGAGTTGCTATGTTTCTTTTCTTTTGGAGGAAAAAAATTACTAGGACCAAGAAGAAAAAGGAAAAAGGCTGAGTTTAAGGGCCCTTGAAATTTTCGAGGTAGGTGGGCTCTGGGGGATGGGCCGCCTGTTTGATGGGTGGGTCCGTGGGATGGGAGAGAGAAGACGAGGGAGGAAGCCTGGGAAGGGGAAAGAGACTGGAGTGAAGTGGAGCGTGGAGAAGAAAGCAACCTTTCTCTCTCCTGTCTTCGGGTTCCCCCTTTCATTCCGTTGGAATCGATCGATCGATTCGATTCGATCCGATCCCCAGCCAGCCCCGAGCCCCCAAAGCCTCCAGCCCCCAAGGAAACCCAAACCCTAAACCTACCAATGTCCTCCCGCATCGACCTCAACAACGCCGCCGGATCCGCCTCCGCCTCCGCCTCCCAAACCCTGGCGCCGCCCCCCAAGCGCGGCCGCGGCCGCCCCCGCAAGAACCCCCCGCCCCCCGCTCATCCGCGCCCTCCGGATCCCGACACCCCCATGCTCGCCGTTGGCGGCTTCGCTCCGGGCGACATGGTCTGGGGCAAGAAGCTCAACCACGCCGCCTGGCCGGGCCTCATCTACTCCGCCGGAGGCAGCGGCTCCGGCCACGAGGGCCAGCTCCTCGTCTCCTACTTCGGCGACAAGGCCTTCGCCTGGTGCGACGCGGCCGAACTCAGGCCCTACGAGCCCTACTTCCCCGTCGCCGAGCTCTACGACGACGGCGGCGAGGACTTCGACGCCGCCGTCGAGGCCTCCCTCGACGAGTTCTCACGCCGCGTCGAGGCAGCCCTCGCCTCCTCCGCCGCCCGCCCCGCCTTCGCCCCCGCCGATTTCCTCGCCTCGCTCCATCATCTCGCCGCGGATCGCATGGGCTTCACCAACAGGGTGCAGGCCGCCGTCGCCAAGGCGCATCTCAGAGCCTTCGACGCCTTCAGGGCTCTGCCGGACCCACCTCACTACACCTTGGAGCTCGGTCTACCCCCATACAATTCCAATCCGAAAGCGGATGCCGACGCTTCCGCCTCCAGGAGGGGCAGGAAGAGGAAGGAGGAACTCGTCAAGGACCAAGACTCCGACGACGAGGACTGGGACCCCAGGAAGAGGGCTGCCACCGACTCCGATTCTGATCTGGATTTCGACCGCAGGAGAGGAGGATCTAGGGGCAGGGCCGGTGGCAGTGGTGCGCCGCGTGGCACTGGCACTGGCAGGCCTCGAGGGAGGCCCAGGAAAACAGATGTCTCCAGGGCCGCGCCGCCGCCGCTCAAGGACGATGGCATTCAAGACAAGCTTGAGTATCCATCAGCTGCTGAGATGTTGCTGCAGCTTCTTTCCGTCGCCGCTGATCCTGTAAATGGCAATTATGACTCTGCTCCTGTGATTGTGAGCTTCTTCTCCAAGCACAAGGACTCCGAGGCGCCTAGTGTATATGAAGATAAAGAGCTGCTCGAGACTTTTGGTTCCAAGAAGGGTAGGAATAAGTCTATCGTAAGCTTGGGCCCAGCTACAAAGTCAGAGGCCAGCGATGATAAGGATCAGTTCATGACTGCCGATGGTCAGAGGGGCCGGAGGAAGTCTGCTGGGAGCTTGTACTCAGCTAGAAAGGCTGAAGATTCATATTGGTGTGATATCATCATCAGCGATTTCGACGACGGAGATAGTGACTATGAAGGTCGCAAGAGGAAGCGGCCCTCTCAGAACACTAACAGGAGTGCCAATAAGAAGATGAAGCAGGAGGATGAGCCACCTCAAGGAGCCCCATCGGATGTGAAAAACGGGGCTCCTACAGATCCTTCATCCAATGAAAAAAAGGAGCCTCAGGTTTCTTAAATGCTGCATGCTGGACTGGATATGCTGCGATTCAGAGGTACACATTCTTTGATTGCCCCCAACTAAAGTTCCGTATTCATTTGCTTATCAAATTTTCATGTGGTGAATTCAGGAAATGCACCATGAAGTTTGGAGCAACGGAGCATAAGTTGGTGTCACTGACTTAGAGTTAGGATGGCTCACTGACTGGGTCGCATTAGTCACTGAGTTGAGTGAGCAGATTTTAGGCTTTCTGTGGTTACATGCATCCAGACGACTGGTTGTGTACTTGGTACCGGAGTTAGCTTATGTTAAATCATTAGATTGTAGAGTAGATTATGTAGCGTGATGTGAATCCCTTTATGTTAGCAACATATCTTTTTTTGTATTGCCTAGTAATTGCACAGCTGTGGATCTCTCTATTATGTTGTGTTTTCTCAGCGTATGCTTCCCTTTTTAGCTCCTAGTTCACTTCAACTCCTAAAGAATGCAGTGCTTCCGTGTTTATTTGATTTTCTTGAGGCTAGTGAAGCAGCAACTCCTATGAAGTTCACAAGAGCATGCACTGTGCGGTACTTTAAAAAGTATTGTATCCATTGAGATTTTACTAAAAGAAGAAGATATATAGTGCTGTTGTCGTGCCACCATATGAAAGAGCTGTGAATCTACTGTCCAATTTTTTAGTGTATATGCCCCATGGATGTGATCTCTTGGGGGTGATTTTTTTAGTCTATATGCTCCATAGATGTGATCTCTTGGGGGTGATTGCTTGCTATGCATTTTGTGACGTCGGATCCTGTTTCTATACTTAACAGTTTTGGTGCCTTCTACATGTGCATTCAGATGGTATCCGTCAGTGTCACACTTTATAGCTGTTTCGTTTGCTACAAGTTTATATGCTTCACGTGTCTATACTCGTGCGTTTGATAAGCAAAAAGAGCTCGAGGTTAGTGAGCCGGCTTGGTACGGTTCGTTCATATGTTTTCAGACAAAGCGAACTGAGCCTCCTTCCATCTTAGCTGCGAAAATTAATGAGCAATATGCTTGGCTCCTGAGCCAAATGAGCCGGCTGGAGCTTTGTAAACAAAAACAAACGGTATCAGCCTCACGAATTTCACTTCACAGGAATGGGATTTTACAGGAATTAGTTTAATTTGACATTAAAATTTTCCAAACAGGCCCTCAGCTGGCCATTGTGGAAGCGAGCCTTTACTGGCTGCTGCTGGTTAGCCATCCTAACCACACACAGCTACTAAAAGATGGATCAGTGTCTGAACACCAACAAACACATTTCCTTGATTGATGTGCAATGTATTTGCGATGTTGTTAGACGTCCATTTTTTAACGCAATGAGACTGTATTTGTTGTACGCCTGGGACAATGCAACTAACATGCCGTTGTGCTTTATCAGCTTATATTTTGTCCAAACAATCAACGCGAAGAATTTTGTCTAACACGGGAAACAATTAATAGGAACGGACAAAGTATTTTCACCAGTCAGAACACAAAGAATTAATCACTATATTCCTTTCCTTTTCTGGGGATCACACCACACCATACCATTGGTGTGTGGAAGGCATTTCCTTTTGAATAAATAAAAAAAGAATACAAGTAATTATTGGCAGTGCTGTTGTATGTGCTCCCAAAACTATAGCCGACATATCCAAGAAAGACCACTAGGCTTGCTTCGTCCTGCCTGCTGCCGATTTCATTGCTTGGTTCGCTTCTTAGCTTCACTGTAAAGAAGCACCCCTATGACAGTCAGCGTGTAGCCCAGCATCCCAGTTATAGACACCGGGTTCCTGAATATCAAGATGGAGATCACTACTGCAACGGCTCCTTTTGCGTTGCCCAGGACCTGCAGCCAACCGCAGTGACGTCAGACATGAGGAGAATCATGCTCGCTCTCAGCATCAACATGTCATGTGTTTCCTAACTGACTAGGAATCCAGGACAGGAAGCATGGCATACCTGTAGGGTTAATGCACTCGTATGCTTTGTCACCAGGAAGTTGGTCAGATTCACAAAGTAGGCCAAGGAAGAGTTGAAGAGCAGGTACCAAATTATGTTCATGTCCTTCTTGGCCAGTTGTATCGTAATGGCGACAACATTATCCTCCATGAAGATAGTTGCAGGGACCAAGAGAAGAACAGCGATTGGTGCCATGTACATGAGCAGGTTCATGGAATTAATCTTCTCCCTGCGAGTTGACAAATGGAACGGAGCTAGCTTCAATTTCAAGACAACTCACAGGCACAGTTTTGGAAGAGGCAAACTGATCCCCGACATTACCCATCAGAAGACATAAGAATCCCTTGCAAGACCGTCTTGAGTGCCCTCGCAGCAGTTGCTCCAACACACATGATGAACCCAAACAAATTAAAGCTGGGCTCTCCCTGCAAGAATTTGAATAGGAATAATTGCTTAATCAGGAGGATGGCCCACTCAGCTCAAAGCTTGCTTCAATTTCTTTTATTTAGTTTTATTAGGAGACCAACTTCACCCTTGGAGGTGAAGGTGATCATCAATCAAAGGTGAAATTTTTTGTTAGATCAGTAGTATATCAAACATAACTCAAGAGTGATCGATTAATAAGAAGACCGTCCATCAACTCATCATGTAGTGTCCCTTTATTTTGCCTATCCTATATTATTGAAATGAAAACAAAAAAACTTTGAAGATCGTGGTGCGTGGCTGACAGTCCTGGTGAATATGCCCAGTACTACTTAGAATCCAATCCAATTGGGAAACTAGTTAGGATCCAATACAATTGGGAATGGTAAATGCTGACTGAATAATGAGATCCGCGCGCGGCGAGATCTATCTTGTATCTATAAGCACGCACAGATCCGTGTGCCGGGAATTGGGGATCTCGCGCGCGCGCAAAAGGCAAAGGGACGCAAAAACTTACCCCGCTGGCGATGATGACACCGGTGACGACGGGCACGAGCGCGAGGTAGGTGAGGAAGGACTCGCGCTTGACGGTCATGAGGTAGGCGAAGACAGCGGTGAAGAATGGGGTGGTGGCGCCGACAGCCTGGTTGAAGGATACGGGGAGGTAGCGGAGGGAGATGTTGCCTGAGACGACGGAGGCGCAGAAGACGAGGCTGAGCGCGGCGATCTTGGCGAGCTGGAGGCGGGAGCGCGGGAGCTGCATGGGGACGATGCGGAGCCAGGCGATGGCGGCGTAGGAGAAGAGGGAGCAGGCGGACATGTGGCACATGGTGAGGAAGATGGGGTACTTGAAGCCGTAGTTGCTGAGCAGGTACTTGTTGAGCAGCAGAACCCCGATGTTGGACGAGTACCACGCCGTGACAAGGCCCACCGTGAAGAGGCGGCCCTTGCCGCCGCCGCCGCCGCCGGTGGCGGTAGCATCCTTGCCCGTCATCCCCTTTCCCTCCCTTACCTCTCCCTTACCTCTGGGTGTGGGTTGAGGATGGGGGATCGGGTTCTGGGAGGAATTGTTGGGTCGCCGGGCGGGGGCGGAGGAAGAAGAAGGGTGGAGGAGAGAGAAAAGAGAGACGTATGCTTTTATTTTTCTTCACCTTATGTTTGGGACGTCGGATCGGATCCGACGGACGGAAGATACCAGTAATAGAGCTTCGACTCCACTGCTGGCTCTGTTTGACTGTCATTTTTGTCTTAAAATAAGTTTAACTCGATTTTTATAAAATATATATAATATTTAAATTTTTAAATAAATTTATTAAAAAACTAGATTCAAAGATCTTTCTAATGATATTAATTATGTATTATAAGTATTAATATTTTTAAAAAATATAATTAGCGGTAATTGTTTTTCGAGAAACGTAATCGATAAACATTTCGGAACGAAGGAAGTACGTTCTAGCTTCTTGTATGGAGCACCTTCCCTAGTGGAGTTAAGAGTCGATTTGAAAAATGTTTAGCAAAAAAAGCACCTTCCCTAGTGGATTTATATTAGGTTTGTTAGAAGTCGGAAGATATTTTTTCATTTCCAGCTCCTCTGTACAAAATTATCTCTGCTTCCTCTAGGTTCCTTATAAGGAGCCGTTGGAGTCCTGCCAAACTAGACCTAAAAGCATCTTAAAAAGATTAGCCAAAAAACTAGCAAAATTAATTTACTGATTTAGTTACTCTCTAAAATAGATTTGATAAAAAAAATAACAGAGCACTCCAACAAACTTTGTAAAACTAAGATGTTGATGAATGGCAGGCTATCTAAAAGTAGAGAATGAATGAGGTAGGATGGACAACTACTAAATTTACAAAGTCTATTGGAGACTTTTTCCTTTAATAATAACCAAATTACCTTTAGAAATTAATTAGGCTAATCTTTCCGAGAAGCTCTAAGTCTCACATAATTTCTCATTTCATGGACCAAATAACCGACCGTTCGAACATCCTCTCCATTTCTTTTCAAATTCTTCATCAAGTCTAACTGTTTCACAAACTAAAACGAGGGATTGCTCAAATGCTGCCACTGCTTTGTTTTTTAACCATCGTCATATAAAAAATTATTATAGATAGGAAAATGTAAGATAAATATTACTAGATTCGCCACCAAAACTGCATAAACCATGTCATTGTCCCGGAACATTTAACCAGAGTTGATGGTGGAGTATTTCGCTCGTTGAGGCTTTCGCAAGGAAAGTAAAGCTTTTCTTTTTCTCATGTATAAGCAACTCTATGGGCTTATATAAATATTGATTGAACTCATATTAGAGCTGCTACACGTACACGTACACGTACACGTACACGTACACTACTTGGCTGGAGGAGGCCGGGACGTGATTTGAGTCTCGCTATTGCGAGTTGGAGGACAAAGGCAGAAAGGCTATATGGGCTCTTTCTGAAAAGTTAAGATTTGATCACAAGTCTTGATTTTAAAAAGAATGTAAAGTTGAAGGCACTCGACGAACTCAATCTCATTCCTGTTTGTTATTTTTGAACTGGTGAGCCCCACACAGCAATTGTCAAAAGGATCTGCAATGCAACCGACCAGGCACGAAAAGTGGAAAGCAATGCTAGTCTATAGAGACCATATAACAATAACTATTAGCGCAAAATTGTTTTCCTATAGGACAGATTAAAATTCTCCAGCAACGACGTTCTATTGCACCTAAGGTCATAATTCTTTCCGATAGACACTCCGTTAAATGAAGCAGTTTGCCAATAGACACTCTGCTTCTTGTTAAATTTGCCGATGTAGACCGGATCGAATAAAATATTTATTTCTGGGTTACGAGGAGAGAGAAGAGCGATCAAATGTTCGTTATGCCCCTGCCTTCTTCTTCCCTCTCCCTTTTCTTCTCTCCCCTGCTCACTTGGACGGCCAGAGGAGGAGATCGCGACCGGCGGAGCTCCTGCTCGCACTCGCGCCCTGGCCGACGTGTTCGTGGCGGAGCTCCCTCTCGTGTTCGAGCTCGAGCCGCTGGAGTCCTCAGCGGAGCTTCGCTCGCGCTCGCGCCCCTAACGGTGGCGCCCACGGCGAACGGCCTCGCCTACGGCCCCACCGGCTGTGGCCTCCGCCGCAAGTCGCTCGCGTGCCTGCACCCCACCGGTGTCATCCCCGCCGCCAACCTCGCACGCCTCACCCCTAGGACCTCCTCCCCGCCGCAGGAACTGGAGGAGGAGCAGCCGACGTCGACAGGAACGCTTCTTCTTCCACCTCCCGGTGACACGGTGCTAGCGCAAGGGCGTCGGCACGGCCACCGGCACCGGCATCTGAGGCCGTCCGGCAAGCGCAAGGTGGAGCAGCGCGCGCGGCCAGTTCCTCCGGTGCCTCCACCTTGCGCGGCTCCCTCGACGACGGTCGATGGGCACCGCGCCCAGCCCCGCGCCGGTGGCCGCTCCCTGGCCCCGCGACACCATGGTCGTGCCCCTGCTCCTCGGCGACTCCCCAACGGCGGTGGCGCCACGGTGGGCAGCTCTCTAGCTAGCCGCGCGGCCTGCGTCTTGACTCCTGTGTGCCTGAAGAAGAGAAGGAGATGTGGAAGAAGAAAGACCCAGGGGCAAAACGGATATTTCGTGGCCCTTCTCTCTCCTCCTTGACAAGAAAAGAATATTTTATTTGACGCGGTGTCTGGTAGTAAATTTGACAACAACGTTAGTATCCCTTAGCAAACGGCTCTATTTTACATGTCCGCCAGCAAATAGAGGCCACTCTCAGTGCCCCCAGTTGCCTCCCGTGTATAATATATATATATATATATATATATAAACAGATACTGTATCTTGTCACAAAGTTCTTGATTGAAATTCCAAGGGTCTGTTTGGATGATATTGAAATATATACACCTATATTTGATTTACACTTAGAAATCACACCCAACCCCCAAAGATGGCAAATGGGTCTGCTTCCGTGATTGATAGGCCGAACCCAAGTTTCAAAAAAAAGCCAGAACCCAACCATGAACATATCTCTATCTATCTATCTATCTATCTATCTATCTATTTATCTATCTTTCTATTTACAACTAAAACATTTCAAATGATTCCGTCCACAGGCTACACCAAACCCCCTCCACTCTAGGCCTCGCCCGACGATCTGCACGTGCACCCTCGCTGCCTAGCCGGCCCGGCGTCAATCATGATTCCTCCAATCAGGTTCCTTCCAAACCAATCACCACTATAAATTAGGCATCGTTCTTTTTGATCTTTCCATGCATGGATGCATGCACATGCACCTGCCACTCTAAGATCCACGGTATTTTTTTCTTTTCGATAAATCCAGTAAGCATAAATCAATAAAAGGGAAAAAATCAACAATCACAATCAAGGAAATATCAACGTCCACCAGCAGGATTGCAAGATGACGTCGTGCCTGGTTGCATGCACACCCCAGCCCTAGGATCCATGTTCTGCAGTATTCTTTTCTTTCAAGCAAATCCAGGAAGCATAGATCGATCACGGGAAAAAAACCAACAATCAAATCCTATTGCAACCTACTATATGTGCATCTATGTCTACGACCACGCCGATGTCGCAATCATCTCCTCTGCAGACAATTATTCGTTCGACAACTGCGCCCAGCTACCCACGATGCAGCCCATTACTAGGGCAAGCTCTGTTGTTCAACTGGGCTTGTGCATGCCGTAGGAGCCCAGAGCTGCTTGCCATGAGTAAGGTCTCCATTCGAGAAGTTCCTGCATGTCGCCATAGGCGGCAAGGGTGCGTGGTGAGGCGGCAACTGGAGTTCCTAATCGTGGACAACATCCTGTTTCATTTAGTTGATGAGAGAGCTCATGACATTTGAGTTTTTCTTTCTCCTGTCTGTGGCCCGTGCAGCTCCTAGCTAGCCACTCTAGACATTCACGATCTGTGTGCTCATTCCATCCTTATTTATTTTTTTAAATGTTCTTTCTTGTCAAGTAAATTCATGATCCGATTTGCCTCAATTTCACAACTGTTGCCACTAAAACAAATGGGCTAAGACCGGGCTACGGTGACAAATCTTATGGCACTTCATTGGTTTTGTTTCAAAGACTACAAAGGATTCTTATTTCTACACAATAAAAAAGGAAATGTCCATTAATTAATTTACATGAAAACATGAAGATACAAGCGTCTTCTCAACTTATTGAATAGAATCAAATAGAAAAGGCCATCGCTGCTTCTGAATTTTAGAATGACCTAAGGTATTCGATTTTATTAGGTTGTATTTACAACCAAGATGACTGAAAAGGTCACATTTATTGCATAAGTAAATAAATTTTCTTTGTATATAATCTTTTAGAAGTTTATATGCACATGACAGGCCCACCTAGTGTCGTGGTTCTATATACCAACATAAAAGCCTATACTCCACACTCGGCCTTGTCATCATCAAATGCCCATGTTGATGACGTGCGCTGGTCCGTCTGAAATCTCGTATTTAGTTTTGATAATTGATGACACCCAATGTTGCTAATGTTCTACTCTAAGTGTGACTAGACACATAGCAACATGATGGTGAGGCCTCGGGCTCGGTGATGGACTTGGACATGCTGACGATCAAGCATCGAGGGTCAAGGCTAAGGTATCAAGAGATAGGTGTTTTCCCTTTCGGTGATCGAGACACTATAGAGAGTGTGATCACATTTAGGATTGATAACCGACTATCAAGAGGAGAATTCACGGTTGAATTCGTGGTCCAAGTGCCTCTAGGTTTGACTTTGCATGATACATATGAGAGACTAACTAGAGAGCTAACACTTGCCATATTTCATGTGATGAAATGCTAACTCATGTGATTGAGAGTGTTTTATATGTTGGAGTTAGCACCCTAAGGCAAGTGGTTCGACTTGGATCGACGACAGCGCGAAGAAACGATGAAATCAGCCTTTGTTTCACGCGCCGGAAGCTGGCGCCGGACACTCGGCCAGAGCGCCGGACGCGTCCGGCGCATGCAAGTGAACTGCGGTGGTCTGGCACGCCGGTCGCGTGCACCGGACGCGCGCTGGACGCGCTGCTGGCACTGTTCAGTGTCCGGCGCTGCTTGAGGTTAGCCAGGTCTCGCGGTGCGGTGGCGCCGGACGCTGACGCCGGACGCGTCCGCCCGGCGCCTGCGGGACGCCACCCAGAGCGGACCAGCAGCGGGCCGGGCCGGCGGACACGGAGCGTCGGACGCGACTCGGTGGCGCCGGACGCTGACGTGGCGGCTGTAGTTCAAACGCGAGGCTCCAACGGTCGACTAGCGCATAAAGCGCCGGACGCGTCTGGCGGTCTTGACTGACGCGTCCGACGCGTGTAACGCCGGCCCCTGAAGTGCAAAAACGTCCGGCGCCTCTGGGCAGACGCGTCCGGTGCTTAGAAAAAAACGCCCCCGAGCTGAGTAACGGTTGGATTTTGTGGAAAGGCTATAAATAGAGATTTGGCCGGTTAGGGAGGCAACCTTTGTCTATTCTAACATCTTTGAGCATCCTTTGAGCTAGAGAGAAGCTCCCCCACTCATCTCTTGACTTGATTGTTTATCTAGAGTGAGATTGAGTGAGAATCAAGTGCTAAGCATTGAGAGTTGTATCTAGAGGCACTTGTTCTTCGAGTTCGCTGTGGAGTTCTTGTTACTCTTGGGTGATTCCCGTCACCCTAGACGGTTTGGAGGCAGCAGGGTGTTGAGCTCGAGGTGGAGATTGTTCGAGGCCGCACCCGGTGATCTTGTGAGGGGTTCTTGGTCCTTCCCTGCGGGAGTTCGCGAAAGGATACTCTAGTGGATTGCGCGTGGCTTGGAGGATCCTTGTCTTGTGTTGAAAGTGCGGCTCCCGGCAGCGGTATTTGGAATTGAGAGCCAATTGAGCGAGCACCTCTCCAAGCAAGTGTATCGCCACAACGAGGACTAGCTTGCTGGGAAGCAAGTGAACCTTGGTAAAAAATCATTGTGTCAATATACTGATTACCGAGGGTTCTCTTGTGTGATTATCTTGATTGGGTGATTGACCGTCTACACTTCGCGTCGGTATAACAATCCAACCCCCTTTCTTGTATCTAGCTTTATAACTTTGTTCATACATTGCTTGTCTTGCTAGATATCGAGTAGAACTTGCTAAATTGTGTAGTTTTCACTTGTTCATATCTTTGTTCTTGGTAGTTTAGTAAAGTTCCTAGAGTTATCTTGTATAAATTTTCTAGACTTGTTAGAAAAGCTTGCATAGAAGTAACTGAAGCTCTAGCATTGCAATTGTGCTATCTCTTTGTCTAACAAGTGGTCTAGTGTATTTACAAGAAATTTTATTAGGCTATTCACCCCCCTCTAGCCATTTGGACCTTACACCGTCGCAGTACATGAAGTGGCTTGACCTCGATTGTGGCTGCTCGGCTAGCACTGAGATGCATGGTCAGAAATTGTTTTGATCCCACTGTGATCAGAAATTGTTTTGCTCCCGTTGCAACACATGGTTATAATCCTAGTCAATCAATTTTCCTTGGAAAACGAAACGAGTGAAAATCACAAAAAATATTCTATTCTAAATTATAAGTCATTTTAGTTTTTTTTTTAAAAATCTTTTGTTAAGCACCTAGAGTCCTAGAGATACACTATTGTCTTAGATAAATAACAAAACCTATAAAACCAGGACGACTTAAAAACTTGGGAACCAAAACTACTTTTAACTTTGAACCAAAGTAGTTCCCTAAATTCCCCTCAGAGATGAGAAGGGGCTTATAGGCACCAAAGTGGCAAAAATAACTTAGAACCGAAAATATAAACCTTGAAAAAACAAGACAACTTATAACCTCAACTAAGGAGTAGTTGCCTAAACTCTCACCAGAGCTGCCGCTAAAGCACATAGGGTGAAAACGCTGGGCATCAGAGTGCCGCTCCTGCAGCTACAGTGGCTGGTTCCGAACACTCCGACGGTCATGGACGCTCAGCTGATGAGCAGAGGGCAAAAATAACCACCAATCCAGCAGATGAGGAAAGCGCAAAATCAACCATGAATCAGTCAGACTTTGCTTCATTTCAAAGCTTCTTCGATATCAATATATATGTATAAATAAATAGAAAGCGAACCATGGCATTACACACTACATCTTCAGCTGAGTTCACCAATGCAGAAGGAAATCACATTACTCTAACCATGCAAAAACACACAAAAGATGGGCCTGCCTCAAGGCCGACGAATGTTTATTACAGCCGCCACACTCTTCTGGTTCTCATGTCTTAGGTGCCAAATAGCCAGCAAGATAAATCAGCTAGGCAACAACCTTGATCCACCCGACCCCGCCCTGCCTGGCCCCGCCCCCTTCTTTGTGGGCACCTCACCTTATGCCTCAGCAAATCTGCATAGTGCAAGAGATTTAGTGTTTGTTGCCCTAGTAGTAGACAAGCATTCAGTCACAGATAGAGACCTATCAGCACCACTCACCCCAATTCAGAAAGCTTCAGGTGGGCCTCGGCGTAGTCAGCAAAGAAAGCGTCCTCTTCCTACAAACCAGGCAAACTCATCACAGGTAACATAAACCTGGAAGCTAAAGGCTGGCAAACAACAAATGAGAACTATGCAAGGGTCAAAGACATACCGCTGCATATTTGTCAACAAGTGGGCGGAAGGACGGATCAGAGAGGAGGGCTTTGTCACTTGGTAGCTGCAGAAGGCCTTCCTTCTCCCCACTCAAAAGCTCCCTGTCAAAGTGTATTGAAGTTTAATGAAGACTTATGTCAAGGAGTTCATGCTCCAGGAAACCAACAAAACATGGTATGTGTCGAAATATGAGTTGCCTTCTTTGAAAGAAACAGATCACGTACGTGAAGTAAGAATTGTCAAAGATTAAAGGGTTGGATGTCCAGGCTCCCTCAAACCCAGACCTATCCTTGTGGCATCTTCCCTACAAGAAGAGACAATTGTGCATAAGCACCACCTTTCAAGTGACCCAAACATTGAAAAATACACAGGCTAGGTGCCCAGTTCAACCAACCAGGGTGTGGCCACCAGAAAGTGCAACAATGTCCTGGTCGCTCAAGCCCATCTGTGTGGAGAAAACCTGCCTGAGGTGATCAGAACCTTATACAAGAGAAGAGACGCAACCAGTAAGTCCACCTATCCCATTCCTACCATTGAGAAACATTCTAACTTTATCCTTGACACGACAAAGAAAGGCAATCCAAGAACTTTGATAAAATGTTGCTCATGAATTCTTATGCATTAACTGAGGAGATTTCTTTTATAGTCAAAAAAGGATCACACGCAATGCACCTAGAAGCCTGCCTACATGAAGTCAGAAGCTTCAGCAATCTCAGAGGAGTTCTATAATTGTACCTTGGGTGGCATCAGGAAGGCGGCCTTCCGGCGGAGGCTCAGGCTTGTCCTACAGAATAAACCAATGATTTCATCAACATCCACAGCTAGAAGACCAATATAGTAAAGAAAAGGAAGTCTGAAAATATTCCTATTAGAAGATGATGTAACTTCAGCGAACAAATAGAAATACTACTAATCCAAGGCAAGAGTCTTAGGCGATATACTACAAGTATTTTAAGCCATGGATAACGTACTACATAACACAGGCCACAGGACATAGGTAGTTACTAATTAGATGCTTACCATTTATTTAACCAGAAGCTGGCCAGCGAACAGTCAAAACATCCGCAGAATGAGTAATATACTACTATATGAACAAACACGCAAAAAAATCATCTAATGCATATGGGGTCCTATGCAGCAGATTAAACTGGCTCCATGGCACAACTATGCTCCTAAGTCCTAATATTACTACTCATGAGAAGGGCTGATAATGTAGCCAGAGAATTTTATTTGGCAAACCAATACAGCATCACAAAATCACAAGATTTTTACCACGTGGCATATAATTTTAATGTCACATATATCTAAATCTAAAGGGGTAAATGTATGTAATGCAGACAGTAACCAACAAATTGCCAACCTATAAACGGAAACATCTGAAAATCATTGTCCACATGATAAGGGATTGCAATAATTACCATCACATGAATCCAGAACCTAATAAGTACTTAGTAATATATGTAGCTAAGGCAACAGAGCCAGGAGCTAAGCCGCCAACATAGAAGTATTCTAACTGGAGACTGTGCTATGCAATATTCCCATACATCTACAGGTGTCAGCATCAAGTCCACAGACACAATTAGTAAGTAGGGTCTGTTTTGCTTAAACCCTAGCAAAATCGCTGCTTTGTGTTGTGTTAGGCTGGGGGCTTGATGATTTTTTTATTTATATATAACAATAAATTAAAACTAAAAAGGGTTATTAGAAAAGGAATCCGCCTCACCTGCCTCCCAGGGTGGAAAGGTACATCAGGTCCGCCGGTTACCTCAACTGCCACGACTCCGGCAAGCTGCAGCACCACCACAGTAAGACATAAAATTCGTTAGCGAATCTAGATAGAATCCCCCCAGACGAGTGGATGGGTGATGGGAGTTGCAATCTCAGGCAGGCAGGTAACCTGGTAGAAGTCAGCGTAGGATAGGATGGGGAACTGCTCCTTGATGGGCTCTAGCAGCCTGACGGCAATTTCTAGTCCGGCGTTGGCTCCGTGGGCCTGCTCGGCGGGGTTCTTCATGGTGCCGAAGGGCCCCCCGGTCTTGGTGGCCACATCGAAGGTGCCCGCGGAGTGCCAGCTGCGAGGAGGAAGGAGGAAGTGGTAGTAGTTTCGGGATTTCCGAATCGGATCGGGATCGGGATCGGGATCGGGCGAAGAAGAAGAAGGGGGAGCGGGCTTACGCGAGGCGGAGCATGAGCGGGGCGCAGTTCTTCTCGGCGATGAGGCCGCGGAGCTTGCGCTTGGCCTTGTCGACCGCCTTGAGGTATTCCTCACTCACCGTGGGGTAGGCCTTCACCATGGCTGCTTACGTCACCGACTCGCTCTGCTACTGGCCCGGTGGTCCGATCGATCGGAGACGGAGAATGGGCGGCGACGGAGGAGATGGGTGGGTAGGCGTCCTAGTTATATATCCGCGTAGACCGGTTGCACGCACAGAGAAGCTTCTAGTAGGCGGAATCGAGGCCGTTGGGCGGGAGATCGTGCGGCCGGAGGTCCTGTCTCAGATCCGGGGCCCAGCGGCGTGTGTGAACACGGGTGAGTACACGGAGATTCCTCCGGTGAGCGGTGCCACGTGGTGGGTGGGGATTGGCAGGATGGTCACCCGATTGACCCTGATCCGGTTATTTCTATGTCTGGGCCCACGTCGGCTACAGTAGCTTCCTGCATTTCTCTCTTTCTTTTTGGATTATTATTTATTAATTAAAGGCCTGCATTTTTCTTGCCGCCCTATGTGGGTGTTATCATGTTGTTGGCCTGTTTGGTGGAGCTCTATTATTCTCTAAAAGTTGATTCTCTGATTCTTTTTTAACTTTTAGCATATATAATAAATAAGCTCTCAAACCTAAGATGAAGAATCATTTCACATAATCAGAAGAAGCTATTTTTTTTAGCTCTTGACCTCTTGGTTCATTTTAGAGAATCACTATCAGTATCGAATCACTTCTCTCAGAAAACTGTTTGATAAGGCTCCTACAGTAGAGAATTGGGCTTGGAAGCTTTGGTTCAGATTCTCTATAAAAATCTCTATTTACTACTTCATTGCTTCGAAATTATAAGATGCTTTGATTTTTCTAGAAAATAAAAATTTCCTATAATGTAAATGAAAAGAGCTTTTGTTTATATATTAAAGTACTCAAATTTTATTTGTATATGCTTCATTCCTCTTCCTTCTATTTATTATATGCAGAGTGTGAGGTGAGCTTCGGTTCCCTGCTCCCATGGTGATGAAGATTTAAAGCGTGGGATTTTTGCCCGGTCCCAGTAAGGCTATCAAGTGTCCTATTTCATTTGGTTGTTTCATGAGAGTATTTACGATAATAGGCTTATAGCAAAGTTAGACCCTATTTACTATAATAGACATATTTTTGCTCACATGCCTATTCATAGTCATAGCAATTGTGATTTTTAATACACTTTGACAATGCGTTCATGTGAATTGCCCCCCCTATTCTCCTTCAACCTCTGTCGCTACATGGGACTAGAGGCTAAATGATAGATTTTAGTGTCTTTTAGTTCCTAAATTGCTAAAAAG
>CM041630.1:69693677-69727096 GCA_023333625.1 Bothriochloa decipiens
TGATAGATTTTAGTGTCTTTTAGTTCCTAAATTGCTAAAAAGGAGACAAAAAGAATTAGTAATCTCTAATCCACTAATCTCTCGGAAAGTTCTATGTAGTTCCTAGTTCTAAGAATCCAAAAAGACCCTTAGTATTTTTGTAGATGTGGAGAGAAGCATAGAAATGTGTGGGGCACAAGAGTGTATGTGAGGAGTAAGAGAGATAAATGAAGAGATGGTACCATATAATGATAAAAAAATCAAATATGAGACAACTATTGTATATCTTAGCTCTTATTACTTGACCCTTGGCTCCATTATTAATGCTCTGATATGCATCAAAACATGGTTTTATTTTGGTTGTTTCATCAGCATCACGCTTCGTCCCAGTATGTTATTCATTGTACTTTTTCACTTTTTAAGTCGTTGCGACACACAAACATATGGACACTGTTACCACTGCTACTTACCAGTGTATAGTGATGAAGACATTCGTGTCGTACCAGCATCAGCACTTTGACTGGGCGTGAAAGAAAATGTAAACAGATGGGAGCTTGGTCATATATTCATATTCCCTTTCCAAAAGAAAGGCCGCCTGAGACGAAAAATGATCACATCGGATGCTGTGACTGACAGTATGCAAATGCAATTACCAGCAATACTTACCACTCAAAATACTACTCGTATATCCTGCTTTACAAAAGCGTTTGTGCTGTGCGATTACCAAATCAAGTCAGAGGAGAACAATTATGTGTGCGACCATCGTTTACCATTTCAAGTCGGATCCAGTCTCTCTAGTAGGTATGTTTCTTTACAACAAACTGAGGCCGTGCCAACGGCAGGGTAAAACAAAATCCACGGTCAAGACTATGCATCTGGTGTTCAGGATGGAACAAAGAACTACATCTGCTCCTGTATTATGTTATAAACAGATATCAAGATCTCAACACTGATCAGGATGATGATAAGCCATTCCAGAAAATCCGACTTCCTGTTCTGAAGGATCTCCTGAAGAAACCTGATGTTGTGCTGCAGATTCCAAAACAAACACATCATCAAAACATAGAGAAACAAACAGCTATAAAACACTCCTAATCAAAGATTCAGTCAGCCACTGAATGTTTTGCATCTGTCTTACCTCAACAAATTTCAACTTAAAATCAAGGTTTCCAAATCTCTGAGTTAGTTCGTATTCGTCTCGAAGGTATTCCCAGATTTGAGCATAGTTAGCATTCTTCCATGCTATGTCTGACCTGGAATCCACAAAGTAAACGTGTGCTCTAATAGTATAAACATACAAGTTCAATTCAGTGTCAAAGAATGCAACAAATATGCCAGGTAACACTCAAAATAAGGAGAAAAGTGCTGAAAGAAATAACTGACAAATTAAATTACAAGAAAAAGATTAGTCAATTTCAGATCTCAGAGAAAAACTAAATTTAATAATCTTTTTGAACTCACAAAAGTCAGGCCAAATGAAACACTTTTTTTTTTGTGTCCAGCAGTATTACAAGGCAACTAATCTGAGAGGAACTATACAAATAGGATCTGAAATTCATGCAATGCTTAGTTAGTATTTGGGCTTACTTTTTTACAACAAATATGCAAGATCGGTCTTTTTCCATCTACTTTACAAACCTGTACAGAATCAGATGAAACCAAAGGTAAACTAGAAATAAAACAAAAGCTAGTCTCTGATATGAATATATGATTGAACTAAAGCAGCAGCTTCATGGACACCAGTATATATTTTTGACTACAGGATGATGTATGCAACAACCACATCTAGGGCAGGAGAATGTATGTGCAACGATCAAATTCAAAAAACAATAGCACAACCAAACGTTTGAAATGGCCAAGAAAGGATATTAGATATTTGCATTTAGGATAATTGAACTGCTCAGCATGAAGCTATGATACCTCTCAAAGAGGCCAAGCTTAAGAATAACATCAGCCAAGTTAGAGTTAGCCTTCCCTACAAGCTGGAAAAGCTTCTTCCTCTCCATAGTGAAGGTACCAGTTTTTTCCATTCCACGATTGATATCTGTGAACTCAGCTACCATTCCATCCACCTATCAACGAAGATAATTAAATAGATTAGTATATATTCCTTAATGTTATCATAAAAACATCTCTGCTACTAACTTCTACATACTTGACGGATATAGTAGTCCAGAGCAATACTCTGACCCAGTACACTCCCAATTGTACGGATACCATCGATACTCAGATCCCTAAGCACAATATAGTCAAGACCACCTTGCATCCACGTCTCTAGGGTGGGCTTCTCAACAACAGCATAATCTGCAATCGGAAGATTTTAAGGTTGTGTCCACGGCAATGCTAGCGATTAGACAACACGACAGCACCCACATGATAAATGCAAAGAAGCAGCAACCAAAAAAATCATGATGACTGATTTAAGTTGCTAGGAAAATATTTGCTGAAGCAAATGTCATGTGCTATTCGCAAAATCACGAAATGTGATTGCAAGCCTCAACAAGTCAAGAACAGTTCTCATCACAAAACTAAAAAAAGTTTCCACAAAATTTGGGCACCATCATCTATAGACTGCAAACCATAAATAACAAACATCATGGGATATTTTTGTTTGTGGTCATTGATCAAGGGACTCTATAGATGTGAAATAGAGTTTAACTTTCTATAGATGTCTCTCATACCATGTGATATATTTTACTTGTCGGTGTCAAGCGATTCAACTAACATAGGATAGTACTAATGAGTAAAGCGTTCAAAGCAGATAAACAGAATAAAAACTCTACTCCCTTAGGAAAAGTGTGTGTTCTTGGGCTTACCATCCTTTCTCATCTCTGGAAGTAAACCTGATGCATGCTTCTCAACAATTTTCAAGTAACCATCTGCTTCATGATCAGAAACATTGAACAGCACAATGGACCCATATTGGAAAACGACCATGTAGTGGCAATGGCTCTCATCTATGACGCCAGACTTAAAACCCTGTGAGACAATTAGAATGAGATAAAAACCAACCCAGAAAGTCTCCCCAGACACTGACAGGTCCTTAATCATCTCAGAAAATAAACACAGACCTTTTCAAATGGATCTCATCGTGTAATGACAAATAGTGATGCTACAATCAGCTTGCAACTGTTTTCATGGTATAGTAAAATACAAGACATTGAGCTCTCAAGGAGCTTAATATTGACATATTTATACAAAGGTAATCATCATATGCTACCAACATGCCATGCAGGAATCAATAAAAGACAAGACCCAGCTATGTCCAAATTAACAATTGTAGGAGCATAAGAAAATCAAAAAAATGAAGGTTTCAGATAGCTCCACTACAAGGATGTACACAAGTTGAACTTATGATTATATGCAGGAATCCAGATGGGAAGACTGCAGGAACAGTTTGATGCAGCGGCCTACTGTGGTGTCCCAATTGATCATTGGAAACAAAGGAATGTAAAAAACAAAGCACAGTACCTTACAATTTGAAGGGAAAAAATGCCCTAGAGAATATATTCACTGAGCAGGGCGCAATAAAAGATTTCAACAAAGTGAAAGTAGCTTGCAATTCATCACTTACCAATTCCATAGTGATGAGAAAATGTGTCAGGATATAAATTAGGCGTGTCATTAGGAAAGCAGGGAGTATCTACCTCGGGGTCTCCCTTGACATCGTAGTATCTAAGGACAACGTAGTTGGTGGCACGCGATGTGGGTGGGATGACATTGAAGGAATTTTGGGACTGGAGACTCCGCAGATCGATGCTGCGACCAATCATATCGGTTAGTTCACCACCAAACAAAGAAAGAAGAGTAGCAGAGGAGGGGAAAGGAGTTGTAACGCTCAACGAGCCGGTACCTGGTGCATAGGAAGAATGCCTTGACGGGGACGACCCGTGACTGGTTCTCCTGCGCCACCTCGAGGAGGTGCTCGTGGTAGTAGGACTCGTCTTCGGAGGCGAGCTCCTCTGGCGGCGGCGGAGGCAAGGGCGCGGGCGGGAGCGGGGGGTCCTGGTCCCTGGAGTTGAAGTGGTCCCTTCCTGGAACGGGGGCGGGGGCCGGGGAGACGGAGGCGAAGGGGCGGTGGAAGGGGAGGCGGGATGGGGCGCCATAGGGATGAGGAGGCGGCGGTAGACGGCGCGTTCGGAGGAGAAAGGAAGATGGGAGACGAGGAGGAGGCGGCGGCGGGGAGCGAAGGGCTAGGGTTTGGAAGGCTCTGCCTGCGGCGCGGGAGCGGCAGAGTAGGAGGGGCCTGAGGAGGCTTTGGAGCCTCGACGACACCTCCATGGACTGAGAAGCTCTATCACTCAGGTCTTGGACATTGCAACAAAATGGAGATGGATGGATGGAGGACGCCGACGCGAGCTCGAGCGCGAGCGGAGGGCGGAGCGGAGAAGACACACAGGTTCGGTCTCGGGGCTGGGCTGGGCCATGTTCTTTCTTGAGGCTCACGTCCAACTTCATGGACTGGGCTCCCGCCAAATCCTAGGGGCCTATTACCTGTTGCAAAAGGGCGAGATTTTTTTTTAATTTTAATCTTTTTTAATCAATATTTAAAAATAACCACACTCAAAAAATATTTGCATCTCATATCCTTTTGGTCACGCCAAGTCTTTTGGCGCGACCAAACCACATTGTCGCGCCACATGCATTGGCGTGACGAGATACGACTTTCTGGTCGTCGTTTCCGACGTGGAAAATTCCTATTTGACGCGACAAGACTGAATTTTCTAAAAATCATAACTCCTCGATACTACATCGGATGAAGATAATTTCTATATAAAAATTACAACTCTCGATGAGATCTATAACTCTCTAGTTTTGAGTTTTTTCATTTGAAAAATTTAAAAGGTTTAAAAAATATGTGAAGTTTGAATACCAAAATGATTATGTAGTAGCGCTTGTCAAGTCATAAAAGTAATAAATTTTTTTGTATGGATTCAAATGAAAATACTTTTTATAACAAGATTGTAGGTCTATATATGAGAAATATAATTTTATAGTTATGATATTTTAGATTTAAAGTCATTAAAATGCTCAAAAAATAATATGATACTTCAGAAGCAAAATTTATGCTGAAATGTTATATTATTTGTTTGAGCATTTTAATAACTTCAAATATAAAACCTCAAAACTAAAAAATTATATATCTTATGTAGACCTACAATCTTGGTATAAAAAGTATTTTTATTTGAATCCATACAAAAAAGTTATTATTATTTTTATGATGTGACAAGCGCTACTACACGATCATTTTGGTATTCAAAATTTATATAATTTTTTTAAACCTATTAAATTTTTTAAATGAAAAAACTCAAAACTAGAGAGTTATAGATCTCGTTGAGAGCTGCAATTTTCATATAAAAACAATCTTCATCCGACGTAGTATTGAGGAGTTATGGTTTTTTTTGAAAAATCAGTCTTGTTGTGCCAAATAACTTGGCGCGATAAAACTTTTTCACGTTAGAAACGGCGATCAGAAAATCGTATCTCGTCGCACCAATGTATGTGGTGTGATAATGAGGCGCGACCAAAAATGATATGAGATGCAAATATTTTTTTGAGTGCGATTATTTTTAAAATATTAATTAAAAAAGATTAAAATTATAAAAATTCCCAAAAAGGCCAGGTTACCTCTTTCTGGAGCCTCGCGTCCCTAATGCAAGTCCATTTTACTCCCTAAGTTCTAAAACTAGGACATAACATATCTCTCAACTTTTAAAAATATCCATCTTATCTTCGTGACCCGGTTAGGCCCGAGCATATCGTTAATAGATTCGGCGTTCCCCAAACATTACAAGGGACATCGTTTATGTCCAAGGAGGTGAGGAATTTTGTCGAATTGTATAAAATCAAAATGCTCAATTCATCGCCATACTATGCTCAAGCTAATGGCCAGGCTGAGTCTAGTAATAATGCACTAGAATCACTCCTAGTCTCACTTAGATTATGATGAACAAGTGAATGAGATGAGTGGAGAGGTTCTCCTCAGCTCGCCCCAAGCTGGCTAACTTGCTTAAATAGGCCCACAAGGCTTTCCACTTGTTGCACTGTGGAACCAACTATTAGATTCTATGATGTGGACCGTAGGACCAGTCTCGAGCCTAGATCTGATGTATAGATGTGCGCAACGTGTCCACACGATTGAAAATAGCCGTTATAGCTCATCCAATGAGTAGCTCACCCGTTTGAGGCCGACGATACCAATTCCCGCTCGGTTCGAGGCTTTACAGTAAGCTCTAGAGAGCTTGAAAACCATTGGACTCTACTTTGGTCGAACTCTACTCTGGTCAAGGCCGTCAGACTGGTTGGCAGGGTCTTACGACTTATGTGCTTCATTGTGCTATCTTCAGTCGGACAAGTGAATAGTGCATCCATCTAGTCCGACGGTGCACTTTCACCGTGTCTAACGCTTGCGCTCAAGTTCTGCGTACGTAGGGAGACAGCCCTACATCAGGCCAGATCGGATGTCCTGAAAGCTGGCTTTCTTCTCGTTTCTTTCAACCCTTTTTTCATGCGCCAACACTCAAGTATCTCAAACACACTAGTGTACATAATTTAGCATTATTAAGGTTTTTTTATCTCACTAGGTCCTACGAATATGCATGTATCAATTCATCAAGTGGCACTTAGATAACCGCATCAGCCTTGAGATTCTTCATCTTTATAGCATGGCTATCTATTCTAAACCTGATCACGCACTCTATTGCATCTTGACCAACAAAAGATAAGCCTTAGCTTATACCTTTGCCTTATGTCCATGGGGGTTTAGCTTGTCCCCTTGTCTTTTCAAAGTTTGAGCACTTGATCACCAATTTTGCCACCATCTTCATCACCAGTGTGCCATACTTGGAGTTAGACCAACCCATCTCATAAACAACACTTAGAGCATAGGGTTAGTGTTGGCATTTCTTAGCGCTTTTACTAGAATAGACTTGAGATCCATTCCTAGCAATCACACTAAGAAATGTTTAATGTTGTGGTAATTTATGTCTTATCGATTTTACTTTGCAAGCGCATAAAAATACTATTGTAGTATAGCATTTCACCCGTGAGTTTTCAAGGGTATCATTATTTATATTTATCCCAATGAAAGACATCATAATTGCTTAGTTAAATCATATTATGATTCATGCATGATTCAAATATATAACAAACATAATATCAACATTGATCATACAAGGGTAAGATAAACATTTCATAGAATAGTGGAGATTCATATTTAGATAAGCCTACTCTAGAATAAGTTAGAAGAATAAATAAATAAATACATAAACATAGTTAGACATGGAGTGACATTTCTACTATAGTGACATCATATGAATTATCATAAGTTCTATGATAGAATAACTAGACATCATTCTAAATTAGATGATAGGGGAGATCGGCGAGTGTTGGTACTCATTAATGTCAATTATAGACCATTAACTAATGCACAATTTCACATAAAATGATTTGCAAAGTGTCGTTGTAGGGTTTGATTCTAATGAGTTCCACGAGTTTTGGTGTTCACACTTGTTTTGTAGGATATTCAAGATTTCACTATATAAAAGTATCTCAAATGACAAATTGGAGTACACCATTATGAAGGTCTCATTGAGCCAATCGAAACAGATATATCATTTGCTATATTTGGAGCTCCGGTGAGAAAGATATCAAGTTTCCAATGGAATATGACTTGGGAAGTCTCTAGAACACCCTAGAACTATCACCATCATAATGTTTGAGGGACTAAACTGACAAATCCATAGCTTTGGTGAATCTATATTTTTCAGGGGGCCGGACAGAAGCTAGAAACCAAAAAATCTAACCATGGTACAACTACTTGCGCAAACGGATTAGAAATTGGCACTAGAAGACTCTAGAAGGCATGAGAAGACACCAGAGCAAAGCAGAAGGTGAACGACCATGGAAGGAGGCCTGTCAACCTCAGTGAAAGATTGAGATGCCAGACTAGAGGGGGTAAATAGTCCTTTTAAAAACTAATTGCTCTGACTATCCGATATAAGTGCAAAATTAAATCTATCGACCTAACCAAGACTTCACCCCTCTAACTATGACTCTAGATGCACCTTGTAAAAGATCCTAAAAAGAAAGCAAGGTGCCAATCTAGCTAGTGCTCACCTAATCAATTTTAGCTTACAAGGTCACACAAACCTAAGCAACTAGTACTTTCACAACAAGGGAGCACCTACACAATTCTAATGAGCAAAGCACAAAGCCAACCTAAGCTCACTAGAGGCTCAAGGACAAGGTTATACAAACGGAATCTAAGAGCTCAACTTTACTTAACTATACAAGCCAAGCAAAGCAACTAATTAGACTACACAAGCTAATTAGCCACACAAGAGATACTTCTAAGCTACACAAGCTAGAAGGCAACTAGATAGCTACACAAGCAAACTAATTGCAAGAGCAAAAACACAAGCACAAAATGTATCAATGTAAATACAAGCTTGTGAAAGAGACATAAACCACCATGAAGATTCCTCTAGATCATGTTAGTATGATAGGGAAAGCTGGATCATGTTTCGCTGTGTCAGTATGATAGGGAAAGTTCAATCATGTTCCTAGCGTTTCCTCTGGACTATCAGCTGGAGAAGTTTCTTGATGCTACCATTGCTCCATTTGGAAAGAGGATTTACTGGCATCAGGGGCCTAACAAGAGTCGTTGCCTAGTCAAGTGCCTGCTCCTTGCACCAAAGAGGGTGCCTCGTAGTGTTGTGATCTTGCAAGGGACGCAGATGGGGGGCAATGGCCGATCTTGGATAGTGCCAACCTTCATCCTTGGTGGAGCTCCCCCGATTGAGCTGCTGGCCGATGAAGACCATGTTCCCCCTGATGGTGTGCCTCACCCTGCTCATGGTGCACCATTGGAGGGAAATCTAAATATTTTCTAGAACTAGATGCATGACTTGGCTGGTGCAGGTGCCCAGGTCCTTGGTGACGCTGGGGTTGATATTCAGATGATGTAGGATGTGAACATGGAGCTCCACCCAGTGCAACACAATGAGCTAGTTGATGGCATTCAGGTGGCCGAGGACATGGAGCAAGATGTAGTGGAAGAAGAGCAGGTGCCCCAGCATTCAGATCAGCCACAAGACACCATTTCATTTGATCAGTCAGGAAGCACAACCAACTACCTCAGGGCCACTGGACTCGACATTCACCTCACCGTGGAAGATGTTTTGACTGGAATTCAGAACAACAGCGAGTCTGAAAGTTCAAAGAGTTCAGGGGTAGTGTCCTTCTTGGCATTTCTTAGCGCAATCACCAAAAATAGATAAGAAGTCTATCCTCGGCAATGGCACTAGAAATGCTTGCTGATGTTTCTTAACGTCGTTACAAAAGATAGACTAAAAGTCCATCCTCGGTAACGGCGCCAGAAACACTTGTTGGTATTTCTTAACAACGCTACTAGAATTGTACTCTAGCAATGATGTAAGATGAGCCAAGGTGATAGATCGTAACCTTTTAGAGATAACATCTGCAAGCGCATGGATCTATCGTTGTACCATTTCACTCGGAAATAGTTTAGGATATCGTTATTTATATTTTCCCGTAAGAAGGCGGGGGTATAAATACCTCTAGCACAGGTATGTTATGACTTCATATCATTGAAATATGACCCATTGCTATGCAGGGGTTAAACAATATGATTTGTAGATAGTGGACACATAGAGCAACCTCAAGGATAAAGGTAAAATAAAGAATAAAAGAATAACCTAAGCGGAGCAGGTATATCTTATACATTTGCATAGAACAAGTTAGTGTCATATGAAAAACATGTTAAGATACAAGTCAAGGTCAAGAGCAATAGGGAGATCCCGGCAACTGATCTGTCAGCTGATGGGGACATTTATGAACTCCTACATGACATACGGACGTGGGGGATTACGAAGGACGGACAGGGCTGTCACCACATGCCGCCTACCCCTCAATCGTGGCATGCTGTCATATCCGAAGGCTCCCTCGCTTCCAGACACCACGCCCGCATACTAAGGAACTACCCATATCCCCCAGGATTCCCACCCTACGGATGGACGAGCTAGGATATAAGCAAACCCGAATGAACAATGAACAGTTACTCTATTCCTATCATCTTCTCTAAGTTTATAAATCATATGAACAATGAAGAACATGTATGAGCATGATGAACAATTCTCATATGGACTATAGTCTAGTTTATAATCATAGAATATATCATGCTCAAGACTATACTCTAGTTCATATGCAAGAATGTAAATAAGAATAGGGAACTTGAATAAGGAAGAACTCTTCATAGTATATTACCATGAGAGTAGCACTTCTTCCTAGGAGACAAGCCCTCCAAGTAGCTCAACCTTGCTCCAAAATATTCTAAGTAGCTAAGCCTAAAGAACAAGTGTAGAGAGTGAGGTAGTGCTCCAAATGAGTGTGTGTTGTGGGGGGTGCTCCTCCTCTCCTTTTGTAGCAGGTGGAAGGCGGTTCGGGGGTACAATAGGAAAACCGAGCATCGTACCATCCTCCCCTGCATTGATTGTACCGACACGAGGCTACCGGGCCTGAACCGCCTCACTGGTGTGCCGGCCGGCCCACCCGTGGGTCGGTTCGCGCCCATCCTCGGTCGGTGGCTTCTAGCTCGGGCCTGGACTACTGTGTCATGGTGGATTTGGCCCGGGCACACTTCGGTTGGGCTGACTTCCCTTGGGTTGGCAAATACGTCTTCTCAAAAGCACCTTTTTATTCTAAATATTCCCTGTACTTGGTGTATTTCCTGCATAGTGACAAATGTTCTAGTACAAGTGGAATTCCATTAGTAGTAAAGGTATATGTGTGTAAAAATACATAATTCTTCTCTTTTTGGTTCTATATTGGTGGTATAAATTTGTCGTTAAGGACCACCAACAGTCCTCTGTCCATATCAATGCAGTTTTAGTCCCACCTTTCATCATCAAGGCCTATGAGAAGCTCCCTCTAGGCTGCAAGTACATGCTGGCGGACAAGCTCTCAATACAGAAATGGAAGGAAAACATTGGCAAAGCAATGGTGCTGGTAGTTCCCTCCCTAGGACCGCTCCTAGTCAAACTTTGGACCATCCTATTTGGTGACAAGCTTCTGAAGAATAGTGTTCAGTCTTTCTCTATCCCTATTAGTTTCCCAACAAAGGTCTCTCGCAAGGCTGGGTCAAAGACCCCTCTGGTGGACACTCTAGTGCGCAGAAGCATTTGCCTGAATCCATCTGCTACAGGTGGTGTTCAGGTGGTCAAAATCAAAGAACCTGCAGCCAAGAGAAGGAAAGGCAGTGTTTAACCTGGAGGTGCCCCCAGTCAATGTTGAAGAAGCTACTGATCCAGTCCCACTTAACATCCTCCAAGAGTGGGCTGCAAAGTGTGGAGTAGCTCCTATGGAGCTCTCGGAGGAGGCCCTAATGAAGGGGCCTGAAGAAGATGGTGAAGAATGAATCAAGTCACCGTCAGTCTACTTCAAGGGGTGATCCTGATCACCCAAGTTATCTTATATTTTGCTTTATTTACTGTTATCTCAGTTGCCTAGTTGTCAGTGATGTATGAAAACTACTATTATTATATTGCATGCTTGCTCTCTGTTTACTGCCTGTGGTTGGTGTCCTTCTGTGAAGGATGTCAGGATGATTCTATATTATCTTTTGTTATCCAATGAATAGATCCTGGAACATTTTATGCTGGAATGTTAGGGGCATAAATAGGGCAGAAAAATGGCCTCTGATCTGAAACAAAATTGATGAATACAACTATGAAATATTTTGCTTTCAAGAAACCAAAAGAGAACATTTTGACCTAGCTTATATCAAAAACTTTGCTCCTAGAAAGTTTGATAGTTTCATCTTTGCTCCATTCAATGGAGCTTCGGGTGGTATCTTGGTGGGGTGGAATGGCAGCCTATTTTAGGGTTCAGTTGTTGAAATTAAACCTTTTGCTGTCTTTGTCTGCTTCTCCTCCAGAATGGATATGAAAGTTTGGAAATTGTCCACAGTCTATGGTCCATGTCAGGAACCAATTAGATCTGTATTTGTTGATTGGTTTAAAAATCTTGATATCCAGGATGACTCCAATTGGATCTTGATGGGAGATTTTAATTTATATAGATCTTTAGAGAATAGAAATAGGAGTGGGGGCAATTTCCAGGATACCCAAATCTTTAATGAGGCTATTGATCACCTGGGTCTTATAGAATTACCTCTAGAAGGCAGAGCTTTCACTTGGAGTAGCATGCAATAGGAACCACTCCTTGAGCAACTGGACTGGTTCTTTACTTTAGTGAATTGGACCTATGATTTTCCCAGCGCAATGGTGACTCCTCTAGCCAGACCCACTTCTGATCATGTGCCTTGCAGAATCTCAATTGAGATAGTGATCCCCAAAAGTAATATCTTCAGATTTGAAAGCTTCTGGACATCTCACTGTGATTTCCTCAATGTGGTGTGCAATTCATGGAACCAATTGAATAGCAATTGCAGAAACAATATTGTATCAGTGTTGTCAGCAAAGTTCAAAAACTTCAGGCATGCTGTGTCGTGGTGGATTTGGCCCGGGCACACTTTGGTTGTGTTGACTTCCCTTGGGTTGGAAAATACGTCTTCTAGAAAGCACCTTTTTATTCTAAATATTGACTGTACTTGGTTTATTTCCTGCATAGTGACAAATCTTCTAGTACAAGTGGAATTTCATTAGTAGTAAAGGTATATGTGTGTAAAAATACATAATTCTCCCCTTTTTGGTTCTATATTGGTGGTATAAATTTGTCATTAAGGACCACCAACAAAATCCCCCAAGCTTACCCTTTGCTCATCCCTGAGCAAAGCTAGGCTTTGGTTGTTTATCAGGAGTTGCTTCTATGCCGATTATATTTCAAGTGTACAAGATTTATAACAAAGTTTTCTAACTTAGTTTGATAAATCAACATATTATCCACCCTGTTATTATCTTGAAACAAAATGGGGCTTTATTAGCTATCTCAAGTCTTGGGTGATTGTAAGATAGAACAGATTCATAGGCATTGCTTATCATTCATCCCAAGATCAACTATCTTTCTGGAGGTTTTGAAAGTTTTTGTAAAGAAAGCCAAGTTGCTCAAATGATTCTCTCGATCACTCAATGTGTATGTTTACCTCACCAAAGGCATTGTAGAGTTTCCTTTCTTTCATAACCTACTGCTAAAGCTTTTGAGTTATAGGCAGGTATGAAAGTGGGCATACTTGTATCACATATATTGCTAAATCAAAAACCAAACCATAAGGAGATACAAGTCATACACTTTGATTGAGATGTGCAAGTGTGTGGAGTATGAAGGTGGATCCTAATTCTAAATATTTTTGGTACTCCAAGCATCATGATTCTCTTTATTGGATGGATGAAATTCTTTGGAGGACTATGGGCTATAAAGGTACACACATTTTTTTCTTTTTTTTCTTTTTGAATGGGGAATTTTGAATTTTTTTCTTCCCATTGTTTATTGATCTCTCATTCCCCTTGACATGGTTTTTCTTTTTTTAGAATAGCCCATATCCTTTATTTGGCATATGAAGAATGGAGAGATGTCATGATGGAAATGCGAGGAGTAATTTTTCTGGATAAGGAATGCGCGGCTCTCGGAGTAAGAGTCGGCATTTTTATTTGGTGGATGAATGGTGCATAACTCTCGATGTAAGAGTTGGCATATATTTTTGGTGGATGGGAAAATGCATGTTGTGTGCAACTCTCAGGGTGAGAGTCGGCTTTATTTGGTGGGTGCAAGTGAATCTTAATCATGGACATATGACCATATTCTCACTAAGATCACAACAATTTGACTAGACTCAATGTTCCACAAGCAGCATATGACTAAGGGTTTGCAGAATTGAAACATGTCATATGGCCTTGATAGGTATTTCATAATCATTGAGAAACTTTTGTTTTGAATATTTTTGAAATAAAATTCTGGATGTCAAGTATCTCTTAGAACAAAGTCATAGCGCAGTCCATGTCACTATATCATATCCGACAATAACTTAGACAAGATCGAGCACGTGCAACCCACTAGTTCAAGTTTTTAGGATGAGACATTTTTGGCTGATAAACCCAAACTTTGGAGAAAGCTTGATTATAAAGCAGGTATAAGAGAAACATAAAACAGAGCAACTATTCATCATCTCAACAAGGGCTGAACTAGATATTTATAGAACACATATAAATAGAGTGGAATAAATATTTTTGATCTTTTTAGCATTTGTATTTTTTTATTGCATGAATGCTGAAAATTAAACATGCTAAAAAGAAAAATAAAATTTCTTAGAAATAAATATGCAATGCACATACCTTTGCGGGGTACTTCCCCCAAGCTAGCTCACTGCTAGGATCCTGGGTAGTACCCAAAGTACTCCCAGAAGGCTCTCTGCTGGTCAAACTGTTGCTGGAGTCTTGCATCCAGCTACTGCTGCCACTGGTTTGTCTGCTGCACGTGGGTGTCAAGAGTGTTCTGAATATTGTTGGTTTGGATCTGCATTTCTCCCATGCGTGCATTGATGGCCTCCAGCTCTGGGTTCCTTCATGGTTGAGTTTGTGGTGGTAGATCTCGGTCATCTGAATCTGCTTCTGACCATGTTCCTGCTGCTGGTTGTGGTGGAGGTGGATTCCACCCCGGGGCATCGTTCGAGTCCGGCATGTACTGAGCAGTGTACCCTCCTGCACGATAAAAAGGTTGGGTAGGTTCCTCATGGTACTCAGGCTGTGCACTGGGTCCCTCCCCAGCTGCAACTCTGGCCGCACACCTGACAAGTCTTTCCCTACGAGCTTCTTCCTTGGTCTTGAGTTCAAAGGTTTTTTTTGACAAATGAGTTCAAAGGTTAGTGAATCGTAGTTATATAAATATAGGTCCTGGTTAGGTAACAGGATCTTATTTATATAACCGGGAAAAATAACATGAATCTCATCATTCTTTGAAGTCAAGTGATGCCCTTGCACCATATAATCCTCACCAATAATGGTGCGAGGGATGGAAATATACTCGATTTCTACCTCACCAACAACATTTGCAATGCGAGTCATGAGAGAAGTGCAAACAACAGCAGAATTTTCTTTGATGATTCCTACCCAATCAAGAAACATTTCTCTAATAGGAGCAACCTTGATTTTATTAACAATTGCAAAAAGTAGCTTCATCTCAACATTGCTCACGTATATCTAACAGAATGAGTAGGAAACAAAGTCATGGCAATGCAACGATGAATGAATTTAAGAGAAGGATGCTGGATTTTTGAGTGTAAAACTCTAAAACGACCCAGCTCAACAAACCCAGAAATCTCTTCCCAAAACTTATGGCGATCATAACCAGGCAAGGCATAGTCAATGTTAAGAGCACAACTGTAACTGAAGCCTATGTGCCTGCTAAGATCTCTCCAAGAAACATCAGTGTTGTCCAAATAAATGGAAAGAGATCCCAGAATCGGTTTCTTGCAGAGTGCACAAAAACTAAATGGAGAGGAGTCGAGAACCTTCGTCATCCATGGGATCAATGGTTTCCCATCCCACGGCTCTCCATAAGGTCTCAAACTCCTCATTCATACCTGTGTCTTGTAGGAGCTTGTCATCATACATGGGGCATGGAGGAAGATGCGGTCCTTGAGGTGGAAGTATGCTTGCATCTCCCGGTCGCCCTGCAAGTCGAGGTACGGCTTGTCGGCATCGTCGATCTCGAGTGGGACGCTCCTCTCCATGCTCTATGGCCTCTTCGGGAGGCTCGACGTGGAAGCTTGGGCCCGCATCAGCATCCCATGCACGTCTCCTTGAAGATCGCCTCATGGCGGAGACAAAAGAACATGAAGGACAACTTCTCGGGTGTGATAGGGTTAGTGAAGTTTATGAAACTTTCACACCCGAGAGTTGCCTTAAGCTAGAACTTGTGCAAAGGTTGCAAAATATTGTTGGAAAGAGGGAATGGTGAAGTAGTGAGGGAGAGTGAAAGAGTGAGAATGAGTGAATGAGAATGGGATGAAGCTCACCCGGGATACCTGCTATTTATAGCGAAACCGACAGTGGGGGCAGACAAGGGCAACGGCTAGGAGCCGTTGGCTCTGGCTCGGCGCTAGAGGCCATACAGGTATGCCGGTCGGCGCAGGTTCGGCCTCTGGCGCAGGTGGTCCAGCCAGCCCACCCAGGTGCCCGAGTGGCAGGTAGCTCACAACGGCCACTTTGAACTTGTGACCGTTGGTGGTTTCCAGGATTCGAAATTCTCTCTCCCGATTTTGATTTTCCAACAATATTTTGATGATAAAAACTTTTTCAAGAATTATTTTGAAAATAGGTTTTGTAAATAGAAAATTTTATTCTTTCTAATGAACTCATTTTCAAAATTTTTGAATAGTAAAAGATTTTTGAGAATTATTTTATTATAAGAAATGAAATAAAATTCCCTTTTTAATATAAATATATAAAAAATATTATATATATTTCAAATATATTTATTAAAAGGATAACTTACTGGTTTACCTGTCGATCAGGGCCCACCTTTTAAAGTCCGTTGAGCAGGACTTTTCTCCCTCTTCATCTCCTGCTTGATGAAGATTCATTTGTCCCAGAAGAAGTAGGTGCAGATGTTGCCGCCCGCCATACCTGTTTGTTAGTTATGGGGGGCTTTGGTCCTTTTCTGGCTTGATTCTTTTATTCTTAATATTTTTAGCATAGCCACTGAAGGGAAGAGTTATAGTTTTCTGCTTAAAATTAAGAGTGATCTCTCCCTTCCCTATGTAGATGTCCGCTTTTGTTGTATGCAGGAACAACCTTCCCAGGATGAGCAGAGCTGCAATGCTGTCACCCATATCTAGGACCACAAAGTCAACAGGGACATATTCATCCCTTACCCTTACCAGAATGTCCTCGGCCAGCCCCTCAGGTTGTCTGGTAGACTGATCTGCCATCTGCAACCGAAATGATATGGGGGACAAGTGTCCACCCAATACTCTGTCATACGTTACCTTGGACATCACATTGATGCTCGCTCCAAGGTCGCAGTAGGCGTTATCAATCGTGTGGGGGCCGATGGCAATTGTGATTGTTGGGCGGCCAGGGTCTCCCTTCTTGTCAAGAACATATATTACCCATGACAAAGGTTTACCAAGCCTTATCGGGATCATATTAACAGATTCAAGCGGGACCTCAGGTTGCCCTGGGATCCTTCCTGAACTATTGTTAGCAGGTACAACAACAGTTATCTGAGCTATCTGAGTTTCTATCATCTTGTTGAAGCTTAGCTGGTTTTAACAGCAGAAGATAAACACTCTATTTTTGTACTCAAACTTTCCAAAATTTTATCGTTGTTAAGCATCTTTTTGGTAAGGTTTTCATTTATCTTATCTTGGCCTAAAACCAGATCCTTAAATGAAGGTTGATTCAAATTGTAATTGGAGTGATAGTTTGAATTACCTTGGAATGGAGGATGGGATTGGTTATTCTAGCCACTGTTACCTCCTTGTTGTTGACAGAACCTGTTGTTGATGTATGCGGTGTCTTCATGGGTTTCAGGGCAATTGTTTCCCAAATGGCCAACATTACCACAGACCTCGCACGTCATGTGAGAGTCCATGGCATTGACGGTGCCAGATATATCTTCAGGGGCATGTTCGTAAAACTTCTTAAGGAGCAATCATATCCGTCTCCTTCACGGTGTGTATGCCATTTTGTGCTTTAGCGGGAGCTCATTCCTCCACCCAAGCTTGGTTTTCTACCATCTTGTTGATTAGCGCCGTAGCACTCTCAACAGTGAGTGATAGGAACGGCGTCAAGGTGCCCCTTCGCCATGGGTGTTAACCCATTGTAGAAGTTCTGGAGCACCAACCAATCCTCCATACCGTGGTGGGGGCATGCTTGTATGTATTCTTGCAGCCTCTCCCATGCCTCCGGAATGGGTTCCATTGAGTTCTACTAGAAATTGGCAATCCTTCCTCTCAGGGCATTGGTTTTGCCCATGGGGAAGAATTTGGCGAGGAACGCCATGGAGCATTTGCCCAGGTGTCAACAACTTCCTTATCCTTGTAGAACCACTACTTTGCTTTCCCCACAAGGGAGAAAGGAAATAGATGGAGCCTGATAGCCTCTGGTGCGACGTCTTTGATGACCATTGTGTCGCACAGCTCAAGGAAATACTGGAGATGGGCGTTGGAGTCCTCATTGGGTAGTCCACAG
This sequence comes from Bothriochloa decipiens, assembly GCA_023333625.1. Lineage (NCBI taxonomy): Eukaryota > Viridiplantae > Streptophyta > Magnoliopsida > Poales > Poaceae > Bothriochloa > Bothriochloa decipiens. Next base: position 69,711,827 of record CM041630.1, read on the forward strand.
AATGGACTCACCTACACCATAGTGATCAACCCAGTCCTAAGTTCAAAGTTCCTGTCCCCAACATTGTTAATGGGCCCAGTTGGCACGTTGGCAACAATGGGAACGGAGAACTCGCGGAGTGACTTCTAGGCCATGTTGTTTAGTTCAGATGATACGATGGTGACTAGTTTGTTTGTCGGTGAGTAGCAGAAGAAGTGGCACGATACCTGTTCTTCCTTAGGAGTGCCTCTGGATCAGCGATGAAGTTTTCCAACAAGGAGAAACCAGTCATGCACTATCCTGTTTTAATCCACAATAGGAGAAAACGTACAAGTTAGCCTGCATAGACAATGACCATTTTTCTAATGAAGTCATATTTATTGTTTTTCTCTTGCTAGAGTATTTGTACCAATGCCTTCCCCGGGAAAGGCACTAAAAATGCTTGTTGGCATTTCTTAGCGCAATTACCAAAAATAGATAAGAAGTCTATCCCCGGTAACGACGCTAGAAATGCTTGTTGATGTTTCTTAACGTCGTTACAAAAGATAGACTAAAAGTCCATCCCCGGTAACGGCGCCAGAAACACAACGCTACTAGAATTGTACTCTAGCAATGATGTAAGATGAGCCAAGGTGATAGATCGTAACCTTTTAGAGATAACATCCACAAGCGCATGGATCTATCGTTGTAGCATTTTACCCAAAAATAGTTCAAGGTATCGTTATTTATATTTTCCCATAAGAAAGAGGGGGTATAAATACCTCTAGCACAGGTATGTTATGACTTCATATCATTGAAATATGGCCCATTGCTATGCAGGGGTTAAACAATATGATTTGTAGATAGTGGACACACATAGAGCAACCTCAAGGATAAAGGTAAAATAAAGAATAAAAGAATAACCTAAGCGGAGCAGGTATATCTTATACATTTGTGGATGGACGAGCTAGGATATAAGCAAACTCGAAGGAACAATGAACCGTTACTCTATTCCTATCATCTTCTCTAAGTTTATAAATCATATGAACAATGAAGAACATGTATGAGTATGATGAACAATTCTCATATGGACTATAATTTAGTTCATAATCATAAAATATATCATGCTCAAGACTGTACTTTAGTTCATATGCAAGAATGTAAATAAGAATAGGGAACTTGAATAAGGAAGAACTCTTCATAGTATATTACCAAGAGAGTAGCACTTCTTCCTAGGAGACAAGCCCTCCAAGTAGCTCAACCTTGCTCCAAAATATTCTAAGTAGCTAAGCCTAAAGAACAAGTGTAGAGAGTGAGGTAGTGCTCCAAATGAGTGTGTGTTGTGGGGGTGCTCCTCCTCTCCTTTTGTAGCAGGTGGAAGGCGGTTCGGGGGTAGAATAGGAAAACCGAGCATCGTACCATCCTCCACTGCATTGATTGTACTGACACGAGGCGGCTGGGCCTAAACCGTCTCACTGGTGTGCCGGCTGGCCCAGGTGCGCTGGCCGGGCCACCCATGGGTCGGTTCGCACCCATCCTCGGTCGGTGGCTTCTAGCTCGGTCCTGAACTGCTGTGTCGTGGTGGATTTGGCCCAGGCACACTTCGGTTGGGCTGACTTCCCTTGGGTTGGCAAATACATCTTCTGAAAAGCACCTTTTTATTCTAAATATTTCCTATACTTGGTATATTTCCTGCATAGTGACAAATCTTCCAGTACAAGTGGAATTCTATTAGTAGTAAAGGCATATGTGTATAAAAATACATAATTCTCCCCTTTTTGGTTCTATATTGGTGGTATAAATTTGTCGTTAAGGACCGCCAACAGTCCTCTATCCGTATCAATGCAGTTTTAGTCCCACCTTTCATCATCAGGGCCTGTGAGAAGCTCCCTCTAGGCTGCAAGTACATGCTGGCAGAAAAGCTCTCAATCCAGGAATGGAAGGAAAACATTAGCAAAGCAATGGTGCTGGCAGTTCCCTCCCTAGTACCGCTCCTAGTCAGACTTTAGATCATCCTATTTGGTGACAAGCTTCTGAAGAATAGTGTTTATCCTTTCTCTACCCTCCTTAGTTTCCCAACAAAGGTCTCTCGCAAGGCTGGGTCAAAGACCCCTAGTGCTCAGAAGCATTCGCCAGAATCCATCTGCTACATGTGGTGTTCTGGTGGTCAAAATCAAAGAACCTATAGCCAAGAGAAGGAAGAAGGCAGTGTTTAACCTGGAGGTGCCCCGGTCAATGCTGAAGAAGCTACTAATCCAGTCCCCATCAAGATCCTCCATGAGTGGGCTGCAAAGTGTGGAGTTGCTCTTATGGAGCCCTCGGAGGACGCTGAAAGGTCGAGATGGCGGACTAGAGGGGGGTGAATAGTCTTTTCTAAAACTAATCACACTGGCTAACCGAAACAAATGCGAAATTAAAACTAACGGTCTAGCCAAGACTTCACCCCTCTAAACTATGAGTCTATATACAACTTTAAAAAGATCCTAAACAAGAAAGCAGGGTGTCGATCTAGCTTGAGCTCTCCTAAACAAGTCTAGCTTGCAAGGTCACACAAACCTAAGCAACTAGTACTTTAGCAACCGAGGGATCTCCTACACAATTCTAATGAGCAAAGCACAAAGCCAACCTAAGCTCACTAGATGCTCAAGGACAAGGTTACACAAACCGAACCCAAGAGCTCAAATTACTTAGCTACACAAACTAAGCAAAACAACTAATTAGACCACACAAGCTAATTAGCCACACAAGAGAAACTTTTATGCTACGCAAGCTAGAAGGCAACTAGATAGCTACACAAGCTCAATATATATAAATGTAAATACACGCTTGTGAATAGAGAGATGTAAACCACCGCAAAGTGTGGAATAAGATGACACGATGAATTTTCACCAGGTTCACTTGGCTGCCACCAAGCTACATCCTGTTGTGGCGATGCACCCACTTAGAATTTCACACGCTAAATGGCGTCGGCTAGCCAAACCCACAGCTTTGGGTGCGTTGAAACCAACACAAAGATGGGGATCCTCCAAGCCACGATCTCCACTAGAGTTGATCTTCGTGATCTTCCGTGGGGTGAGCACAATACCCCTTACAAGCTCTTCTCTGGAGCACTACAGAAGCTCCTTGCATGCTTTGACGGAGTCTCTTACCACCAAGCCATCTAGGAGGTGACAACCTCCAAGAGTAACAAGCACACCGGCTTGCAACACAAACACCTAGTGCCACTCGATGCAATCTCTCAAAGCAACGCAGTAGAAATCGCTCTCTCACTCAAGTGGATGAACTCTATCAAGAAAAGTGAGTAGAGGGCTCTCCGAGCACTCACAAGTATGGACACATAGTCCCCAAGGTGCTTAACTAGCCCCAAGGCCCGACCACCCCTCTATTTATAGAGGGGGCAACAAATAGAGCTGTTAGGTTCAAATCTCGGGCTGAAACAGCTACCCCGGACAGTCCGGGAGTCAAAGTCCGGATAGTCTGGCCTTCTCCGAAAACTAGTCGTTAGGTTCAAAATATGAACTGCGGATAGTCCGGCCTCTGAACCTCGGACAATCCGCAGTTACCAAATAAAACCCGTCGAGAGCAGCCACTTCTGCTGTCTAAAAGTCCTATTTTTCTCGGACAGTCCGCCCCCTAGGCCCGGACAGTCCATGGTTCAACTCTGGAACACAGAACAGAACCTGTCCAGAAAACTCGTTTCTTCGAAATTAGCCGGCGGACGGTCCGCGCTAATAAGGGCAGACAGCCCGCCGCTGAAATGACTGCAGCATGCGCTCCTCGCTAAAACGGCCGTAACTTTTAGCTCCGAACTCCGAATTCAATGATCTTAGACTTTTTGAAAAGCTTATTCAGAGGACTACACAACCAACATATCCTCTTAATCCCAAACATTATGGATTGAAGCATTTTCCAAACCAAGAACCATCACCTTCTCTTTTTCAGCACAACATCTTCTCCTTTGCAAATGTGCCAACACCACCAAGTGTACATCATCATGTGTATGTGTGTTAGCACTTTCATAATCATTTTTAAAGGATTTTCACTTACTCTCATAACACCACTCGATCCTAGCATGTCACAATGTTAGATCGCTGAAGTGGCACTATATGACTGATATGCAAACAAGTTTGCCCCTCTTGATAGTACGACTATCAATCCTAAATCCGGTTATTAACTTCTCTACACACCTCATGAATGGTGAAATATAATGCCCTAGGTTATACCTTTGTCTTACGCATTTCCATTTCCACCGTCTCCCTCTAATTTGCCAATGCAACACATGCACCGACACGTTCACGAAATGATATGATCCACTTCACATCATCATGCAACCTTCTTGGTCCATCGATCTTGACCTCACTTGCTCTTCACTGTCTCATGGTCCATCAGCACCAAGTCTTGCTCAAGCTTCACCATCTTATGGTCCATCGCTTCAAAGCCTTGACTTGTCCTTCATACATCCACCGGTCCATTGAGCCAAGCCTTATCTTGATCTTCTCCATCTCGGTCACATGACTCCATATCATGTCACGTATGCAATTAAGTTCCTCCATTGCACATTCACCTATGGACTAATTTCCTGTGTATCTCACATAATCCACATTAGTCCAACATAAAGTTGTCATTCAATTGCCAAAATCACATAGGGACCTTTCAATCTCCCCCTTTTTGGTAATTAATGAAAACTCTACAAAGATATGGAAATTAAGAATTTTTGGACTCTATGCCACTTATTCAACATTTAAGCTCAATGTTAAGATTTGGATAAGTAACACAAAGTCAACTTGGTAGTGATAGCTCCCCCTACATGTGTGCTCAATTGGTTTGAATTCAAGCTTGCACACATGCATAAATATGAAAATTTTGGGAGAGTTAGCACTACTAAGTGATGCTAAGGTGTATAGGATAAACCTTTGAAGCGTGATACCAATCGGAGTTGCACCATTGAATTCATCCTTAGCATCATGGTTAGCTAGATACCATATACAAAATAACTAGATACCTCATGAGATCAATCATTATAAATAAGGTTCTAGTACCATGAGAAAGAGCATATCTGACTAGCTAAACCATCCTATGCATGCTAGTCATCAAATCATCAATCAAATTCTATGACTAGCATATACCACACAAGCATTTCATATTGAATTTAAAAACTTAGGCAAATGCAAGCAAACACATGAATATGCACATATCAAATGCAATCAACCAAGTTCATGAGCTTGCTCCCCCTACTTGTGTGCATCTCTTGTCCAAGATTTTTTTGATCCTCCTCTATTCTTCAATATTGCTCCTCTTGGTCCATGTCCATGTCTCCTCCCATCTTTGTACAATTTCTTTAGAATATGCTTCTCGCATATCTTTGTACATTTCTCTCCCACTTTGTCATCAATCACCATAAAGGTGTGTAGCCCAATACCACATGAGATACCACATGGATGTGTCTCTTGATTCTATGTAAATGTGATACCATTCAAAGATTAGCCTCTTGTACGATGGGTAGGGTGAGTCCTTTGATGCAAAGAGTTGGACTTGGGTAGATGGTAGAGTCTTGATCCTTCATTTTTGATGGACAAAACCATATATTTTAATGACACCACGTGTAAGAACCACATGTAGCTGCATGAATACCATGTGTGAATATGAATAGGTTACTCCCTCTATGTCATAGCACTAGAAATACCACATGTAGGTCACTTGTAAGCTCTTTGACCTTGATATCAATGAGTTAGGGCAACTCCCCCTATGTCAAAGCATGTGTCACCCAATTTATAGAAGAGGGTCACTTTCTTGATTTACATTGATCACTTAAAGTTGAGGATAACTTGTGGAAACATCTTCTTGATGTACTAGATGTCACTTGAATGAATGACATGTATGCCATGTGAAGGAATATGATATTCTAGACATATCTTGCAAGAACTACCATTGGGTCACCACTTGTTGAATTTGTCAATTGTGCCCAATTCTTGAACTACATTGTTTCCATGAGCTTCTTTCTCTTTGACTTGAGCTAAGTGTTTTGTCTACAAGCTTTCAAGTCCGGTTTGAACCAATGAGAAGCTTCTTCACACCTCATAAAGAATAAGGGTTATCTTGCCAATGTCATACTTGTCACTTATATGCAATCCAAAATAGATCAAGCACTTGGGTTCACTAGTTCATGAACAAATTCACATTCATACCACTAGATCAAACAACTATTCAAGCAATAGTGGTAGACTATGAATTATAAACTTTTTATTTTGTCATGCATGATCCTAGTAAGTATGTACTATATGCACTAACTGCATACTAGTAAGGGATGAAATGATCATGCACATCATAATGATACCTTTGCTATCTTGGAGTAGAGGATAGTCATTAGATTCCGATTTCATTACTCCAATAGCAATGTGAAGTCCAATTTATAAGCTTGATGAAGCCAATAAATACCAATTTGAATTCCATGCTTTATCCATATGAAATGAGAACCACTAATGATCAAGTGCACTTTCTTGTTGTGGTTGGCTTGCTTCTTCTTTTGATCTTCGCTTGCATGAGAGAATACCACTTGTATTATTACTTAATTAAACTTGTATTGCTCTCTATTTGGGTGTTGCTTATTTTTTTTCTTGATCAACTTTCTTGATGTCTTCAACTAAGCATCTCTAATGTTTCTTGGATCACCACTTCCATGTTAGCCTTCCAATCACGGTGCTCGGTTTACCCACAGTGGGCGGCAAGCCCCCTCAGCAGGTGTCACACCCCAAAATTTCCATTTTGGGATGTGACCTAGAAAACATAACATAGAACAAATGATTTTATTATTTTCTAAAATTTCCCAACCTTTAATTAGTTGTTAATAATATATTTAGTGGAAAAATATGAGTTTCCAAAAAGTTTTATAAATCTAATTTAATGGTTGTTGCATTGCGTGCCTTTGCATTGTGTTTATCTATGAAAATGAATTTAAAGTTTTTCGAATGCGCCTAGGGTTTTGAACCAAAACAAATCTCCCTTGATCTTTGATGAAGCTTCCATGACCTCAAAGCCATGATAAAATTCCATGAACAAAAAATACCACAAGCAACCACCTCTTTAACTCTATCTTTGCACATTGGGCCAAATCCGGTCCAAACCTTTCCATAGCTCTTGTCGTGGGTCAAAGTCCAACCATTCTTCTCTCTCGCAGTTTAACCCTGTCTAGCCTTTGAGCCTTGCATAACCTCATGTTATACTTGCTGAGCATGGTGAGCTGATGCTTGTTGTTGTCACCAATAAAAATCCCGGATGGGTACCAGATGGCGGCTCAAGTGAGGAGTTTCTTGTGGAGTTCCAAGAGAACTAGGCGAGTGCTCCCCAGTCAACCGTCCCTGTGGAGTATGGCGACCCAAAGACTAGGAATAGGAGTAGTTTTCATTGTACTCTGATATACATGTAAGTCTTAATGTAAATATGTTTCGCTAAATTATAAAGCATTTCTTTTGATATTTACCATTTTATCGCTATATGTGTCTTGTGGACGTCCTGGGCACGCATATAGCTGGTGCTTGGTATTCTTTGGAAAACCGGGTGCTACAAAATGGTATCAGGGCAATGTTGACTGTAGGACGCTTAGCCTAGTTAGAAATGGTCGTTCTTACAAACTAATCTTGGCTTCCTCCCCCTTAATGCTCTGTGAAAAATATAAATATATTTTATCAGAAACCCCTCGTTTCTTCAGGATGCATGAAGATATCGGTGAAGTTGAAAACTCTACATCAACAAGGAGCATCACCATGGCGGTTGAAGAGTTTTAGCTCGCGAACCTAAGCCTGTTATAGGATGGTTTTCCCCGTGCACTTTTACGTTAGAAACAATGCTAAGAAAGTGCTAGTGTGTTCTCGAATAAGGATAATAGAGTGTTCTTACATGGTTGATTGTTTTGTTATAGTGTTCATGTATGATTTGGCTCTTTGTAATGAGTGTCTCTTCAGGGAATCTCAGGACGAGATTCTGTTAAGAAGGGTAGTTTGTCACACCCCAAAATTTCCATTTTGGGATGTGATCTAGAAAACATAACATACAACAAATGATTTTAATATTTTATAAAATTTCCCAACCTTTAAATTAGTTGTTGATAATATATTTAGTGGAAAAATACGAGTTTCCAAAAAGTTTTATAAATTTAATTTAATGGTTGTTGCATTGCATGCCTTTGCATAGTGTTTATCTATGAAAATGAATTTAAGGTTTTTTCAAATGCGCCTAGGGTTTTGAACCAAAACAAGTCTCCCTTGATATTTGATGAAGCTTGCATGACCTCAAAACCATGATAAAATTCCATGAACTAAAAATACCACAAGCAACCACCTCTTTAACTCTATCTTTGCACATTGGGCCAAATCCGGTCCCAGCCTTCCCATAGCTCTTGTCGTGGGTCAAAGTCCAACCATTCTTCTCTCTCTTGTGATCCAAATTGAAGCCCAACCAGCCTCCTATATCTTCCTCTCCCCTCTCCCACGTCACCCCTGGAATCCCTATCCATCTTGCCCAAAAAAATATCAAGCAACAGAACAAAAATCAAGCCAAGACCCTTTGTCTTCCCACCCCTTCATCTCCCATCCTCTCCCCCTTCATATATACCTTCCCCATCCCCCTCACGCCTCTCCCTTCATTCCCCACGTCAAGAACAGGTAAGACACGCCCCTGCAGCTCCTCCTCCTTCCCCATGGCTGCCCCAATCAACCGCAACGTGATCCGGATGGTCCATCACACTACATCGTCATCACCGGCCATGGACGATCCATATCCACATCCTTCCCCATGGTGAGAACACTTCATCATCTCTCCTATCTTGTTTTCATGTTCTTTACTGCATATCAAGTACCCTAGATGATGTATGGTTGATCCCCGGTAAAGTTTCCCCGTTGTATGTGTTGCTGTCCTCGCTGCCAGTTTTCCTGCTGTTCATGGAATCGGCGTTCCTTGCTGTTTCATTATCCGATCATCAAACCCTTTGGTCAGATTTTAGATAACATCCTTGAACACGCCTCTGTAAAAGGGTTTCTCCATATGAGTTGTGAACTAACAGATATCGTCATCTCCGTGCTAGCTGTTCCTTCGGTCTGGCCAGATTGCAACTCTGAGTAGTTTTGGCGTTCCCCGCTGATCCAATGTCCAAATCACCATGCCCTTGAACCAACCTGTTTATAACATTCCTGTACATGATCCCACAAGATGGTTCCGTTATACAATCCCTGATGGTGGAGATATCGAGACCGAAGTGCCTGCTACCCCTGCTGTCCACAGCAGACCACCCTGTTGTTACAATCTCGTTCCCCGTTGATCCAGCAAACCATATGATGAATTATTTTGACAGAATATCAATTATATACTTGCACACGCCTCTGCAAACTTCCATGACTATATGATGAAGTATGAAAGAGATATGTTCCTATCTTGTGCTTACTGTCCCTGCTGCCCGGCAGCTGCGCTGATGTCGGTTGGCATACATGTTCCCGTTGATTCGCTGCTCCATTTGTCAAACCCTTAAACAACAGTGTGTATCATATAATTACACATATCTCTACAAGTTGTCTTGGTCATATGAACTGCAACACCAAAGATATATGTGTAACAAAACCGCCCAATTCATATAAGATTAAGTACGGCTATCCCCGCTAATCACGTTGATACGCACGTACTATCTCTTATACAAACCCGGTAGTCCGCCGAGTGTCACGAAGGATCTCAGTAAATCAACATTACAATCAGGATCGTACATGATGAAGGGAACAACATACACCGTAATATTCAGAGTTTACAACGGAAAAATAATTTAGAAACTTGTTCACCATACTTATTACAATACCAAGTTCAAATATAATACAAGAGTGACCTTATTGAAAATACAATACCAAACATACTTATTACATAGCCAGTTTATTCAACATATCCATTACAAGCAAAGTAGAGGAGTTTTGGAATACAGCCATGCCCACTGGCTCTTACTCATCAGTGTCCACCACGGGACTAAAGCACGTAATACAATATCCTTTATAGACCATGTCACCTGTAATAGAGGGTAAAAACTCTGAGTACACAATTGTACTCCGCAAGACTTACCCGACAGGGAAGATAACATTTTTAGACACCAAGGATATGCAAGGCTCTATTTAGTGGATTTGGTTGGCTAGCAACATTTTGTAAAAGAGCTCTCTAATAATTCTTATTTCATATTTTAGCTGCAAGATTAAACGTTGAATTATTTAGAACTACATTAGCATCTGGCTACCTCATACATTTAGATTATAGGAAAGCAATTAACTAAAGGGAGCAGTTATCAATTATGATTCTCCTGACAAAGGTCAGTTATGTCTAATATTATTGTACGCTTCTGGAGCCAAACTTGAGTTTCTCACTATCCGGGAGAGACGGCGATTCGAATCGATTTAATCCAGCCGGATAATCCCAAACACACACCCATATGATTTCGGCCAAAGAATCACTTAGGTCACCGTTCACTCTATTCGGCAGTGAGACTGGACCATTTGCAAAAACTCGTGGTCCTGTATCCTCATAAGACATGCCCATTCAGCCCGTAGCCCGTAGCAAGCAGGGTCTTGGATCAGTCCCATCCCTTCATACTCCCCTCCCAGTAATTGCTAATGGTCCAGAACTTACCCCAAATGAGGACTCGGCTTCACGGTCAACTGTAACTTAGGCCCCTGTTATGTGTTTGGTACCTTCAATCTCAACAACGTCCAAAATACGGTACGGTTCTTTCGACACCGACGGGATAAACAAATCCCGCCCGATCTTCAATTATTAAACTCCTCATGATTCAAGATAACATAAATAACCATCCCATATGTTGCGGATGACAGGAATCGTCCGACTTCTACCGTTCTAAGCAGGGCTAAGCATAAGCGATTTAATTACAGTAGAAGCGTAGGTATAAATTTATTGTGGACAAGGTAAAGTATGTAACAACGGTTTCATTTAACTCCTAATAACCTAATGCACAAAATAAAAGTATAACATATTTAAGTTCATGTTAAAAGAGAGAATAGGATATTTAGAATGCTCCGGAGCTTGCCTTGGCGAAAAGTGGAGGGTCCGTGGTTCGGGCACTCCGGGAGTAAGTTAGAGGCTTGTCCTTCGCCTTCGGGTGGCAACTCCTGAGGGTTCTCCTCCTCGACGGTCACGTACTCGACTGGAGCTTCCTCTTTCGATCCTATATGCATGTAGATGATGCATAAATAAAAAGAAATGCATTCAAGATATAATGAAATAATATTATGGCATAGAATGAGGATGTATGATGAGATGCCAAAATTATAATGACAGGATATGAAATTGAAGACAGATGACATGTAGCACTAGTAGTATGGAAAATCAATTAGAACATGGCCAACAGTAGGGTTACAAAGTTGTCAAACAACAATTTTTATGTCTTTAACATGTAGAACACTCCAATACAAAACTAACAAAACTAGTTTCACTAATTTTAGACTTATCTAGCTCAAGTTATCAATTCATAAAGTTTGAATTCCAAACTAAAACTAAAAAACATTTTTGAAAAAGGAAAAACAGGCGCTCGGGCCGATTTTGGCCGGCTCGGCCCACTCAGCGTGGCGCAGCGCGCGTGCCTGGCCCAGCGTACAGCAGCGCGCGAGCGTCCCAGGGGCATCGCGGCACACACGGCCCAGCGGTGGCAACAGCGGGCCGGCCCAAGCGAGGCATCGTGTGTGCACGGGCGGCACAGAGGCAGGGGCGGCCGGTTGATCGGTGCTAGCTCGCCAGTGGCGAGAGCTCCGGTGGAAAGGTCAGCACCAACGTGATCCTTTCATCACCGCGCGTCTCCTAGGCTAGTTAATGGGGCGTTTACAGGCTTCGAGCGAGGACGGCGGCAGGAGCACCGGCTCGGCGGCGGCTCAGCAAAGCGCACGCGGCTGTCAAGCCTCGTTCCGGCGAGGGCAAGGTATTAGAGTACAAACGGCTTTGGTTCTAGCTTCCATGAGCCATGGTGATACTAGAACATACAAAATGATGAGAGGAGGGAGACAGGGTGTGCACGGCCGCGGCGAGGGCGAGCTCGGGGCCATGGCAGCCATGGCGTGATGGCAAAGACTCGGGGCTGCTCACCTTGCGACGGCGCGCGATGCAGGTGGGTTGGGACGGAAGAAAGATGAGTGACGATGTTGTGGTTGCGAGTAATTTGAAAATGGGCGAGCACAGCGGCCGAATTTGAGGAGGCGACGTGGTGGCCGGCAGTATACGGAGGAAGGGGGAAAATGGAGTTGGCTGGTGCTGGGCATTAACTAGCCATGGCGATGCTTCTCCAGGTTCGCTAGCACGGTTCGGCCCTGTTCATGGCAGCTGCGTGGCTCAACAAAGAAATGGCCAGAAATTCACCGATGTTGCTCGTCGGTACACAGCAGAGAAGGTGATAGGCGCGGCACTGTAGCTGCTGTCTAGCTGCCTGACAGCCCGACTCTCTCCCTCTCTATTTCTCAGACCAAAAAGCCAAACATTACTCCAGTTGCACCACGATGCACTGGTACAAGTATACAACATATTTCCTTAAAAGATCACAGGACGAAACTTGATGTTTGCAAGATATAAATCACCAAACACGTGCACTTGAAACTGAAAAACAACATTCAGTTAACATGTAACAATAAAGTTGATCAATATTTTTTTAATTAAGGGCTAATCATTATCATATGCTCAAGATTATGAAATGCATAATGATACATTATGATTATGAAATGCAATGCAATGCATGCTTAACATCTAGGATGTTACAGCTCCTTCCCTCTTATAGAAATCTCGTCCCGAGATTTGTAGAACCTACCATTTCTTATAAAAAAAATAGGGTAAGAAGTACGAAGAAAATCTTCTTGCTTCCAAGTGGCTTCATCTTCGGTATGGTTGCTCCACAATACTTTGTAAAACTTCACCACCTTACTTTGAGTTACTCGCTCACTTTCTTCCAAAATTTGCACAGGTTTTTCTTCATAAGTCAGATCTGACTTCAGTTTAATGTCTCTTGGTCTATCGTTTTAGCGGGTGCTCGTAAACATCTTTTAAGTTGCGAGACATGAAAGACATTAAATATGGCCCGCATTCTAGATGGAAGTTGTAGTGTATAAGCCACTTCCCGTTGCGAGCTATAATTTGAAATGGTCCCTCATAGCGAGGAGCTAACTTGCCTTGTGTTCCAAATCGATGTACACCTTTAATGGGTGAGACCTTCAGATATACATAATCACCAACCTTGAAATACAATGGTCTTCGTCTTTTATCAGCATAGCTTTTTTGATGAGATTGAGCAGCTTTGAGATGATGTTGTATCTTTTGAACTCGCTCTTCTGCTTGCCTCACAAAATCAATACCGTAGTACCTCCTTTCTCCGGGTTCCACCTAGTTTAAGGGGGTCCTACATTTTCTACTATAAAGTACTTTAAATGGGGCCATTTTGATACTTCTTTGGTAACTATTGTTATATGAGAATTCAGCTAAAGGCAACCATTCTTCCCAAGAGCCAGATGAAGAAAGTACACATGCCCTCAGCATATCTTCTAGAATTTGATTTACCCGCTCAGTTTGGCCAGAAGTTTGAGGATGATAAGCTGAACTTCTGATTAGATCTGTACCAAGATAAGAGTGTAGGTGTTCCCAAAAACGAGACATAAATTGAGGTCCTCTATCTGAGACAATTGATTTTGGAACACCATGCAGACGCAGGATTTCTGAAATATACAAGTCTGCATACTGGTATGCTTGATAATCGATCCTAATAGGTAAAAAGTGTGCCGACTTGGTGAGGCGATCCATAATTACCCATATAGAATCATGTCCTTTCTATGTTCTAGGAAGACCAGTTATAAAGTCCATACTTATTTCTTCCCATTTCCATTTAGGAATAGCTAAAGGTTGGAGTTGGCCAGCTGGTTTTAAATGATCCGCCTTAACTCTCCCACAAACATTATAGTGAGCAACATATCGGGCTATTTCTTTTTTCATCTTAGTCCACCAATATTTTGGCTTCAAATCTTGATACATTTTACTACTACCAGGGTGAATGGACAAGTTAGAAGAATGAGCTTCAGACAAGATTTTATCTTTTAACCTTTCATCTTTAGGAACTACTAAGCGATCATCAAACCATAACACTTCTTTTTTATCAACTCAAAAATGCTTAATTTCTTTCTTTTGTATTTTCTGTTTGATGTGAGAAATACCGGCATCAGTCTTTTGACCTTCCATTATTTGGCTTGCCAAATTACAACTGACAACTATATTATGCATCACTGCAGGATGCATTAGGTCAAATTTTTCTCCTGGAAGTATTTCTATGTAACTGCAATGGGCCTTTCTACTGAGAGCATCTGCAACTATATTAGCTTTTCCAGGATGATAATATAATTCCAAATTATAATCATTCATTAGTTCCTACCATCTTCTTTGTCTCATATTTAATTCTGGCTAGGTGAAGATATTTGAGGCTCTTATGATCTGTATAAACATGACATAGATTTTCCATCAAATAATGTCTCCAAATTCGTAGGGCATGTACTACTGCAGCTAGTTCGAGATCATGGGTAGGATAGTTGACTTCATGCTTTCGTAGCTATCGTGAGGCATAGGCAATGACTCGACCTTCCTGCATTAGGACATAACCGAGACCAATGCCAGAAGCATCACAATAGACATCGAAAGGCTTTGTTATGTCAGGTTGTGCCAAAACAGGGGCAGTAATTAGCAACTTTTTCAAAGTGTGAAACGCTGCTTCACACTCGGGTGTCCAGATAAATCTCTCATTCTTCTGCAACAACCGAGTCATTGGTTTAACAATTTTTGAAAAGTCTGGAATGAATCACCGGTAATACCCGGCTAATACCAGAAAACTTCGAACCTCTGAAACTGTGGTTGGGGATTTCTAGTTTAGCACTTCTTGTACCTTACTAGGGTCCACTGAGATACCATCTTTTGATAAAACATGTCCAAGAAATTAAACTTTACAAAGCCAAAATTCGCACTTGCTGGGTTTAGCATATAACTTATGTTCTCTGAGTCTGTTCAAGACTATTCTTAAATGTTCAGCATGATCTTCATTATTTTCAGAATATACCAGGATATCATCAATGAACACCACCACAAACTTGTCCAACTCGGGCATAAATACTGAGTTCATCAAGTACATGAAGTGGGCAGGTGCATTAGTGAGGCCAAAAGACATTACCAAATACTCATATAGACCATAACGTGTAGAGAAAGCTGTTTTGGGAATGTCTTGTAACATCCCAGATGTTAGTAAGCAATTAAAATTATAATCAAGTT
>CM041630.1:69727106-69814269 GCA_023333625.1 Bothriochloa decipiens
GCCATCTCCGCCATTTGCCATCGCCGGAGGTGAAAATATTTTACTTTTGACCCCTTAATCGTGCTCTCCGTGTTATCCTGCGTCTGATGCGCACCTTGGTTCGAGCAGCGCATTACCAGAGGTCGCCGTGACGCCGTCGTGCCATCGGAGCGCCGCCGCCGCCATCACCGCCGTCGACCGTAGCTCAACCCAGCCACTCCGGACCTCTATTAACGCGCGCATCAGCGCCGTGGTGAGCTCCTGCGTCTATCCGTGTTATCAATTTCATCCATCTCGCATCGGGAGTTGTTGAAGCGCAGTCCGGAGTCGTCGGAGTCCTGCTCGAGGGCTCGGCCGATGAAGTCGAGGGGGTGACGATCGAGGTGCGAGCTCGAGTCGAGGGGTAGTCGAGGGTTGCACTGTTCTCGAAGGGGTTGACTCGAGGGGTGCACTGTTCTCGAGGGGTAGTCGAGGGTTGCACTGTTCTCGAAGGGGTCGAGTCGAGGGGTGCACTGTTCTCGAGGGGAGGCTCGTTCGTCGGGCGGAGTTCCGTCCTCGAGGGGAGGCTCGTTCGCTGGGGGAAGTTTCGTCTTCGAGTCTGGTCCATTCGCCAGAGCAAAGTTCCGTCTTCGAGAGGATGCCTGAATTGCACCCTCGAGTGTACAATCCTTATCCACTCAGTAGCCCCTCGAGCAAGCCTTGGCTTCGAGCCGTCATAGCCCGTCCGTGAGTTAGCCGGCATGCCTTAGCCTGCGGACCCTCGAGCGTCGTTAGCTAGCTCATTGGACTCCCCGTGTTGTGCTGAGTCTGATGAACCAGACCATGTCGCCGGAGACCTCACCGACGGCGAGGAATCGGCGGTCAACCGCCGCGCGGCCGTCGGTCAGCGCGGGGTTACTGTGCCGATTTCTCGGATCGCCGTTGCTTCTCGGAGAAGAAGACTCGATCGGTGTTCATCATCGTAGTAACAACTTGAACAAAAATTAAGGATCAACAATGAAGTTGGTTGATAATGGGAGTTAGCCCAAGCAACTTCTCTTTTTATAAAGCCTTTACGCAAAATTTCTTATCTTCTACAGACCTTACCTTGTCCCTCTGGCCTGCATTTCTGAATTCTCTACCCTTCTCTTTCGTCGGGTCAGTCTTGTTGAGTACTGTTGTACTCAGGGTTTGTTGAACCCCTGTTGCAGGTGCTAATTGGTGTTCAAATCAAGTTCATGTCGGTGGGCGCGACGTGATCTGGTTGTCCCCTCCCGACTTAGGCGTTCTACCTAAGTTGACTTCTGAAGTTCTTCTCTGCTTCCGTCGCTTCCGCAATTAAAGTCAAGTTTGTAAAAGTTAACTTTTTCATATATTTTGTAAACTTAATGTTATTACTCTTCCGCACTCTGATATATGTTTTATCATAAATGTGGTAATGTTGTAGCTACTCCGTTGTTGATCCTGGTATGAGTTGACAAATGTGGTTTAATCGGGGTCCTTTGAGGGCACCCGACAGGGCTTTCTAAGTTATCTGGAACACATGCATGGCTAACAGAAGTCTTTGAGACAATGATAGGTGCGTGTGGGCCATATAATTTAGGAGGTTCTGCCGCATGTCTTCAGGTCGGATTTTAATCTGGTGATAACCTGACCTTAAAACAATTTTTGAGAACACTTTTGCCTTAGCCAATTGATCAAATAAAATATCGATCCTTGGCAAGGGATATTTATTCTTGATTGTTACTGCGTTGAGTGGTCGATAATCCACACACATACGCAGGATTGATCTTTCTTTTTCACAAATAAGGTAGGGCATCCCCACAGAGATGAACTAGATCGGATCAAACCCTTTTTCAGTAACTCCTGCAGTTGGGTTTGTAGTTCAGCTAGTTCATTGGGTGGCATTCGATATGGCCTTCTAGAGATAGGAGCGGTATCAGGTACTAAATCAATAGCAAACTCTATGTCTCTATCTGGTGGTAATCCGGGTAGATCATCAGGAAAGACATCCGAAAATTCACACACTACCGGAATTTGCTCCAAATTGGTGGTCTTGGTAGCAAAAGATAAATTTATGGATTTTGAGTTTACAGGAAGTGGCACATGGAGGGGATTATTGCTATCAGGTACATTTAATTTGAGTAACCTATTGGCAGTGTCAATGGTTACTTCATGTTCTTTCATCCAATTCATGCCCAGAATAACATCTAAACCCAAATTGGGCAACACAATAAGGTTTGCTGAGAACCTCTTTTCTCCAATATTTATTTGCGTACCCCAAACAGTATGTGTTGTGACTGTCTCAGCCCCAACTGAGTTGATCCGAAACCCATTTTTCATTGTACTAATCTAAAACTGATGCTTGGATGCAAATGATTGGCTTATGAATGAATGTGATGATCCAGAGTCAAATAAGACAGATGCAAGATGTTGGTTTACTAGAAACATACCAGCCATCACTGTTTCTCCTTCTGGGATTTCTTCCATAGTGGTATAATGAACAGGCCCAACACGTGCTTGCTTCTTATATTTTGGAGATGTAGTGTTGGTCCTCTGATTCTGCTGATTCTGCGGTGCTACTGAATAATTTTGTTTTGGAGTGGGGCAATCACGAGCAAAGTGTCCTGTTTTTCCACAGTTGTAGCAGGGAGATTTAAAACCACCCTGAAATCCCTTAAACACATTCACTTGCGGAGACTGTGGACGAGGAACATTCTGTTGAAACTTCTGTTGCTGAGGAGGCCTGTACCGCTTGAATGGTGGACGATATTGAGGCCTGTGCATCATCTGAACCTGGCGTGGCTGCTGAGATGATCCTCCAGAGTACGGTTTCTTGCATTTCTTTTCTTCTTTGTATAGACGGTGTGAATTCTCATGTGTGATAGCAGCACTAACCATCTCATTATAAGTAGCATACTTTTGATGGCTTAAATCATCCTGTAACTTGAGAGTTAACCCACGCTTAAAACAATCCATAGCCTCTCCTGGGTGTTCACATGCTCTGTTGCATATTTGGACAGGTGATTGAATGCATGGGTATACTCAGTTACAGTTTTAGTGCCCATGGTTAGCTGCAAAAATTCATTTCTTTTGATATTCATTAGACCTTCGGGAATATGATGCCCACTAAAAACTTCCTTGAACTCATCCCATGTAGGTCTGGCGCCTTCAGGTAAAGTGGCCAAATGGTTGATCCACCAAACCCCAGCTGCACCTTGCAGTTGCTGAGCTGCAAACTCTGCTTTCTAATTATCAGAATATGGATGAAGGCGAAACTTCTGCTCAATAGTATGGAGCCATTCATCCGCCAGCAATGGCTCTGCGGCATGAGTAAACACCGGTGGTTTTGTGTCTAAGAAGTCCTTGTAACTAGCGGGCTGATTTGGATCTTGTCCATGGCGATTCTGATGTCCTGGTGCAGTGTTCTGCGCAATAAGGTTTAGGGCTGCCTCCATGTTCTGTTGACTTCCCATCAAACGAGCCAGCACCTCAGCCATAGTGGGTGGGTATGGCAAATCATTATTCCCATTTTCAGCACCATTGGGAGGAGTGCGAGGCATCTGCATCCAAAATTCCCATTGTAATTATTGATGGTAACAATGTGAAATCAAATATTATGCACAACTGAAATGTTGGAGAGACTAAAATTCATACAACAAGTAGAGGCATAATATAGAATTTCACATAGCACCACCATAATTATACATCTTTATTTCCCTAAGCTGCATACATTCAGACGTGCACTTTATTCGTCAAGCCCTTGGACATTTCTACAGTTATGTTACAACGGTCACAAACCACTAAGTTACATAACAGCTATTTTAACTACTGGATTAAGTCTAGACTAAAGCTCAAATCTTGATTTATTTAAATTACAAACTACATCAAGACACTACTCTCAATACTCATCACCGGAGTCTATGGGATACTCATCATCCAGATCTATCTCCGTCTGGCCATGTATCTCTGGCTCCAGTTCTTCGTCAAGTTCTTCTTTGTCTTCTATTTCATTAGCCTCTATTAAATTGCCCATACCTTCATCTACAACCTCTCCAGCTACAGGCTCTTCTAGAGGTACAGCAAGCTGTAATGCCTGGATTTGTTGTTGAAGATTGGCGATCAAAGCATTTGCTTCATCCACCTCGTGCTGTAATGTGTGTTCGATAAACTCAGAATTTTCTATTGCTTCATCTCTTTCTTCTGCAGCCGTGGCATGTTCTACAGCTTCAACTCGTTGCTGTTCAATTACTACCGCCTGATTCCAGAGTATAGCATATTGATGAGCCATTTCTAACTCATGCTGAATTGCATAATCCATCACTTGGTTGGTGGTATTTCTGGCAGCCTCCCATAAATTATCAGTCACCCTCAACTCAATATTACAGAGATTGTAATTTAGAACATGGCCAACGGTAGGGTTACAAAGTTGTCAAACAACAATTTTTATGTCTTTAACATGTAGAACACTGCAAGACAAAACTAACAAAACTAGTTTCACTAATTTTAGACTTATCTAGCTCAAATTATCAATTCATAAAGTTTGAATTCCAAACTAAAACTGAAAAACATTTTTGAAAAAGGAAAAACAGGCGCTCGGGCCAATTTTGAATTTTTTTATTTTTATTTTTTTAAAATTTTTTACAATTTTAATTTTTTGTTTCGAAATATGACAGAACTAGTCGCCCACAGTGGGCGTTTTTTAAAAAAGCCCACTGTGTGGGCGTTATATGTGACGTGGCATAGGGCCGACGCCGCCGGTGCCGGCTTTTGCGGGCGGCCCCTGGCGCCCAAAAAAGCCCACTGCATGGGCGTTTTTTGGTGGCGAGGGGGCCGCCTGCAAAAGTGCGCGCTGTTTTGCGGGCGGGCCTCGGAGCAGCCAAAAAACGCCCACTGTGTGGGCGTTTTTTGCGCGCCAGGGGGCCGCCTGCAAAAGGGCGAGGCCGGCCGCGCACTTTTGCAGGCGGCCCCCTGGCGCGCAAAAAATGCGTTTTTTGGCCTCCGCCTATATATACCTAGCCCCCTCTTCAGATTTTCATTATATTCACTAAATTTTCCAGAAAAAAAGAAAGAGGAGAGGAGGGAGGGGAAGGAAGTAAACGGCGAAGCCCTGTCAGTTTGAGACCTCGGCTTTTAGGTAAGTTTCTCATACATTACAAGTCTGTTGCTATGCATTAGTAAAATATAATATGCACTAGAGTCGTTTAGTTTTTAGTTGACTCTGGGTAGATCTGTGAGTAGTATATATATTAGTTCTATAAATAATGATGTTAGAGCATTGCAGTTCATGTTAGAAATAATGATGTTTCTTCTATGCTTTAAACAATGGATTGTATGATTTGAAATGTCATAAATATTGTATTTTCTCTGAATAGATATATTTAGGGTTTAGGAATAATGATGTTTATGCTATGCTTTAAACAAAAGATTGCATAATTTGAAATATGACGAATATCGTATTTTCTCTGAATAGATATGTTTAGGGTTTAGGGTGTAGGGTGTAGGGTTTAGGAATAATGATGTTTATGCTATACTTTAAACAATGGATTACATGATTTGAAATATGACGAATATCGTATTTTATCTGAATAGATATGTCAACTAAAGTGATGTTTCGATTGTTCCATGGTAGTGGCACTGTCAGATATGGCCCGTATGGTATAGATCTGTCTGAATTTGGGTCAACACTAAAGGAGATAGATAGGCCAGCGGAAAGAAATTTTTGGTCAGTGTGTAACTGGTTAATGAGGGCATTTCATATCAACCCAGAGGTTAACATAATAAAAGTAAATGTAGTAGTCAACCGTGGCAACAAAGAATGCTTCTGGGAATTGATGTCGGTAGATTGCACCGAAACATGGAAATGGTACGTAGAAAATGCATTGCAGCGGGGCTGGGAACCCAGCATTTTCATGGAGGTGCACGATAAAGACAATGCAACCTTGCAAGATGTAGAGGGTACAAGCATGGTTAGGACTGATGCTGAAATGGAAGAGGGAAACGACCGTGCTCAGCAAGGAGAAGAACAGGGACAGGATGTGCGGGAACCAAAAAGAGAAGGAGAGCCAGTGAGCCGAGAGGCTTGGCAGATGAGGGCGAGAGGATCAACTCCATTGTTCAGGCAATGAAAAACGAAGATGCGGCGAATGAGGAAGTGGAGGGTGATGAATCTTCTGATGAGGAAGGATGCAATGTGAATCCGTGGCAATGGTCTAATGAAGACTTCTCTGGAGTTGCTATTTCAGAGGGATACCATGTTCCATGGGAGTATAAGGAGAATGAGGTAATCGAGGGAGCGATGTACGCAGAGAAGGAAGAATTGATGGAGGCAGTCAAGCATTGGGCTGTATCACTGCAGAGGGAGTTCTGGATAGCAAAGTCCACAAAGTGTGTATATGAAGTTAAGTGCATGAGATCCAGCAATGGTTGTCCGTGGAGGGTGCATGCATTCAAGGGAAAGTGGAAGGATTATTGGAAAGTGTTAATAGTCACTGAGCACAACTGTCACTTGGAAGGTGTAGAGAAGTACCACAAAAACATGACATCTGCATTTATTGCTGTAGAGATGTATTCAGATGTTGTGCATAATCTGGGATACGAGCCAAGGTCAATAATAAGGCATATCGAAGATAAATTCAAATACACCATTTCATATGCTAAGGCGTGGAGGACAAAATAGAAGATTATCGAGATGAGATTTGGCACATTCAAAGCCTCATATGATAATTTACCATCTCTTCTTCAATGCATAGCCACCAGAAATCCAGGGACATGTACAGATCTTATAACATACCCAACCATGGAGAATGACCGTGTAGTATTGGTCTTGCAACGTGCTTTCTTTGCACTAGGTGCTTGCATCAGGGCATTTGTGCATTGTCGTCCAATACTCTGTATTGATGGGACATTTCTGACAGGTAAATACAGAGGTCAGATACTAACAGCAATTGCCGTGGATGGGAACAATCAAGTTCTACCACTGGCATTCGCTTTTGTGGAGAGCGAGAATACCGATAGTTGGTACTGGTTTCTCAAGCAGGTGAAGGTTAGCATTGTTGGTATGAGGCCTGGTGTATGCCTAATTCATGACCATCACGCTGGCCTTCTTCGGGCAATTGAATATCTGAAGAACGGTGATGCAGAGATGGGATATGGTAAAGATTGGCCAGATGTTCAAAGTCGGTGGTGTATGCGTCACATGGGTGCTAATTTTTACAAGCAGTTTAAGGGGAAGAGCTTGATGGATCTATTCAAGAGGCTGTGCGGACAGAATCAAGAGAAAAAATTCAACGAGCTTTGAAGGAGGTTGGACGAGCTCACAACGAAGCAAAGGGAAGAGCACTCAAGCTGATCAGCACCTGTTGGTGAGGATGGTCCAGAGGCCTTAGGATCGTTGCCCACAGATGGTCCAAACATCAGAAGGAGATCGGCATCTGCTGTGAGAAAATTTTCGCACTGGATAGAGAATGAGCCTAAGGAGAAGTGGTCTTTGCTGCATGATGTCGGCAGAGCGCGGTTTGGCATTATGACAACTAATTTGGCCAAAGTTTACAACTGGGTGATGCGTGGTGTTAGAGACCTTCCCCTGGTTGCCATTGTTGAGTTCATCCTGCAAGGAACATGCAGATATTTCAGAGACCGGTACCAAGTCGCTGCCCTATCAATGCAAGTGTGAGGTGTTTTCTTCGGACATATGTTGACAAATTATCTGGAGGAAAAACGTAAGAAGGCAAAGGAGCATAGAGTTATAACTCAAGGTACTAGAGAGCACCGATTTGAAATCTTGTGTGCTGATAGGGCCAAGCGTGGAATATATAGAACAAGAGTTGTGCAAGAATGCATACTTAAGGAGGATGGGTATTGCGCATGCACGTGCCACAAGCCAAGACTCTACCATAAACCATGTTCCCATGTTATTGCTGCGAGCTCGGAGTGTGGAATACTTGATCGTACTTTTGTATCTCCCTATTTCACCAAGGAAGCCATATTGCATACATGGTCACATGAATGTTGGTTTTGGCATAGCGGGGAATTTTACAGGTACAGTACCGCAACCTAGCTATATTCTAGACCCAAGTAAGATCAGAGACAAGGCTGGGCATCAAAAGACAAGACGTATTCGAAACGCCATGGATGAGTCCAAAGCAGGTGGAAGGTACAAACGTTGCAGCAAATGCGACAAGGAGGGACATACCTACAAGAAGTGCCCGAAGGACTCAGACATGCCCATAACAGCAGAAGCCCCGCCATCAGGATTCGGATTGGATGGTACCCCGCCAACAGGGGAAGGGACAACTTCTAGGCCCACCAGGCCAAGGCGTGCACGCGTGCCTCGTGGTTCGGTCGTGTAGTGATGTGTAGTAAGCTTGGTTAAGATTATGTAATGTACGGTTTTTGCTTTGTTGTAACTGAAGTGAACAAACTTGTTGTTTCAACCTATCTTGCGGATGTAATGTTCTGTGATGTTCTTAATCTCTGTCTTGTATTTGAATATATTTTAGTTACATGTTGTACGTGCATTCTTTATGTTTCAAATTCGATCATTTCTTGTCGTACCTTAAATTTATTGTTGTATACTTTTTTACTTTCTGTTTGCATGTTTCATATGTGTTAACTGTGATAATGTCATGCAGGGATGGCGAACGACACACCAGAGCTACTAGATCGAGGGATCGATCTGCACCACCTTTGTACCGTATTGCGGTGCAGAACGCCACTCTGCCCGTACTTCGACCGTGACCGTCTAGACGTCTACTTTCAGTGGACCCTCGGTTCTGTTCTAGGTATCCGTTGACTCTTCGAGGTCTCTCAATTAAGTACACATGGCTTGTTAATAACATATAATTTTTATGTGCAGGTTACGTGAGGCAGGCCTCCTCCCGTTGTGTTGCCTTATGGAGGCTCGAGCTGCTGAGGCCGATGAGACAAGGAGGTGGAGTTTCGATAGGTCTCTTCTAGCAGCCCTGGTTGATCGATGGAGGCTGGAGACACACACGTTCCACCTGCCGTGCGGGGAGGTCGCACCGACGCTTCAGGACATTGCGTTCTTGCTTGGCCTTCCCCTCGCTGGCTATGCCGTTGGGCCAGTCGACGGACTTCATGATTGGCGAGATGATATTATGGCCCGCTTCGGCCACGTGCAGTGTCACCCTACACTTCTAGCTATGAGCAGCCTCCCTCCGTACACGACCATGGGCCCATCGCAGTAGTGGCTCATGCAGTTTACCGTAAGGCCTGTTTGAATAGAATTTTATCAATTTGTAGTTTTACTCAACTTTATTAACTGTATCTTTTTCAGTCCGATCATCTACACCCAGAGGCTGACGTGTACTCTGTGCAATGGAGTTTGGAGGCCTACTTGTTGTGGCTTTTTGGCTGAGTCATGTTCACCAGCAGCGCGGGACATGCCATCGACAAGGTCATGATCCCCTACGCGCGCGCGATCACTGATGCTGACGAGGGAGCAGTGCCACAGTGGAGCTGGGGATCCGCAGTACTGGCGGCAACGTACAGGGGGCTTTGCAAAGCGTGTACCAAGATAGAAACAGGTTCTTTGCTCACTGGTTGCCCCCTCCTTCTATAGCTATGGGCAGCTGAACGGTTTGCGATTGGTCGACCTGTGGTGGATCACACTGCCTACGAGGACGACCTGTACTTGCAGCATCTGCCCGAGGACTTCCCCACCATGGGTACAGTCTGGTGCCGTCGTCAGGTTCGTGTTCCTAGCTGACGTATGTAGTTAATTCGTATCGTACCTTCTAACCTATTGATTGTTATATTTCAGCGACGATGGGCACATGTGCAGGTCACGCGGTCGTACAACGAGTTTATGCTGGAGTTCAATAATATATAGCTGACCAACGTGATCTGGGAGCCTTACAGCCAGGAGGCTATCCACGCATGAGCTCCCCTTGGGCTGTCCACGTTGTGCACACGTGACCAGGCCTTCTGGCTGACGCTCCGACCGATGGTGTTCGACATATTCCTCGAACCGCACTGCCCAGGGCGTGTTTTGCACCAGTTCGGTCTCATGCAGCCGTCCCCCACCCCTATCATTCATACCGTCCTTGCAGATGCTCATAGGTAAGTACTACTAACAACTGACTTTGAAAAATTAATTGCAATAGACATGTCTTACTCAAATTTGTGTTCAGGCTGACTCGGAGGGGACAGGTCGGCGGCAACTTATGGGTTCCACGTCTGCAGCCATATATGGACGACTGGTTGCTTGCCACAGAGGACGTCGTTGAGGAGTACCGCCCCCACATCGAGGACTCGTACATGAACTACCTCCGGTGGTACCAGCCTCGTACCCGCACACGTGTCACCTTCGTTCCTCCGGAGCAGCAGCCACACGTCGCCGCTGTGGGTGATGCTTACCCTGCGCACCGTGATCAGGATTACTTCTGTGCCGTGAGTACTTGAATCTCTCATATATATCAGTAGTTCATTACGTATATCTTTCATCTAACTTAAAAATAAAATTAGGTCAACGGTGCGCAACTACTTTACACAGAGGTTGACTCCGTGTGCCGCCGCTTGGAGGGTGGCTTGGCGTTGACAGTGGACGAGCAGTGCACCTCGTACACGCGGATGCGTACGATGCTTAGATCCATGCTGAGGGCTCTGACTTGTTGAACCTCTGATGCAGCGCCTCGAATTCCTGCACCGGCACCCGTAGCACGTCCTCCTGCACCCCAGACCAGAGGTAACTCCGTGTACCCCACCTCGTCTACCTATGTTTTTCCAATCTAGATGACTGTGTGACATACGACGACACCTTTCACAGCGTTCTCTACGCCGTACCTTCGTTCCTCCGGAGCGGGGTCCTCGGTGCACGGAGCAGAGGCATCTAGGCACTTCACTCATGCTCCACACAGCGCGTCGGCCCATGGTGAGGGTTCCTCCACTCAGGGAGCAGCCTGGGGAGCCTGGCCTTCGCCCCATGGAGTGGGTACCTCCTCTCAGGGAGCAGCCTGGGGAGTCTAGCCTTCGCCCCATGGAGTGGGTACCTCCGCGCAAGGAGCAACTTCGACGTCGGCCTAGGGAGCCGGCACCTCGTCGTGGACCTACCGACTACCTAATGACCCCCCACTGACGCACCGATCAGCGACAAGGAGGTTGAGATTGGCCCTTCACAGCTTGCAGGAGCACCTCTGCCCTACACGCAGGAGTTATCACAGATGACTCCAGTGCAGTACGTCCATGCGACTCGAGGTGTTCCACCAGATTGCCACACCTACTCGTCGGGGCACGCGCGACCGAGGAGGCAGAAGAGGGGTAGGGGGCAGGGGCAGGGACAGGCTCAGGGACAGTAGTACCCTGTACGATGTAATTACTATCTTGATGTATGATACGCACTTTCCTTTTGTCAAAATTTACCTTTTGTTATATTCTTCGTTTCCCGTCGGGGCCCTGGCGTATTGTGACGATTCTTTTGAGTACTATATCTAGAAATCCCCGTCGGTTCCTTATTCGTACCCTTTCGAACACAACTAATACATTCCAAAATTATAGGTCCGCTAGGGCGATGAGCTACTAATCTAAATTCATCTAACAAAACGGCCCTAATAATCCGAAACATAACCGGGAAGCAAGTCTTCATCTTCAGAACCACTATCCTCTCCCACAAACTCATTGGTACGGCTACGCTCAACTGATAGGGCTTCGCCGTTTACTTCCTTCCCCTCCCTCCTCTCCTCTTTCTTTTTTTCTGGAAAATTTAGTGAATATAATGAAAATCTGAAAGGGGGGCTGGGTATATATAGGCGGAGGCCAAAAAACGCCCACTGTGTGGGCGTTTTTTGCGCGCCAGGGGGCCGCCTGCAAAAGGGCGTTTTTGGCTGCTCTGAGGCCCGCCCGCAAAACAGCGCTCACTTTTACAGGCGGCCCCCTCGCCACCAAAAAACGCCCGGCGTTTTTTGGGCGCCAGGGGCCGCCTGCAAAAGCCGGCACCGGCGGCGGCCGGCCCTGTGCCACGTCACATATAACGCCCACACAGTGGGTGTTTTTTAAAAAAGCCCACTGTGAGCGACTAGTTCTGTCATATTTCGAATCAAAAAATTAAAATTATAAAAAAAATTTTAAAAAAATTAAAAATAAAAAAAATTCGGCCAATTTTGGCCTGCTCGGCCCACTCAGCGTGGCGCGGCGAGCGAGCGGCCCAGGGGCATCGCGGCACACGCGGCCCAGCGGCGGCAACAGTGGGCCGGCCCAAGCGAGGCAGCATGCGCGCGTGGCGTGGCCTGGCGCGCGGGCAGCACAGAGACAGGGGCGGCCGGTTGATCGGTGCTAGCTCGCCAGTGGCGAGAGCTCTGGTGGAAAGGTCGGCACCAACGTGATCCTTTCATCACCGCGCATCTCCTAGGCTAGTTAATGGGGCGTTTATAGGCTTCGAGCGAGGACGGCGGCAGGAGCACCGGCTCGGCGGCGGCTCGGCAAAGCGCGCGCGGCTGTCAAGCCTCGTTCCGGCGAGGGCGAGGCATTAGAGTACAAACGGCTTCGGTTCTAGCTTCCATGAGTCATGGTGATACTAGAACATACAAAATAATGAGAGGAGGGAGAAAGGGTGTGCATGGCCGTGGCGAGGGCGAGCTCGCGGTCATGGCAGCCATGGCGCGACGGCAAAGACTCGGGGCTGCTCACCTTGTGACGGCGCACGATGCAGGTGGGTTGGGACGGAAGAAAGACGAGTGACGATGTTGTGGCTGAGAGTAATTTGAAAATGGGCGAGCACAGCGGCCGAATTTAAGGAGGCGATGTGGTGGCCGGCAGTATACAGAGGAAGGGGAAAAAATGGAGTTAGTCGGTGCTGGGCATTAACTAGCCATGGCGATGCTTCTCCAGGTTCGCCAGCACGGTTCGGCCCTGTTCATGGCAGCTGCGTGGCTCAACAAAGAAATGGTGAGAAATTCACCGATGTTGCTCGTCGGTACACAGCAGAGAAGGTGCTAGGCGCGGCACGGTAGCTGCTGTCCAGCTGCCTGACAGCCCGACTCTCTCCCTCTCTATTTCTCAGACCAAAAAGCCAAACACTACTCCAGTTGCACCACGATGCACTGGTACAAGTATACAACATATTTCCTTAAAAGATCACAGGACAAAACTTGATGGTTTGCAAGATATAAATCACCAAACACGTGCACTTGAAACTGAAAAACAACATTCAGTTAACATGTAACAATAAAGTTGATCAATATTTTTTTAATTAAGGGCTAATCATTATCATATGCTCAAGATTATGAAATGCATAATGATGCATTATGATTATGAAATGCAATGCAATGCATGCTTAACATCTAGGATGTTACAATATGCATCACCATATCGTTGCTCCTGCCATGTCAACAGCCCCACTATGCTATCTTGCAATCTTGTCCCCCGCCTAACCAATGGTCGAAACACCATGTTATTTTGTCACAATATGTTCCATGCAGCGCCTTGCAACCCTACTCAACTGAATCCAATAATTTCCATCTTTACCTTTCAACTCTTACATCCTTTAATCATGGCTTTTGTTTTGGTTAGTTCTTGCACTCACACGATAGCATTAGTCATATGCTTTTTAAAACCTTTATTGCTTACTTTTGTAATACTTGATGTATTGTTTTTAGGTTATTTTCAGATGCTTGTTTTGGTTGATTGCTCTCAATAGAAGGAGCTATGCGAGGATGGTACAAAAGGAAAGTTGGAATGTTGGAGCGAATAATTGGAGGCAAGTGTAACATGGTTTCCTTGATTACCTAATAACTTTATAATCACATTCATATGCATGTGTATAATATGATGCATAGGACTTTACCTGGTACTTTTGATATCCTTATTCCTTGTTTACCTTGGGTTTATGCATATAGTTAGTTTTGCTTAGCTTGCAATCACCAAACTTATAATGTTAACTTGATAAATGACGTATGGATCAAAGCGATGCTTTTGAAGAACATGGACAGAAGAAGGCTAGAGCATTGGGCCTTTTGGGTGCTCTAGTCTGCCATCCATAAGGATGTCTGAATCTTAAAGCGGCAACCCAGGACATTATTACAGCCTTGAGAATCAAAGTAGGCACGATCTTAGTTGTATAGCTAGTTTTCTCTAGCTTGTTAGTAGTTACCAAAATCTTTGGCGCAAGAGGGGGGCCTAGGTTGCAGAATGGCTTCTTGCCTGTCAAGATGTGTGCTGGGCTGCAGTCACAGGTGTGCCAATCTTGAAGGGGGGCTCCATTCGCCTAGCCACTGAAACCTCACGGCTACTAACTTGTTAGGGTAATTAGTGAAGGGCTTCGTAGTGAGACGCTGCCGACTTACCATGGAAGTGAGTCAAGAGACTAGCTACATTGGCCAAAAGGGAATCACGACTCAAGGTGAACGTGTACACCTCTGCACAGAGTTTGATCAAACTGATATATCAGCCGGGCTCACGGATACGAGTGGCCTGGATCCTTTTTGGGATAGATGGTCCTCTATGGATGGCATGGATGATGAATGATACTGATGATAATTAATTATATTCATATGGGAGCCCTAAGCATAACTTAGCAATTTAGGCTTAATAAATAAAATATGACTAACTAAAAATTCTTATCGCAGTTTAACCCTGTCTAGCCTTTGAGCCTTGCATAACCTCATGTTATACTTGCTGAGCATGGTGAGCTGACGCTCGTTGTTGTCACCAATAAAAATCCCGGATGGGTAACAGATGGAGGCTCAAGTGAGGAGTTTCTTGTGGAGTTCCAAGAGAACTAGGCGAGTGCTCCCCCAGTCAACCGTCCCTGTGGAGTATGGCGACCCGAAGACTAGGATAGGAGTAGTTTCCATTGTACTC
This sequence comes from Bothriochloa decipiens, assembly GCA_023333625.1. Classification (NCBI taxonomy): domain Eukaryota; kingdom Viridiplantae; phylum Streptophyta; class Magnoliopsida; order Poales; family Poaceae; genus Bothriochloa; species Bothriochloa decipiens. Next base: position 69,741,882 of record CM041630.1, read on the forward strand.
TGATATACATGTAAGTCTTAATGTAAATATGTTTCGCTATATTATAAAGCATTACTTTTTATATTTACTATTTTGTCGCTATATGTGTCTTGTGGACGTCCTGGGCATGCATATAGCTGGTGCTTGGTATTTTTTGGAAAACCGGGTGCTACAAAATGGTATCAGAGCAATGTTGACTATAGGACGCTTAGCCTAGTTAGAAATGGTCGTTCTTACAAACTTATTTTGGTAAAACTAATCTTGGTTTCCTCCCCCTTAATGCTCTGTGAAAAATATAAATATATTTTATCGGAAACCCCTCGTTTCTTCAGGATGCATGAAGATATCGGTGAAGTTGAAAACTCTACATCAACAAGGAGCATCACCATGGTGGTTGAAGAGTTTTAGCTCGTGAAACTAAGCCTGTTATAGGATGGTTTTCCCCGTGCACTTTTACGTTAGAAACAATGCTAAGAAAGTGCTAGTGTGTTCTCGAATAAGGATAATAGAGTGTTCTTACATGGTTGATTGTTTTGTTATAGTGTTCATGTATGATTTGGCTCTTTGTAATGAGTGTCTCTTCAGGGAATCTCGGGATGAGATTCTGTTAAGGGCGGTAGTTTGTCACACCCCAAAATTTCAATTTTGGGATGTGACCTAGAAAACATAACATACAACAAATGATTTTATTATTTTCTAAAATTTCCCAACCTTTAATTAGTTGTTGATAATATATTTAGTGGAAAAATATGAGTTTCCAAAAAGTTTTATAAATATAATTTAATGGTTGTTGCATTGCATGCCTTTGCATAGTGTTTATCTATGAAAATGAATTTAAAGTTTTTTCAAATGCGCCTAGGCTAATGAGCTCCTACACAATTCTAATGAGCAAAGCACAAAGCTAACCTAAGCTCACTAGATGCTCAAGGACAAGGTTACACAAACTGAACCCAAGAGCTCAAATTACTTAGCTACACAAACTAAGCAAAACAACTAATTAGACTACACAAGCTAATTAGCCACACAAGAGAAACTTCTATGCTACGCAAGCTAGAAGGCAACTAGATAGCTACACAAGCCAACTAATTGCAAGAGCAACAATACAAGCAAAATATATATTAATGTAAATACACGCTTGTGAATAGAGAGATGCAAACCACCGCGAAGTGTGGAATAAGATGACACGGCGAATTTTCACCAGGTTCACTTGGTTGCCACCAAGCTACGTCCTCTTGTGGTGATGCACCCACTTGGAGTTTCACATGCTAAATGGCGTTGGCTAGCCAAACCCACAGCTTTGGGTGCATTGAAACCAACACAATATGGGGATCCTGCAAGCCACGATCTCCACTAGAGTTGCTCTTCGTGATCTCCCGCGGGGTGAGCACAATACCCCTCACAAGCTCTTCTTCGGAGCACTGCACAAGCTGCTTGCATGCTTTGACAGAGTCTCTTACCACCAAGCAATCTAGGAGGTGACAACCTCCAAGAGTAACAAGCACACCAGCTTGCAACACAAACACCTAGTGCCACTCGATGCAATCTCTCAAAGCAATGCACTAGAAATCGCTCTCTCACTCAAGTGGATGAACTCTATCAAGAACAAGTGAGTAGAGGGCTCTCCAAGCACTCACAAGCATGGACATATAGTCCCTAAGGTGCTACACCAGCCCCAAGACCCGACCACCCCTCTATTTATAGAGGGGGCAACAAATAGAGCTGTTAGGTTCAAATCTCGGGCTGAAACAGCTACCCCGGACAGTCCGGGGGTCAAAGTTTGGACAGTTTGGCCATCTTCGAAAACTAGCCATTAGGTTCAAAATATGAACTGTGGACAGTTCGGCTTCTGAACCTCGGACAGTCCGTAGTTACCAAATAAAACCCGTCGAGAGCAGCCACTTCTGTTGTCTAAAAGTCCTATTTTTCTCGGATAGTCCGCCCCTAGGCCCGAACAGTCTGTGGTTCAACTCCGAAGCATAGAACAGAATCTGTTTAGAAAACTCATTTCTTCAAAATTAGCCGGTGGACAGTCCACGCTAATAAGGGCGGACAATCCGCCATTAAAAGACAGCAGCATGCGATTCTCGCTAAAACGGCCATAACTTTTAGCTCTGAACTCCGAATTCGATGATCTTTGACTTTTTGGAAAGCTTATTCAGAGGACTACACAACCAACATATCCTCTTGATCCCAAACATTATGGATCAAAGTAGTTTTCCAAACCAAGAACCATCACCTTCTCTTTTCAGCACAACATCTTCTCCTTTGCAAATGTGCCAACATCACCAAGTGTACATCACCATGTGTATGTGTGTTAGCATTTTCACAATTATTTTTAAACGATTTTCACTTGCTCTCACAACACCACTCAATCCTAGAATGTCACAATGTTAGATCGCTGAAGTGGCACTATATGACTGATATGCAAACAAGTTTGCCCCTCTTGATAGTACGGCTATCAATCCTAAATCCGGTTATTAAATTCTCTACACACCTCATGACCGGTGAAATATAATGCCCTAGGTTATACCTTTGTCTTGCGCATTTCCATTTCCACCGTCTCCCTCCAATTTGCCAATGCAACACATGCACCGACACCTTCACAAAATGATATGATCCACTTCACATCATCATGCAACCTTCTTGGTCCATCGATCTTGACCTCACTTGCTCTTCACCATCTCATGGTCCATCGGCACCAAGTCTTACTCAAGCTTCACCGTCTCATGGTCCATCGCTTCAAAGCCTTGACTTGTCTTTCACACATTCATCGGTCCATCGAGCCAAGCCTCATCTTGATCTTCTCCATCTTGGTCACATGACTCCATGTCATGTCACATATGCAATTAAGTTCCTCCATTGCACATCCACCTATAGACTAATTTTCTATGTATCTTATATAATCCACATTAGTCCAACCTAAAGTTGTCGTTCAATTACCAAAATCACATAGGGACCTTTCAGACACCCTGATGAAGGGGCCTGAAGAAGATGGTGAAGAATGAATCAAGTCATCATCAGTCTGCTTCAAGGGGTGATCCTGATCACCCAAGTTATCTTATATTTTACTTTATTTACTGTTATCTCGGTTGCCCAGTTGTCAGTGATGTATGAAAACTACTATTATTATATTGCATGCTTGCTCTCTGTTTACTGCCTATGGTTGGTGTCCTTCTGTGAAGGATGTCTAGATGATTCTATATTATCTTTTGTTATCCAATGAATAGATCCTGGAGCATTTTATGCTAGAATGTTAGGGGCATAAACAGGGCAGAAAAAGGCCTTTGATCAGAAACCAAATTGATGAATACAACTGTGAAATATTTTGCGTTCAAGAAACCAAAAGAGAACATTTTGACCTGGCTTATATCAAAAACTTTGCTCCTAGAAAGTTTGATAGTTTCATCTTTGCTCCATCCAGTGGAGCTTCGAGTGGTATCTTGGTGGGGTGGAATGACAGCCTGTTTTAGGGTTTAGTTGTTGAAATTAAACCTTTTGCTGTCGCTGTCTGCTTCTCCTCCAAAATGGATATGAAAGTTTGGAACTTGTCCACAGTCTATGGTCCATGTTAGGAACTAGCTAGAACTCTATTTGTTGATTGGTTTAAAAATCTTGATATCCAGGATGACTCCAATTGGATCTTGATGGGGGATTTTAATTTCTATAGATCTTTAGAGAATAGAAATAGGAGTGGGGGAAATTTCTAGGATACCCAAATCTTTAATGAGGTTATTGATCACCTGGGTCATGTAGAATTACCTCTAGAAGGCAGAGCTTTCACTTGGAGTAGCATGCAACAGGAACCACTCCTAGCACAATGGTGACTCCTCTAGCCAGGCCAACTTCTGATCATGTCCCTTATAGAATCTCAATTGAGATAGTGATCCCTAAAAGTAATATCTTCAGATTTGAAAACTTCTGGACATCTCACAGTGATATCCTCAATGTGGTGCACAATTCATGAAACAGATTGAATAGCAATAGCAGAAATAGTATGTATCAGTGTTGTCAGCAAAGTTCAAAACTCTATACTACCTCACCAAAGGTAGTATAGAGTTGCCATTCTTTCATATCCTATTGCTAAAGCTTTTGAGTGGAGTTCTAGGCAGGTATGAAAGTGGACATACTTGTATCACATGTGTTGCTAAGTCAAAACTGAACCACAAGGAGATACAAGTCATACACTTTGATTGAGATGTGCAAGTGTGTGGAGTATGAAGGTGGATCCTAACTCTAAATATTTTTGGTACTCCATGTATCATGACTCTCTTTCTTGGATGGATGAATTTCTTTGGAGGACTATGGGCTATAAAGGTAAACACATTTTTTGAATGGGGAATTTTGGATTTTCTTCTCGTTGTTTATTGATCTCTCATGCCCCTTGGCATGGTATATTCTTTTTTAGCATAGCCCGTATCCTTTATTTGGCATATGAAGGATTTTTGAATGGAGAGATGTCATGATGGAATGCGAGGAGTAAATTTTTTGAATGCGTGGCTCTCAGGGTAAGAGTCGGCATTTTTATTTGGTGGAAAATGGTGCACAACTCTCAGTGTAAGAGTTGGCATATATTTTTGGTGGATGGAAAATGCATGTTGTGCGCAACTCTCAGGGTGAGAGTCGGCTTTATTTGGTGGGTGCAAGTGAATCTCAATCATGGGCATATGACCATAATCTCACTAAGGTCACAATAATTTGACTAGATTCAATGTTCCACAAGCAGCATATGACTAAAGGTTTGCAGAATTGAAACATGTCATATGGCCTTGGTAGGTATTTCATAATCATTGAGGAAGTTTTGTTTTGAATATTTTTTTGAAATAAAACTCCGAATGTCAAGTATCACTTAGAACAAAGTTATAGCACAGCCCATGTCACTATATCATATCAGACAATAACTTAGACAAGATCAAGTATGTGCAACCCACTAGTTCAAGTTTTTAGGATGAGACATTTTTAGCTGATAAACCCAAACTTTGGAGAAAGCTCAATTATAAAGCAGGTACAAGAGAAATATAAAATAGAGCAACATATTCATCATCTCAATAAGGGTTGAACTAGATATTTATACAACATATATATATAGAGTGGAATAAATATTTTTGGTCTTTTTAGCATTTTTTTGATGCATGAATGCTGAAAATTAGATGCTAAAAAGAAAATAAAGTTTCTTAGAGTTGAAACATGTAATGCACATACCTTTGCAGGGTCTCCTCTCCTAAGCTAGCTCATTGCTGGGGTCTTGGGTAGTACCCAGAGTACTCCCAGAAGGCCCTCTGCTGGTCAAACTGTTGCTGGAGTCTTGCATCCAGCTGCTACTGCCATTGGTTCGTCTGTTGCACATGGGTGTTGAGAGTATTCTGGATATTTTTGGTTTTGATCTACATTTCTCCCATGCATGCATTGATGGCCTCTAGCTCTGGGTTCGTTCGTGGTTGGGTTTGTGGTGGTAGATCCCAGTCATTTGAATCTGCTTCTGACACTACTAGAAATGTGTTAATCAATGACGATTCACTCGTGATGAGTACCAAATTCATCACAGAATAATAGCATTCAATGATGATTCACTCGTGATGAGTACCAAATTCGTGACGAGTACCAAGCCACGTCAGCTACCACAAGTCAACCCATGTTAGCTACCACGTGTCAAGCCATGTCAGCTGGCCACATCAACTACCACGTGGACGTGCCATGTGTGCAAGACACGTTAGCTGCCAGCATGGCAAACGCCATTTGGCAGCCTAACAGAATGGCATATTATGATGAAAAACAGGGTACATCCATGACGAATATACTTCATCATATAATGGATTCACTTCTGTGATGATGGATGTTTCGTCATAGAATTAATGCACATCTATGATGAAAATTCGTGTTTCGTCATAGTGGGCAATCAATGACGCTCATTCCATGACGAAAACCTTTTCATCACAAGTTCATCATAGAAGATTCATTGTGATGATTTTGGAGTCTTCTATGATGAAAGCATAGCATCATTGATGAGCACATCCCTTGTAGTGACCATGTTCCTGTTGTTGGTTGTGGTGGAGGTAGGTTCCACCCTGGGGCATCGTTTCGGTCTGGAATGTACTGAGCGACATGCCATCCTACATGATAAGGAGGTTGGGCTGGATCCTCATGGTAATCAGGCTGTGTACTTGGCTCCTCCCTAGCTGTAACTCAGGCTACATGCCTGACAAGTCTTTCCTTGTGAGCTTCTTCCTTGGTCTTGAGTTCAAAGGTTAGTGAATCACAGTTATATAAATATAGATCCTGGTTAGGTAACAGGATCTTATTTATATAACCGAAAAAAATAACATGAATCCCATCATTCTTTGAAGTCAAGTGATGCCCTTGCACCATATAATCCTCATCAACAATGATGCGAGGGATGGAAATATACTTGATTTCTTCTTCATCTAAAGCACCAATAGCATTTGCAATGTGAGTTATGAGGGAAGTGCAAACAACAGCAGAATTTTCCTTGATGATTACTACCCAATCAAGAAATATTTCTCTAATAGGAGCAACCTTGATTTTATTAACAATTGCAAAAAGCAGTTTCATCTCAATGTTGCTCACATATCTAACAGAGTGGGTAGGAAACAAAGTCATGGCAATCCAACAATGAAAGAATTTAAGAGAAGGATGTTGGATTTTTGAATGTAAGGCTCTAAAACAACTAGTCTCAACAAATCCAGAAATATCTTCCCAAAACTTATGGCGATAATAACTAGGCAAGGCATAGTCAATGTTAAGAGTGCAACTATAACTGAAGCTTATGTGCCTGCTAAGATCTCTCCAAGAAACATCATAGTGTTGTCCAAATAAACAGAAAGAGATCCCAGGATCGTTTTTGTCAGTGTTTCGACCCTGGGGGTCTAGCACCAACGAGTGAATATGTATTGCGTGCTCCCTAATCTGGATGATGATGCAAGAGGAACACATGAGGTTTATCCTGGTTCGGGTAAAAGAAGGCCCTACATCCAGTGGGGGGAAGAGTTTGTATTATCTTGCACCAAAGTGCCTGTACAGGGGTGAATACAAGCGTGTGAGTGAGTGAGCTAGGACTTGAGAGTTTCGGGCTCTGATCGCTGTCTATGCCTTTTTTTCTGGCTAATTTTCATTGCCCTCCCTAGACTAGGGCCTGGCGCACCCTTTTATAGGCGAAGGGGGCACAGGGGTACATGGATCTTAGGGTGGATGTGGCTGCTGACGTCGAGGAGATGATGCCGATCATGTTGGTATTGTTGTAGTGGCGTGCGTCAGGCATGGCGCATCCTATAGCGACGTGCTCGGTGATGACGCAGGCATCCTTCTCATGCGTAGGGTGACGCATCTGATGGTCAGTGATAGACGGATGTCCAAGCACGGTCGTGCGGGTCCCTGTAGCCATCGCGTCGGGAGTTGTTGGAGGGTTGACCGGAGATGATGAAGTCCAGCTCGAGAGGTGGTCGAGGGGGTTCGAGGCCCAAATGGATAAGGCCGAGCAACGAGAAATGTTGTATGGATACTGGTAAATGTGCCTCAAGGAGTTGCCTGATATCAGTAAATGTGCCTCGAGGGAGTGCCGAACGGGGCACAGTGCGCGACATGGGGTTACAGTGAGGTATGACTCGCCAGATTCTCGGGTATGGGAGGTAAAAGTAAGATTTGACCAGTGTACTTATAACTGTTATCGTCACTGTGGCCACGAGGTTAGGCAGGAGAAGGTAGAACTCATTAAATGCTCCTGGATTCGTATAGGAGGTAGGTATTCGAGGGGTGCGTCATATTCGAGGGGTGCCCGTTCGCTCAGGCGAATCTTTGTCACCGAGGGGTAGGTCGAGGGGCACCCTCGAGTGATCTGCTTTGCCTCGAGTGGGGTACGTCAGATAGGTAGCCGCCCGAACCATTGAGTCCCGTTCGTGGGCCGGTCCAGTATGACCTGGCACTTGTGTTTCTACGCTAGGCGAGGGCTAATGATACTGGATTTGGCTTGTTGATGTCAGGGATTAATCCCCTTAGTCGAGGGTTAAGGGTACCCCTTTTTTAGGTACCCAACAGTAGCCCCCGAGCCCCTGCATGAGTGCTGGCACTCGAGCTGGGGGTCATAGGCTGAGAGTGAGGTGTGGTTCGTAACTTTCCGTGGGGGCCTCAGAGGAGTAAGGAGACTCCTTTGAGGGCTTTATTTGTCTTTTGTTGAAAGGTGCTTGTCCAGTTAGGCATAGTGTGTGTTCCTGAAAGGTTAGGATAACATGAACTAGAGTTGTAGCACCTAGTCAAAGGGTGGCTCGAGTCGTTGAGCCCCCGGGTGCGTTCAACCCTCTTTCGTCGAGCGGTGCCAGGCGTAGTCGAGCCCTTGAGCCTCGTGCAGCTAGGGCATTGCTAGCCTTAGGCATCCATCTCACAAGTCCTTTCGATCGGATGTGAGGTGAGAAGCATCGTACTACCCTTGATTGGGCGAGTCTCGGCGTTCTCTGTGAGATGATAATGGGGGGTTCCAAGTGAGAGCTCATGCCCCATTCGATGGGGTCTACTAGTGGCCCAGAGGTGTTCTCATTGAAGCAAATGAGTAGATATATGGATACCGGTTCCATTCAATAGGACTCGGTGGCTCGATGCCTCCCTCCATAGGGATTCCATGGTAATCCTCTTGTTTTGCCTTAGATACACCCAAGGGGATCTCGAGGGTTCGTCCTTGAGCTGAGCTTAGTGTGGCTCCCCTGGGGAGTCCTTGTCTTGGGTGCTCAAGGGCGGCTATCGGACCCTGACCGAGGGTCAGCCTTCGCTCTCTCGAGGCTTGTCATGGGGTCAGGGCCTGTTTTCCTTCTTGTGGAAGACTCCGTCGGTGGATAATGTAGCGTTCCCACCCGTTGGGTGCGCCTTTTGAGGTGTGGGTTGAAACAGCGTGGTAGTGGTGGACCCGGGTAACGGCTAAGGGCCTAGTGAATGGCGTGTGTCCTGCTGCGAGAATTGAGGGTTCGGTTAGGTGGGCGCAGTAAATGCGGGGTTTACCTTATCCCACCATTAGATCTACCCATTGCTCTTTCCCTGAGTATAAATTCGTGGGAGGTGGGGTGCCATCCGCTTCCATTCTTGTCATCTCGCCTCCGCCGCTGCTGCTAGAGCTTCTGAATCCTTGCCCGCCAACGCTAGAGAAGAGGGATTAGTGAGAGCGATCGTGATTGGGAATCTTCCTGGTTGCTCGTCAGTTGAGCAAATCCACGCCGTCGCCACCATCATGGCACCCACTTTTCTTCCTCTAGAGGCCTGGCGCCCATCGACCGTGACAGAGCAGAGGCTATTGGAGCTGGTGGGGGAGGGGCTCCTTCGCCCTATCACCATGCCAGATCGGCCAGAGTGGATAGCACCACAGCAGAGGGATCGGGAGCCGAACCTGCCAGACGGCTATGTCGTGAGCTTCATCAAGTTCCACTGGCACGGGCTTGGATCACCCCTGAACCGATTCATGCGGGCCCTGCTCCACCATTACGGGGTCGAGCTTTAGCACTTCTCTCCCAACGCCATCTCCAATGCCGCTATCTTCGTGGCTGTCTGCAAGGGATACCTGGGGGTGGAGCCACACTGGGAGATGTGGCTCCACCTCTACAAGGAGGAGTTCTTCACTACCCTAGTGGAACAGGGCGTGAGGAGAATCGTCCACGCTAGCTCCTACAATCTGGTGCTGAAGATAGGCCAGGGGGTGGAGCCGCGCGAGTACATCCCCACCGGGCTGATGTCCAACCATGCTCAGTGGGATGCACAGTGGTTCTACCTCCGCAACAATGAGGGGTACTTCCCACCGTACACCGTCTCATCATGGAGCATCCGTTCAACTGGCTGCATGGTGTGGTGTCAGATTTATAGCCTCGATTGAGGCCTCTCCTCACCGCGCTGAGGAGACTTCGTGACGCGGGTCTGACGGCGGCAGTCATCGTCTTGGCCTTTCACCGTCAGAGGGTGCTCCCTTTGATGGTGCGTCCATTATGGCTAGACCAAATGGGGCCCAAGGCAACGCCCGAGCAGCTCAAGGGGTGCCGCATGTCGGCCGAGGCGCTGCCCCTCGAGGAGATTGTGTCGCGGGTAAAGGGGGCGGTCACCGGCGCCTTCAAGCCGGAGCACATCAACCACATTACCATGCTGCTAGAGGAAGGCCATCTTGACCTGGTGAGTGCCTTGAGCCATGCCTTTCAAGTTTTACTTTGCCTCTCTTCCTTTCCTTTGCTCTTACGCCCGGATGCTTTCGCGCAGGAGGACGACCCCGACCGACAGGTGAGGTGCTCTACCACTCATCAATAGAAGAAGGGGCAGGACAAGGAGAAGAAGAGGAAGAAAGAAAAAAGCCTCGCATGTACAGAGCGCGAGAAGTGCCGCGCGAAGCAAAGACGTGATAGGATGCCTGAGGAGGAGTCTCCCTCCAAAGAGGATGAGGAGGAAGATGATGACGATGATATCGAGAGGATGGCAGTGCGTCTCGAGCCCCATCTCCCCAGTCACCCCAAAGCTAACGTGCCTTCTGCGCAAGAGGATATTCTGGAGCGGTCGCAAGACAGGAGTCAAGGCGGTTCCTCATCCCATGCTGGGTCCTCGTCTTGACGCTCACACGGTGGGACCCCGCCTGCCACGTCTCGGGAGACCCGGTCCCAGTCCTCGGTGCTCGGGACGCGAACTCGGGGCCATGCGGCCTCGTCGAAGTGGAAGGGCGCGGCGACGTCGTCGGAAGCATCAGTCGGCCTTAGCTTCGGGGAAGGTATAGCTCTGAGTGGGGCCTCGAGGTGCTCTAGCATCTCAAGGGGTCCTAGGAAGGTCATCGTCCCCTTTGGATAAGCCTTGCTTTTCGAAGTTCCCTTTCTTGTTTCTTTGACCTACCGAACCACTAAGCATCTTTGCTCACCTCCTTATTCCCCAGGCTAAAGCGGCGGGTGGAGGAGGCAAATCCTTCACCGGCCAAGCGGCTTAGGGTGGACATAGCCATGAGGACGGCGGCCGCGGCAATAGGTGTGACCTCGAGACCCCTGCCACCATGGGTGGCGGCTTGGCTATCTCAAGCCCACGCAGCTATGGCTCGAGGTAGGCTAATGGGGTCTGCTCATGTTGTAGGCTCGAGCGGTTTGGGGGCCACGGCGGGAAGTAGTTTTGAGCTGGAGCAGTTGCAAGAGAGGGAAAGCATTGTCCTAGTGCCGGCGTCCATGGCCCCCGTATTTGACCAGGTGTCGGGAGGTGGGAGTGTCATCCCAATCCCAACGCCTGCGCCCTCTACCGCAGGTCAGGCTAGAACCTCTGCTGCCTCATTCGAGGGGGAGCCTCCGACGGGCATGAATTAGGGTCGGAGATCACCCCCATCATCCTCGAGGACGAGGAGGCCACTGCTCCATCTCCATCCATGGAGGAGCGGAAGCCGTGGCCAGAGGGGCTGTGTGAGGTGGAGGCGCGGCGTAAGCAGGAGCATGACAGCCTGTAGAGGAAAGAGGAGAAGGGGCCACAGGAGCGGCTAGGAAAAGAGGGGCTGGCTAGGAGCCAGCCCGAGCAACAGCAATAGTAGCAACAATAGGAGCAACAATAATAGCAACAACAACAACAAACGCTGCCAGAGGACGCGGTGCCTCTGGATTCACTGTCGTAGTGGCGAGTCGAGCTATCAGAGGAGCTGGTAGTCTTGAGCCTCCCACAGTCACAAGGGGAGGCCACGATTACCTTGGATGAGCTGCAGCACAGCAAGATACGGCGTGGAATGCGTCACTGGTCCTGTGTGTGTCGCAGGCGCAGGAGGAGGGGGAGTGTTTGGCTTCGAGTCGGCTGGAGGACGTGGTGATGTCGGACCTGCCGCCTCGGCGTGATGTGGCGCTATGGGAGGCAATGGTATCGAGCCCTCCTCCACTGCAGGAGGTGACCGTGGCTGCCTCGAGCCAGCCATCGCATCCGCAGGGCACGCCATTAGAAGAGCCGACGGCCTCGGGTTCGCAACAATGGCGGCAGGAGGAGACGGCTGCCATAAGTCCTTCGACGCTACGCCGGTAGGAGGAGGATGAGGCCCTTTTGCTCGCCAGGGCATCATCCACCCAGGGGGTCCCTAGTCTGTCGAGATGGTCTTCCCCTGACATCTGGCCAGGTGGTGGTGAAGCCGAGTCATCATTCCCCACCCTGGCTGACCGGATGGAGCGCTACAGTGGTTCACGTGAGGCGGTGGAGAGCGTTAGGTCCTTGGTGTGAGCGAGGCTCAAAGCAGCCCTCCCGCATTGGGGCCAAGAGCATCTTCTACTCCGAGAAACTCATGATCCCAGCGCTCCTAGGATCTGAATGGATGACCCAACGGAAGTGAAGCGCTAGGAGGACGTGGAGGAGTATCAGGCGTGGTTGGCGCACGCTTTAAAGCTGGCCGCAGAAATCATCACCGAGGATGTTGGTCGAGGCCTTTCAGTAAATATTTCTTTGAGTGTGTTTGGCTTTGGTTCCTCCTTAACTGGTGACTAATTTTCTACTTCTTGTTTCTAGGAAATGAGGAGCCGCTCCCACTCAAAGTCCTACTTCCTCCATGCGACCCAACAACGGTCGGGAGGAGGTGCTGCGTCAGCTCGAGGCCGGCCAGTCCGCCCGGGACAGGGTGGCTCAGGCTGAGGAGGAGGCAAGGAAAGCGAAGGAAGAGGCCTCCAAGGTGAGGAAGGATGCCGAGGCGGCTCGAGGAGAGACCACTCGGGCCAAGGAAGAGGCTGCCAAGGCCAAGGAGGCGGCCGAGAAGGCCAAGAGTGACGGCGCCCAGGACCTAGAAGAGGCACGAAGGGCCCTCGAGCATGTCAAGTTGCTTGAGGTAGAGGCTCAAGACACTATGAAGCACTTCCAGAGGCTCAAGACCGATGTCAGCCAAGTCTCTGAGGCACGCGATGCCCTCACCATCTTGGCTAGGGAGGAGAAATGCCGCGCCGACACCCTCGCTGCTGAGCTTGACACGATGAAGGAGACCCTTCAAGAGAAGGAGCAATTCATCATTCTAGCAGGCCAGGCCCTCAAAAACCTATGGTTTGAGAAGACAGATGTGGTCCGTGCCTTCAAGGAGGCCCAGAAGGAGTGGGACGAGGCTCGGAAGGAGCGTGATGATGCGGCGGATGCCCGCGAGGCCCTCAACACCCACTGCGCCAGTGAGTATTCTTGCTTAGTCTTGAATTCCTTGTCTCCGTGTGCCATGACTCACTTTCATTTCATCCTTTAGGCCTTGAGACGGACCTGCTCTCCACTCAGACCGCCACCAAAGCGCTGCAGGAGGGCCTTCTGGCTGAGACAGCATTGACTGATCGGCTCCGCGTCATGATCAACAGGCTCTGCGACTCTTGGGGGATCAAACCTGCTGAGGAGGCCAGTGAGGAGGTGCATGGGACCATGCTCATCAATCGACTGTATCACCTCGGGGCAACCTTGAGGGTTCGTGTCCGCGAGGCACTCCACATCGGCGTGAAGCGGGCGATGGCGGTTGTCTACTCTGACTTCATGTACGACATGAACATCGTGAAGCACGGCTTCATTTCTGACCTCAGCAAAATGGATGTCGAGAATGAGGAGCGGTGCTGGGGCCTGATCGAGGATGCCGAGGAGCCAGGCGAGAAGCTGGCGAAGCTGTTTGAGCGCGAGGTTCTTCCTGCTGAGGACGCAGGGGACGTGGTGAAGAAGGCAATGGTGGTGATGAGGACCAGGGCCTGTAAGCCAATTCTGGGGCAGAGAGGCCCATGTAATAAGTTAGTTTTTGTGATATTGTGGCCCTGGTGGCATTAAAACATTATGCATTATCTGAAATGCTCATTGGTATGTTTTTAGGCTAGAGTTCTCTTGTTCTTTTTGCCTGAATTTTACTTTTTGACTAAGTTTTTGACACGGGCTCGTATCCCTCGGGGGGAGCGAGTGGGGGTACCTTAGCACAGAGGCATAGGAGAGCCACTGGCTCGATGACTCTCGACCCTTAGGGAGTTTGAGGTGTTTTCTACTTAGTTGCGAAGCGTGTTTGAGGCATAGAAGAAGAGAGCAACATCGAGTTTTGAAAAAACATTCAAGTTTTTAGGAGCTTAGGGGGGTTCCCCCTTGTTGGCCCCCGAGGGAGTCTCGACTCTGATGAAGCAGAGTCGAGGCTACCTTTTTTATTTTCTAAATGAACAAAAGTACTGAAGTTGAGAGTCTTTTTATTCATTCATGATGCGATTGGTGTATGAAATACGGGAATTGTACATGGCCTCGAAGCCCTAGGGGTAAAAGCGACGTAGCTGTTCGATGTTCCAAGCGTTGGTAAAAGTTTCGCCTTTGTTGTTCGCTAGCTTGTATGTCCTAGGTTTTAGCACCTCAGCTATGGTATATGGGCCCCTTATTGCTTGAGGAGGAGTCAACTTGTGGCGCCCCTTGTTGCTTTGTCATTGACGGAGGACAAGATCACAACCTTGGAAATCCCTCTTGCGCATGTGCTTGTCGTGGTAGCGTCGAAGCTTCTGCTGGTACCTCATGGAGTGTAGGAGGGTCATGTCTTGAGCTTCTTTGAGCTGGTCGATGACATTTGCGAGGGCCTCCTTGTTCGTTTGCTCGTTGTAGGCCTTAGTCGAGGGGACCCGTACTCGAGATCGGTGGGGAGGACGGCCTTGGACCTGTAGTCCAGGAAGAATGGGGTAAATCCTGTGGCTCGACTAGGTGTCATCCTTAGGCTCCATAGGACTGAAGGTAGCTCGGCAGCCCACTTCGTGCCATACTTCTTCAACCAGTTGTAGATTGTTGGTTTGAGGCCCTAAAGGATCATGCCATTATCGCATTCGACCTGGCCATTGGTTCGAGGATGAGCGACTGCGGACTAATTCATGTGAATGTGATTGTGGTCGTAGAAGTTCAAGAACTTCTTGCTAGTGAACTGTGTGCCATTGTCGGTGATGATGATGTTTGGGACCCCAAAGTGGTGGATGATATCAGTAAAGAATGCGACCGCCTGCTCAGAGCGGATTTTGCCAATGGGCCAGGCCTTGATCCACTTGGTGAATTTGTCGACGGCTACGAGCAGATGCGTGTAGCCCCCGGTTGTCTTCTTGAGAGGTCCCACGAGATCGAGCCCCCAAACGGTGAAAGGCCATGTGATGGGGATCATCTGCAGGGCGTGAGCCAGGAGGTGTGTTTGCTTGGCGTAGAATTGGCACCCGTCACACGAGCGGATGAGGTTGATGGCGTTGGAGACGGCGGTCGGCCAGTAGAAACCTTGCCGAAAGGCGTTACCGATGAGGGTCCTCTGCGCGGCGTGATCGCCACAAGCCCCTGAGTGAATGTCCTCGAGGAGCCTCCTACTTTGATGCTGATACAATGCTAGAGGATCCTAGTCGGGCTTTGTCGGTACAGTTCCTTGTCATCACCGTAGATGACGTAGGTCTTGCCTCATCGAGCTATCCGTCGAGCCTCGGTTTGGTCTTCTAGGAGCTCCCCTCGAATAAGGAAGTCGAGGAAGGGAACGCGCCAGTCCAGAGGTGGGCTTGACGGTGGAGGTGACCCCTCGATCTCCATGACCTCAGCCCCGGTCGAGGGGGCCTTGGTCGAGGTTGGGGGGTAGAGTGTTGACGGTGCAGTGCCAGCTCCCGAGCCTAAGTCGACAGAGGGCTCGAGGAGTTCCCTTGAGAAGAAGTTTGGTGGGACGGTGCCTTGAGTAGACGCAATTTTGGTGAGCTTGTCCGCGGCTTCATTGTAGCATCGAGTGATGTGGTTGAGCTCGAGTCCGTGGAACCCATCCTCTAGCTTGCGTACCTCATTGCAGTAGGCCTCCATCTTAGGGTCATGATAGCTTGAGGACTTCATTACTTGGCTGATGATGAGTTGCGAGTCGCCTCAAACTTCAAGGCATCGAACCCCGAGCTCGAGGGCGATTTGTAGACCGTTGATGAGGGCCTCATACTTTGTGACGTTGTTGGAGGCGACGAAGTGGATATGAATGATGTAGCGCATGTGGACTCCGAGGGGTGAGATGAAGAGCAAGCACGCGCCTGCTCCTGTCTTCATGAGAAAGCCATCAAAATATATTGTCCATAGCTTGGCTTGAATCTGCACTGGCGAAATCTGGGTGTTGGTCCATTCAGTAATGAAGTCCACCAGCACTAAGACTTGATTGCTTTGCATGGCGCGTAGGTGATAGTCTCACCCATGAGCTCGACTGACCACTTAGCGATCCTTCCTGTGGCCTCTCGGTTTTGGATGATCTCCCCTAGGGGAAAGGTTGAAACCACGGTGACCGGGTGGCTGAGGAAGTAGTGCTAGAGCTTGCGGTGTGTGAGCAAGATGGCGTAGAGCAGCTTCTAGATTTGCGGGTAGCGGACCTTTGTTTCCAAGAGCACCTCGCTAATGAAGTAAACCGGCCATTGGACGGGCAGTGCGTGCCCTTCCTCCTGCCTCTCGACCCCTATGGCCGCACTGACCACCTGAGTGGTTGCGGTGACATAGAGGAGAAGTGGCTCGGCTGGTTCGAATGATGTGGCAGGTCGAGGCGGTACGAGAATCAGGGGAGGTCAGCATATTTTTGCGACGGTCCACACGAAGTGCTCGGATTTCTTCAAGAGTCGGTACAGCGGCAGGGCCTTTTCTCCCAGGCATGATATGAAGCGACTGAGGGCTGCGAGGCAGCCCGTGACTTTCTGTATGCCCTTCAGGTCTTGAATCAGCCCCATCTTGGTCATCTTCATGACCTTCTTGGGGTTGGCCTCGATACCGCACGGAGAGACGATGCAAGGCACACCAAAGACGCATTTCTCAGGGTTGAGCTTGATGTTTTTGGCTCGAAGGCACTCGAACGCAATCTTGAGGTCCTGGATGAGGTTGTCAACTTTTTTGACTTGACTATGATGTCATCGACGTAGGCCTCGACTGTGTTCCCTATATGCTCACCAAAAACATGAAGCATACATCGCTGGTATGTTGCCCCGACGTTTCAAAGGCCGAAGGGCATGGTAACATAGTAGTACATGCCGAAAGGGGTGATAAAGGAGGTCACGAGCTGGTTGGACTCCTTCATCTTGATTTGATGGTAACCAGAATAAGCATCAAGAAAAGAGAGAGTTTCACATCCCGCAGTGGAGTCAACAATTTGATCAATGCATGGTAAAGGAAATGGAACTTTGGGGCATGCTTTATTTAAACTAGTATAATCAACACACATCCTCATTTTTCCATTCTTTTTCTTAACTAGTACAGGATTGGCTAACCACTCGGGATGATGAACCTCCTTGATGAAACCGGCCGCCAGAAGCTTGTGCACCTCCTCGCCGATGATCCTGCGCTTCTCTTCATCGAAGCATCGCAGGCGTTGCTTCACCAGTCTGGACCCAGCCCGGATCTCCAAGGCATGCTCGGCGAGTTCCCTCGGTATGCCTGACATGTCCAAGGGACTCCACACAAACATGTCAGCGTTTGCGCAAAGAAAGTCAATGAGCATTGCTTCCTGTTTGCTATCGAGGGTGGCACTGATCATCAGCGCCTTCTCGCTGGAGCCGCTCGGGTCGAGGGGGATCTTCTTGGTGTCTTCTGCGGGCTCGAAGCTACCTACATGGCACTTGGGCTCAGGGGCCTCAGCGGTGGGGCCCTCAAGGGTCAAGGCCAGCCTGTTAGACTCCTTGATGGCCTCTCCATTCTTGATGCACTCAACATCATAGTCGTATGCGTGCTCGTAGGAAGAGCCGATGGTGATGACGCCCTTGGGTCCTGACATCTTGAGCTTGAGATACGTGTAGTTGGGGATCACCATGAACTGTGCGTATTCGAGTCGACCGATGATGGCATGTACGTGCCATGGAACCCAACCACCTCGAAGGTGAGGATGTCCTTTCTAAAGTTCGTGGGGCTGCCAAAGTAGACAGGGAGGTCGATGCGACCAACGGGCAGGGCCTTCTTCCCTGGCACAACTCCATGGAAGCCTCCGGCGCTAGGCCACAGCTGCGATCTCTTGGCCCCTAGGAGGTCAAGGGTCTCAAGGTAGATGATGTTGAGGTTGCTGCCTCCGTCCATCAGGACCGTGGAGAGACGGGTGTTGATGATGATCGGGTCGACGACGAGCAGGTAGACTCTTGGGTTGATGACGTGATCCGGATGTTCATCATGGTCAAACCTGATGGGAGCATTAGATCACTCAAGGTACTGTGGTGTAGCGACTCAGATGGAGAAGACCTCTCGATGCTCTCTCTTGCACTGTCGAGGTGTGAGCTGGGTCGAGGGGCCGCCATGGATCATGTAGCAGTCGAAGACCTCAGGGAACTTGTCCTCCTCCTTGTCACCGCCCTTGTCTTTCTTTTGGTCGTCCTTCTCAATGCCCAGACTCTTGTAGTAGTTCCTGAGCATACAGCAGTCTTCGAGGTTATGATTGGCCCCTCCCTTGTGGTAAGGGCAAGGCTCCTTCAGCATCTTGTCGAAGACGGCCCCCTCGGGGGGACCTCGAGGCTTCTTGCACTCGACCGCAGTGACGAGATCGTCGTTCACAGCCTCACGCTTGCCCTGCTGGTTCTTCTTCTTCTTCTTATTACCCTTCTTGGGGCCCTTGCTCGTGCCCTCGGCGTCGGCTACCTGTGCCTTCCCTTTGTCCTTCTCGTTGCTGAAGAAGGCTCAACCGCTTCCTCACTGGCTACATAGTTAGCAACTACGTCCATCAGCTCATCGACGGTCTTGGGGCGATTGCATCTTAGCTCCCGTACCAACTCCTTGTAGGTGGTACCTGAGATGAACGCCAGGATGACGTCGTGGTCGGGGATGTGTGGGAGCTCGGTGCACTGCTTAGAGAAGCATCGGGCGAAGTCATGTAGGGACTCCCCGCGCTGCTACTTGTAGTTGTGGAGGTCCCAAGAATTGTCGGGTTGCACGTAGGTCCCCTTGAAGTTTATCTCGAAGACCCGCACCAGATCGGCCCAGTTACAGATCTGATCGAGAGGGAGCTCCTCGAGCCACCTTCGAGCTATGTTAGAAAGAAACAGGGGGAGTTGGAAGATGATGGCGCGGTCATCGCGTGCCCTGCCCAGCTGGCAGGCTAGCCAAAAATTGGCCAACTAGAGTTCGGGCTTGGTCTCCCCGTTGTACTTGACGACACTCGTGGGTGGTCAGAAGGGGTTCGGCAGCGGCGTGTTGCGGATCACCCTGCTAAAGACTCGAGGCCCCGGTGGCTCGGGGGCCCGACGGTCCTCGTCGCTATTGTAGCATCCCCCTCAATGGGTGCTGTAATCTCGATCGTCAGTGTCCCCGCTCTTACGCCGTTGATTCTTGATGATTCGTAGCGCGCGTCCTGGGGTTCGCGGTTGTCGATGATGCGGTCTCGAACGGGGATTGCCTTCTTTGCTTAGGGGGCACTTCCTGATGAACCAAGACCTCTCTCTCATTGTGGGGGGCTCGACAGGTTGCTCCGAGGCTACCCCTTGACATCTCGAGGCCAAGCTCTCGGCCTGCTGTGCGGCCATGACCTTGAGGAGTCCCTCGACCTCGTCCTGTATCCGCTGAGCTTGAGGGTTCAACGGCGTGGGCATGTTCCAAAGAAGCATGGCGGCCGTGATGATGTTCTGACTGGCTCGGGGGAACAGTTGATGATGGGGTGCTTGGGTCCCCTGTCTTCAATGATCTATCGGTTGACCTCTCGGGCTCTAGCTTAGGCCCTTCCACCGGGCGAGGGCCGGCGCTCCAGCTCGAGGGTCCGCTTGAGCTGACATAGGCACTCCCGATCCTCATCAAGCTTGGCTCGCATCTCTCAGACCTGCAAGAGCTAAGCGTCTTGGTCATCCAGATATGGGCATTCATTTTGGGACATAGCTGGTGGCTGCTCCTTCGGGTCCGTCACTACAAGGGCCCTTTCGACTGTGGCCGCGGCTGCTGCCGTAGCCATCGGGTAGATGGTGCCGTCGCTCGACGTGACTCCGCCCTCAATGTGAAAACACTCATGGGTGGGGTCGTAGTGGTCAGAGTCAGAGTCGGGGCTGCTATAGTAGAAGATGGGGAACTGCCCGCGCCGCTCGTCCTCCAGCTGACGTTGCATCGTGTCGAGGGTGTACTGCCATGGGCCAGGTGCTCACGAGAAGCCAAGGTCCTCGGAGGCCAGCAGGACAGCTTCCACGTCCAAGGTAGCATGCAAGAGAGCCCCCAGGTGGTCCTCATGCGCACTCACATTAGAGCGCATCGTGATGGAATTTGTCCTGGCGGCATTGTCCACACTGAATGGGAACTGGCGATGAGCTCCAAACTGTCCGTGCGGCAGCAAGTTGGGGGATGACAGTACCGAGTGCACCGGAGGAGCCTCGCCGAGCTCCCTCGACGAATGCATCATGAAGGTAAAGTCGGGGTTTTCGTAGAGTCCTGTCGGCTGGTCCTCCACTCCTGGACATGGGTCAGATTGGTCCCCAACCTGGGGCCCCTCGTCGCCTACTAGGAGCGGAGGAAACACGGCGGGTGGCAACCCAGACGTAGGTCAATGGTGATGGCGGCGCCGATCACGCCTCCTCCTGGACGTGAAGGCATGGTGGCGAGACCAACATGCGGCCCCTCCTAAGTGCGGGGGCTCGCTGCGGCCTCCGCTCGGATCTCCGACCGAGAGTAGAGTCATGTCAAAGCCGTGGCCGAGTGACATGAACTCCAGGCTCTTGAACCAGATCACCGTGGCTCACCGAAGCGATGAAGCCGAGTCTGCCACCCGGAGAAGTGGCGAGAAGTCATTGGTGACACGCAGATCCCCTACCAGGCGCGCCAACTGTCGGTGTTTCGACCCCAGGGGTCTAGCACCAATGAGTGAATATGTACTGCGTGCTCCCTAATCCGAATGGTGATGCAAGAGGAACACACGAGGTTTATCCTGGTTCGGGCAAAAGAAGGCCCTACGTCCAGTGGGGGGAAGAGTTTGTATTATCTTGCATCGAAGTGCTTGTACAGGGGTGAATACAAGCGTGTGAGTGAGTGAGCTAGGACTTGAGCATTTCGGGCTTTGGTCGCTGTCTATGCCTTATTTTTTTGGCTAAGTTTCGTTGCCCTCCCTAGACTAGGGCCTGCCATCCCCTTTTATAGGCGAAGGAGGGGCACAGGGGTACATGGATCTTACGGCAGACGTGGCTGCTGACGTCAAGGAGATGATGCCGATCATGTCGGTGTTGCTGTAGAGGCGTGCGTCGGGCATGGCGCATCCTGTAGCGATGTGCTCAGAGATGACACAGCCATCCTTCTCGTGCGAGGGTGACGCAGCTGATGGTCGGTGATAGACAGATGTCCAAGCATGGTCATGCGGGTCCCTATAGCCGTCGTGTCGGGAGTTGTTGGAGTGTTGACCGGCGATGACGAAGTCCAGCTCGAGAGGTGGTCGAGGCGGGTCGAGGCCCGAATGGATAGGGCCAAGCCCAGGGAAATGCGATACGGATACTGGTAAATGTGCCTCGAGGAGTCGCCTGATATTGGTGAATGTGCCTCGAGGGAGTGCCGAATGGGGCACAGTGCATGGCATGGGGTTACAGTGAGGTACGACCCGCCAGATTCCTGGGTATGGGAGGCAAAAGTAAGATTTGACTGGTGTTCTTGTAACTGTTACCGTCACTGTGGCCACGAGGTTAGGGGGGAGCAGGTAGAACTCATTAAATGCTCCTAGATTCGTACAGGAGGTAGGTATTCGAGGGGTGCGTCGTATTCAAGGGGTGCCCGTTCGCTCGGGAAAATCTTCGTCACCGAGGGGTAGGTCGAGGGGCACCCTTGAGTGATCTGCTTTGCCTCGAGCGGGGTACGTCGGATAGGTAGCCGCCCAGACCACCGAGGCCCATTCATGGGCTTTGCCTCGAGAGGGGTGCTATTTATAGAGAAACCGACAGTGTGGGGAGGCAAGGGGCAACGGCTAGGAGCTGTTGGCTCTGGCTCGGCGCCAGAGGCCGTGTGGGTGTGTCGACCTATGCAGGTGGTCCGGCTGGCCCACCCCGGGGCCCGATGCTGCCCCCTTTGGTAGGTAGCTCACAACGGTCACTTTGAACTCGTGACCGTTGGTGGTTTCCAGGATTCAAAAATCCCTCTCCCGATTTTGATTTTCTAATAATATTTTGATGATAAACTTTTCCAAGAATTATTTTACAAAATATGTTTTGCAAATAGAATATTTATTCTTTCTAATGAACTAATTTTTCAAAATTTTTGAATAGTAAAACATTTTTGAGAATTATTTTATTATAAGGAATGAAATATAAAATATATAATATTTTTTGAATGTATTTATTAAAAGGATAACCTACCAGTTTAGAGTCCGTTGAGCAGCACTTTTCTCCCTCTTCATCTCCTACTTGATGAAGGTACATCTCTCCCAGGAGAAGTGGGTGCAGATGTTGCCGCCCGTCATACCTGTTTGTTAGTAACAGGTGGCTCTGGTCCTTTTCTGGCTTGATTCTTTTTATTCTTAATATTTTAGCATAGCCATTGAAGGGTAGAGTTATAGCTTTCTGCTTAAAATTAAGAGTGATCTCTCCCTTCCCTATGTAGATGGCCGCTTTTGTTATATGCAGGAACGGCCTTCCTAGGATGAGCGGAGCTGCAATGCTGTCGCCCATGTCTAGGACCACAAAATCAACAGGGACATATTCATCCCTGATCCTTACCAGTATGTCCTCAGCCAGCCCCTCAGGTTGTCTTGTAGACTGATCTACCATCTGCAACCGAAATGATATGGGGGACAAGTTTCCACCCAATATTCTGTCACACATTACCTTGGACTTCACGTTGATGCTTGCTCCAAGGTCGCAGTAGGCATTGTCGATCGTGTGGGGGCCAATGGCAATTGTGATTGTTGGGTGGCCAGGGTCTCCCTTCTTGTCAAGAACAGATATACCCCATGATGAAGGTTTACCAAGCCTTGTCGAGATCATATTAACAGATTCAAGTGGGACCTCAGGTTGCCCTAGGATCCTGCCTGAATTGTTGTTAGCAGGTACAGCAGCAGCAGCTATCTGAGCTAACTAGGTTTCTATCATCTTATCTGGTTCTTAACAGCAGAAGATAAACCCTCTATTTTTATACATAAACTTTCCAAAATTTTATCATTGTTAAGAATCTTTTTGGTAAGGTTTTCATTGATCTTAGCTTGGCCTAAAACTAGATCCTTAATCGAAGGTTGATGCGAATTGTAATTGTAGTGATAGTTCGAATTACCTTAGAATGGTGGACAGGATTGGTTATTCTAGCCGTTACTACCTCCTTGTTGTTGATGGACCCCATTGTTGATGTATGTAGTGTCTTCATGAGTTTCGGGGCAATCGTTCCCCGAATGGCCAACATTACCACAGACCTCGCACGTCATGCGAGAGTCCATGGCATTGACGGTGCCAGATGTATCTTCAAGGGGCATGTTCATCAAACTTCTTGAGGAGTAGATCTATTTTTGCGGCAAGCATATCCACCTCCTTCATGGTGTGCATGCCTTTTTGTGCTTTAGCAGGAGCTCATTCCTCCCCCAAGCTTGGTTTTCTACCATCTTGTTGATTAGCGCTATAGCGCTCTCAACGGTGAGTGATAGAAAGGCGCCACCAGCAGCGGCATCAAGATGCCCCTTCTACATGGGTGTTAACCCATTGTAGAAGTTCTGGAGCACTAGCCAATTCTCTATACCATGGTAGGGGCATGCTTATATATACTCTTGCAGCATCTCCCATGCCTTCGGAATGGGTTCCATTGAGTTCTGCTAGAAATTGGCAATTCTTCCCCTCAGGGCGTTGGTTTTGCCCATAGGGAAGAATTTGGCGAGGAACGCCATGGAGCACTTGCTCCAGGTGTCAACAGCTTCCTTATCCTTATAGAACCACTACTTCGCTTTCCCCACAATGGAGAAAGGAAACAGACGGAGCCTGATAACAACTGGTGCGACATCTTTGATGACGATTGTGTCACACAGCTCAAGGAAATGTTGGAGATGGGCATTGGTGTCCTCATTGGGTAGTCCACAGAATGGACTCGCCTGCACCATGGTGATCAGCCCGGTCCTAAGTTCAAAGTTCCTGTCCCCAACAATGACAAGGGGCTCGGTGGGCACGATGGCAACAGCGGGAACGGAGAAATCATGGAGTGACTTCTGGGCCATGTTGTTTAGTTCGGATGATGCGGCGATGACTGGTTCTTTTGTTGACGGAGTAGCAGAAGAAGCGGCACCAAACCTGTTCTTCCATAGGAGTGCCTCCAGATCAGTGATGAAGTTTTCCGGCAAGGAGAAACCAGTCATGCACTATCATGTTTTCATCCACAACAGGAGAAAACGTACAAGTTAGCCTGCATAGACAATGACCATTTTTCTAATGAATTCATATTTATTGTTTTCTCTTGCTAGAGTATTTGTACTAATGCCTTCCCTGGCAACAGCACCAGAAATGCTTGTTGACATTTCTTAACGTCGTTACAAAAGATAGACTAAAAATCCATCCCCGGTAATGGTGCCAGAAACACTTGTTGGCAATTCTTAACAACGCTACTAGAATTGTACTCTAGAAACGATGTAAGATGAGCCAAGGTGATAGATCATAACCTTTTAGAGATAAAATCCGCAAGTGCACGGATCTATCATTGTAGCATTTCACCCAGAAATAGTTCAGGGTATCATTATTTATATTTTCCCATAAGGAGGCTGGGGTACTAATACCCATGGGTCGGGTCAAGACCATCCTCGGTCGGTGGCTTGTGGTTCGGGCCTGGACTGCTGTGTCGTGGTCGATTTGGCCTGGACATACTTCAGTTGGGCTGACTTCCTTTGGGTTGGCAATTACGTCTTCTAGAAATCACCTTTTTATTTTAAATATTCCCTATACTTAGTGTATTTCCTGCATAGTGACAAATCTTCCAGTACAAGTGGAATTCCATTAGTACTAAAGGTATATTTGTGTAAAAAATATATAATTCTTCCCTTTTTGGTTCTATATTGGTGGTATATAATCATCGTTAAGGACCGCCAACAATACTGTGGAAGAGTACAAGCATCAATTCAACACTGAGTGGAATACAAGAAAGATCATCAAGCAGCAGCTTTCTAACCTACTAAAACAACAGAATATCTATTGGACACAAAGGAATATAATCAATAGAGTCAAACTTGGGGATGAATGTACAAGATTCAGGATGTTATGGTGTAAGTCTATTGCACCATGAGGACAAAGCAAATTACCTCTGGTACACCTACAAGAACAGAATGGGTATGTCAGACAATGTGTTAATGTTTTGACTTGCCCTCCCTAGTGCACCAACTTGATGGAGTGGACCTGAACTATTTGGTGTCCCTTTCTCTCAGGAAGAAATTGTAAACATCATCAAGTGCATGCCTGCTGATAAAGCTTCTAGGCCTGATGGCTTTAATGGAGTTTTCATAAAGAAGTGTTGGGCCATAATAAAATGAGACATTTTTAGTTGTTCTCTGATTTCTTCAATAATACTATTAATCTGGCTCCCATCAACAGCTATTACATAGTGTTGGTTCCCAAAGTTGCAAGCTCGGTGACAACTTTGGATTATAGGCCAATTTCACTCCTAAACTGTTGTGTAAAGATAGTCACTAAACTACTAGCTGATAGACGGCAGAATGTCATCCTTAAGGTAATTCATTGCAACCAATATGGCTTCATCAGGCAAAGAACAATTCAGGATTGCCTTGCTTGGAGTTTTGAATATATTCACCAGTGTCAGTAGTCTAAAAGGGAAATTGTGATTCTAAAATTGGATTTTGCCAAGGCAATTAACACTATTGAACATTCAGCAATCATTGAAATGCTTGTTGTGCTAGGCTTTCCTGACATGTGGATCAGCTAGGTTTAGGTAATCTTATCGTCTGGCTCTACTTTAGTTTTTCTTAATGGCTCATCAGGAAAGATCTTCCACTGTAAGAGAGGGGTTCGATAAGGTGACCCCTCTCACCACTCCTGTTTGTTATAGCAGCTGAAATCCTACAGTATATCATAAATGGCCTAAAGGAAAAAGGCATTCTTGGGCTGCTAATTCCCCAAGCTTCCAATGACTTCCCTGTGGTCCAATACGCTGATGACACTTTGTTGATCATGCAAGCAGATGCAAAGCAATTATTTTGTCTCAAGGCTATCCTAAACACCATTGCATCCTATACTGGGCTGAGAGTAAATTTTTTCAAGTCTTTGATGATATTTAGTAATGTCTCCAATGAGAAAATGGCCATCCTTGTTGCTACTTGATCTCTCCCCTTTACATATCTGGGGCTCCCTCTGGATACTACAAAGCCCACAATTGAAGAATTTTCCCCTCTCTTGTATAGGGTTGAAAGAAAGTTGTCAGCTATCTCCACTCTCTTATCTTATTCTGGTAGGGTCGAGTACATTAACTCAGTGATCACTGTTGGCAATATGCCCTAGAGCTAATCATATAGATAATGATATTCCGATTATATCCATGATTAATAAAGTGTTCATTAAATATCCATTACAGACAACTTGTATTGATTGGCGATTATGTGAATTGTCTATGGAACTCAGTTACTTGAATAATTATTCTAAAGTTGTCCCTGGTCGGCGTTCTTATGAGAACACACTTGAATATTAGACCAACACATGTATTAGTTGATGGCTATATTTCACAAGTCATGGATATGGAGATGTCAAACTAATAATGTGGGCACATGTGAGACATGTAGGCTGGACTTACCCAACATGAGAAAGTCTCTATTCACATCATGTATGTTATGTCCTTAGACCTAAGATTGTGGTATGTACTCAAGATGTGAAACGGCCTACTTAGGGACTATCAAACACTGCTCCGTAACTGGGTAGTTATAAAGGTGGTCTTTGGGTGGTCGGGAAGCATGCCTTGAGACATAGATAATCAAGATGGAATTTGCCCCTCTCTACACGAGAGAGATATCACTGGATCACTCAAGTGATTGGATCAACAAATGCATGGCTGTGCTTGGGTTAAGTGTTAACCCATGAGTTGAACCATATATCGAGTGGCAAAGGAAATAACTTGTATGTGGTCGTAGTGGTTCATCTAATATGATCTTTGCATGCACATAGAAGTTGTCACGCCTTGCTAGAGGCCGCTGTCAACTATTGGGCGAGTAGGAGTACTCGGCCCATGTCAATGTATGCGTAAACATATAGGGTCGCACGCTTAAGGGGCTAGAAGCCTAATTCGGGTTGGACCCGAATTAGACATGGCTTGGGGTTACTAATGGGCCTCCAACTCATGAGCTCATTGGGGACGCCTATATAAGCAAGGGGTAGGGGCGCGGCTAGAAAAGGGACACCCCTTTGGCAGCCGCCGTCGCCCTCCCCATACTCGCGCCTTCTACTCCTCGCGGACCTAGCAGTCTAGAGGCGCATTGCTTCTTCCCTGCACGTGTGGGATTCCTCGAAGGTGCTGCATTTGGAGCACTGGGATGAACTGCATGAGAGGACTGAGGTGACGGACAACCATGCAACTGCACTACCTGCTACGATGCGTACGACTACATCGAGTCGTCTTCCGTTGCACCTACGCGCTAGTGGTAATCCTGTAACATGTAACTAGCAATAGATTCTGGTTTATGAGGTCAAAAAATTTTATTTTCTAGGTAGTGTAGCACCCTCATAACCCTTTAGTGGTATAAGAGCCGTTACTGCCTCGTTATAGGTTTGGTTTTGTGCATACGGTGATATGCGTGGTTGTAGATGAGTCTCTAACCTTGGTTCGTCATCTTGCCGTGTTGGTCTTAAAACGATCTGCTCGTACCGGTTGGAATTCCACCATCTGAGTTAAGTGATTCATGTAAATCCAGTCATGGTGAGTTAGAGATCAATTAGATTGATCGAATTGAACCCTAGGTCAAGTGCCAAGCGCATATGATGCGCGGCGGTGGTAGATGGAATTTATTGTCAGACGCCAGTTTGCCGAGAAAAGTGCTGTTCGGTAAAATAGCCGTAACTTTTGAACCGTAACTCGGATTGAGATGAACTCTAAATGAAAATCATAGAAAACAAAATTTTACATCTAGTTCTCTATGGCTTTGCCGCATTCGGTGAAATTAGAATTGTGAAATAAGGCTTGGAAAATAGAGTTTTCTGCGTTGTAAGATTAGACGTTGGATTCGGATAACTCTGTTTTGCAGGTATTGATGACTGGTATAGCCCTTATGTGTATGTGATGCATGTATGTATTTAATTCATGGCTTGTATGTCATGAGGACAATATAGGCAGGAGCCACATACATATTTTCAAAATTAATGTAATAGCCTGTGTGCCTATCTGTGATGATCTATCCGCGACTATGTAATTTCATTTTACTTGCGCTAGTAGTAGCTAGTCTTGGAGGAATCATCACTGAAGGATGGCATACTCAAATCATGGAGATGGATATTTCCATGATGCACAGATTGAAGGAGATGGAGATCCCCAAAGGAATAATGGGCTATACCAAGTCATGTCTGTGTTATGCTGTTCTTACTATGTTCTACTTTCATATGCTATTATGTTTTTGTCTACATGAGTGCGGTAGTGAAGTAGAATGATCCCTCAGCAATGTTTAAGTTGAATGCTTCCCAAACCTTGCACTATCATAAGTCTTGTACAATTGGTGGTGGGTCTATGAAATTAGGGTGCCATTGGTTTTCCTCGACTAGGCAGGTTCATATCGGATACTTACTGTAAGAAGGTTTGGTTACTTAAACAAGGTCATCCTAATGGTTAGGGACCTTGGAGCATAGGTAGGTTGAGCGTAGCATAGAGATGCTGCCCAACAATGAGAGTCATATGTGATATGATTAGCAAAGTGTTGCTTACCGATCTACCATGTCTTCTAGCGGTGATGCTAAAGCTCACTAGTTGACTTGTTAGTTGCGGGTCTTGAATCACTAAGTATCAATTGAGGGATATTGATTTTAGTAGGAGTAGATTTTATTTTGATATAATTTACTCCTTCATGGATACATTGTCTTAGTATTTTGTGTTACTTTTGTTGTAGATGGCCGCTCGCAATCAACCATTTTCTTTGCGTACAATTCTTGAGAAAGATAAGTTGAATGGAACAAATTACATAGATTGGATCCACAACCTGAGAATTGTTCTCAGGGCTGAGAAAAATGAAGAAATTCTAGACACCCCATTACCAGATGAGCCTAATGAAAATACAACTGCTGCTGAGAAAAACGCTTACAAGAAAGCATGTGATGCAGATCTTGAAGTGAGTTGCCTCACGCTTGCTTGTATGGAACTTGATCTGCAGATGCAGTTCAACAACAATCATTCAGCTAACAATATGATCGTGGCACTTGAAGATATGTTCCAAACTCAAGTGTGGACTAAAAGGTTTAATGTCTCTAAGGCACTTGCAGAAACCAAGCTAGCAGAGGGCGCAACTGTTGGTCCACATGTAATCAAGATGGTTGGTTACACTCAGAGGTTGGAGAAGCTAGGCTTCCCAATTAGCCAAGAGTTGGCTACTGATTTTATTCTTGCATCGCTTTCGGCCAGCTATGGAAACTTCATCTCGAACTACCATATGCATGGAGCAGAGAGGGGCTTGAATGAACTGTGTGGCATGTTGAAAACAGCAGAGGCCGACATCAAGAAAGGTGCCGGCAGTAGCCAAGTGTTGGCGATCCAGAACTGACCTTGTTTTAAGAGGAAGGGCAATTCTTGGAGGAAGAAGAAGGGAAAGGCTAAAGATGAGATCTCTAAGCCAAACCCATCTGCTACCAAGGCTGGACCATCTGTAAACTCAGATTTCTTTTATTGTAAGGGAAAAGGTCACTGGAAAAGGAACTACAAGGAGTACTTGGCATCCTTAGAGAAGGATGGTGGCAGTAAAGGTACTGCTACTGCTTGTACTCTTGTTGTTCATGTTACAGACATTTTCCTCGCTAATTCTTATATCAATTCTTGTGTATTTGATACCGGATCGGTTGCTCATATTTGTAATACGATGCAGGGAATGATAAGAAGTAGAAGCATGGAGAAAGGAGAAGTTAATTTCTGCGTGGGCAATAATGCAAGAGTTGCTGCATTGAACGTCAGGACAATGCAACTTCCCTTGCTATCAGGGTTTATTTTGGAATTAAATAATTATTATTTTGTTCCTAGTTTAAGTCAAAACATTGTGTCACCTTCATGCTTGATGAAGGATGGTTATTCATTTGCGAGTAAAGACAATGGTTGTGTGATCCCAAAGAATGATGTGTTTGTGGCTTTTGCATCCATTGTGAATGGGTTATTAATTTTAAATCTTGATGATGCACCTGTCTGGATGAAGCACCTGTCTGTAATGTTAGTGCTAAATGGCCTCGGCTTAATGAGTTAAGTCCTACCTTTATGTGGCATTGTCATTTGGGTCATATAAATGAGAATCGTATGGAGAGGCTCCATGATGATGGTCTTCTAACTTCGTTGGATTTTGAATCATATAAGACATGTAAGGCTTGCTTGCTAGGCAAGATGACCAAGGCGCCATTCAAAGGATTTCCTAAGAGGGCATCTGACTTGTTGGAACTTGACCAACGAGCATGACAGCTAGAGGCGGATTTTAATACTTCATAACTTTTACTAATGACTTTAGTAGATATGGATATGTCTACCTAATGAAGCATAAGTCTGAAACATTTGAAAAGTTCAAAGAATTTCAGAATGAAGTAGAGAATCAATGTGGCAAGAAGATCAAGGCCTTGTGATCTGATTGTGGAGGCGAATATCTAAGTCACGAGTTTAGCAATCATCTTAAGAGTTGTGAAATTGTTCCACAGCTTACGCCACCCAGAACGCCTCAGAGAAACGGCATGTCTGAGCGATGTAATTGGACCCTGTTGGACATGGTTCGGTCTATGATGAGCTAGTCGGACCTACCGTTATCGTTTTGGGGATACGCTCTAGAAACAGCCGCTTTCACATTGAATAGGGTACCATCTAAGTCTGTAGTCAAGACACCATATGAGATGTGGACTGGTAAGAGTCCCAATTTATCTTTTCTAAAAATTTGGGGTTGTGAAGTTTATGTTAAACAACTTATATTAGATAAACTAACACCTAAATCAGACAAGTACTTTTTTGTGGGATATCCGAAGGAAACTTTAGGGTATTATGTCTATAACTGGTCAGAGGGCAAAGTGTTTGTTACTCAAAATAGTGTTTTCTTAGAGAAAGAGTTTCTTAAAAGAGAAAAGAATGGACAAAAGGTGTATCTTGAAGAAGTTCAAGATGAGCCAGTAGGGACTGACTCTCCGAGTGATGCTAATGTAGCAGAGCAAGTTGAGACACCCGTGGCAGTGGAGACACCGCCACAACCATGAAGATCAACGAGACTTCACGCATTGCATGGGGATTTGTTATTGTTAGATGATGACGAACTTGCGGATTATGCGGAAGCTATGATGGATCCAGATTCTGAGAAATGGCAAAGTGCCATGAGATCCGAGATAGATTCCATGGGAGACAATCAAGTTTGGAACTTGGTTGACCCGCCTGATAGGGTTAGACCCATAGAGAGCAAATGGATCTTTAAGAAGAAGAAGGATATAGACAAAAATGTTCACGTCTATAAAGCTCGACTTGTCACAAAAAGGTTTTCAGCAAGTTCAAGGAATTGACTACGACGAGATGTTCTCGCCGGTAGCGATGCTTAAATCTATTTGGGTCATTCTAGCAATTGCTGCATATTTCGATTATGAGATATGGCAGATGGATGTTAAAATAGCCTTTCTAAATGGGTATTTAAAAGAGGACGTGTATATGATACAGCCCGAAGGTTTTGTTGATCCTAATAACGCTGGAAAGATATGCAAGCTTAAGAAATCTATTTATGGGTTAAAGCAAGCATCTCGGAGTTGGAATATTCATTTTGATGAGGTAGTCAAAGGGTTTGGCTTCCGTCAGAATGAAGAAGAACCTTGTGTTTACTAGAAGGTAAGTGGGAGCGCTATTGTGTTTCTGATCTTGTATGTGGATGACATACTATTGATTGGGAATGATATTCCTATGTTGCAATCTCTAAAGACTTCACTGAATAATAGTTTTTCTATGAAGGATTTAGGAGAAGCTGCATACATCTTGGGAATTAAGATCTATAGAGATAGGTCAAGAAGGCTAATAGGATTAAGCCAAGACACGTACATTGACAAGGTGTTGAAACAGTTTAACATGGAACAATCCAAGAAAGGGTTCTTGCCTATGTCACATGGTATGCGCTTTAGTGACAAGCAGTGTCCTTCATCAGATGAAGAGCACGACCGCATGAGTAAGGTTCCATATGCTTCGGCCGTTGGTTCCATCATGTATGCCATGATATGTACTCTCCTAGATGTCTCATATGCTCTAAGTGTTGCGAGCAGGTACCAAGCTAATCTAGGTGAACCTCACTGGACGCTTGTTAAGAACATCCTAAAGTACTTATGAAGGGCTAAGGATGTGTTCCTAATCTATGGAGGTGAGGAGGAACTCGTTGTAAATGGTTACACTGATGCTAGCTTCCAAACCGACGGGGATGACTCACTATCTCAATCAGGTTTTGTGTTCACAATAAATGGTGGTGCAATTAGCTGGAAAAGTTCCAAACAGGAGACGGTGTCCGATTCTATAGCAGAAGCCGAGTACATTACAGCTTCTAGCGCTGCAAAGGAAGGTGTTTGGTTAAGGAGGTTCCTCATTGAGCTTGGTGTGTTTCCGAATGCGTCAGACCCATTGAATTTACATTGTGATAACAATGGGGCGATTGCACAGGCTAAGCAGCCTAGGGATCACCAGAAGAACAAACATGTACTCTGGAAGTTTCATCTCATTCGAGAGTTTGTAAAATGAGAAGAGATCAAATTGTGAAAAATACATACGGATTTAAATGTAGCAGATCCTTTGACAAAGGCTCTTCCACAGCCTAAGCGTGAGGCGCACATGAGGTCTATGGGGATTAGACATCTAAGAGATTAACTCTAGTGCAAGTGGGAGACTGTTGGGAATATGCCCTAGAGCTAATCATGTAGATAATGATATTTTGATTGTATCCATGATTAATAAAGTGTTCATTGAATATCCATTATAGACAACTTGTATTGATTGGCGATTATGTGAATTGTCTGTGGAACTCAATTACTTGAATGGTTATTCTAAAGTTGTCCCTGGTCGGCGTTCTTGTGAGAACACACTTGAATATTAGACTAGCACATGTATTAGTTGATGGCTATGTTTCACAAGTCATGGACATGGAGATGTCAAACTAATAATGTAGGCACATGTGAGACATGTAGGCTGGACTTACGTGACATGAGAAAGTATCTATTCACGTCATGTACGTTATGTCCTTAGACCTAAGATTGTGGTATGTATTCAAGATGTGAAACGGCCTACTTAGGGACTATCAAACGCTACTCCATAACTGGGTAGTTACAAAGGTGGTCTTCAGGTGGTCGGGAAGCATGCTTTGAGACATAGACAATCAAGATGGAAATTGCCCCTTTCTACGCGAGAGAGATATCACTGGATCACTCAAGTGATTGGATCAACAAATGCATGGCTGTGCTTGGGTTAAGTGTTAACCCATGAGTTGAACATATATCGAGTGGCAAAGGGAATAACTTGTATGTGGTCGTAGTGGTTCATCTAATATGATCTTTGCGTGCACATAGGAGTTGTCACGCCTTGCTAGAGGCCGCTATCAACTATTGGGCGAGTAGGAGTACTCGGCCCATTTCAATGTGTGCGTGAACCCTTAGGGTCGCACGCTTAAGGGGCTGGAAGCCTAATTCGGGTTGGACCCGAATTAGACAAGGCTTAGGGTTACTAATGGGCCTCCAACTCATGAGCTCATTGGGGACGCCTATATAAGCAAGGGGTAGGGGCACGCCTAGGAGGGAGACACGCCTTTGGCAGCCGCCATCGCCCTCCCCACGCTCGCGCCTTCTGCTCCTCATGGACCTAGCAGTCCGGAGGCACATCGCTTCTTTCCTGCACGTGTGGGATTCCTCGGAGGTGCTGCATCTGGAGCACTGGGACAAGCCGCGCGAGGGGATTGAGGTGACGGACGACCATGCAACTGCACTTCCTGTTGCGACGTGTACGACTACATTGAGTCGTCTTCCACTGCACCTGCGCGTCTAGTGGTAATCCCGTAACCTGTAACTAGCAGTAGATCCTGGTTTATGAGGTTGAAAAGTTTTATTTTCTGGCTAGCGTAGCACCCTCATAACCCTTCAATCACCCCAACTGTCACTTATGCCATATGTACATTCAAGCTGCAGAAAGGAGTGATTGAGAAGGTAGACAGGATCAGAAAGCAATTCTATGGAGGGGAAACTCTAATAGGAAGAGAGGTGGGAACTTAGTGGCATGGCCATTAGCCCAAAGGCCAAAGAAGAAAGGAGGGTTGGGAATCAAGAACCTGTACCTGCAAAATGATGCCTTTCTTATGAAGCAGCTTCATAAGTTTTATTCCAAGGAAAACATCCCCTGGGTCCAGCAGGTCTGGTTTAAGCACTATTCCAACATGGTTCCTACTCCTAGAGAAGTATGGGATCATTTTGGTGGCGAGTGTTTTCAAGCTGAAGGATCTCTCTATAGAGAAATCACCCAGGTTGCGGTGGGGATGGAAGCTCTACTCTCTTCTGGAAGGATAATTGGACCAGGGAAGCCCTGTAGGGTAGACTTCCTGATCTTGCTACATTTGTAAATGATGAGGACATCTCTATCAGAGCATTAACTGAAGCCTCCAGTTTAGAAGACCTCTTTGCCATCCCTATCTCACATCAAGCCTCCTTATAGTTAGATCAATTAGGCCTCTTGCTTCAGGATTTTTCTCTCTTGGAGGACAATGATCAGAGGGTGTTCTATTGGGGCAACAATACCTTCAATGTTTCAAAGTTATACAAGATGGCCTTTGCTAGTACACAGGCCCCAGTGGTCTTCACCTGGATTTTGAAGAGCAGAGTTACACCAAGGCTCAAGTTTTTTGCTTCGGATGATGCACCAACACTTGCTATTCACCGTTGAGTCTGTCCATCGGTGCCAAGTCTTGCTCAAGCTTCACCGTCACCTAGGTCCATCGCTTCAAAGCCTTGACTTGCCCTTCACACATCCAACCAGTCCATCGAGCCAAGCCTCATCTTGATCTTCACTATCTTGGTCACATGACTCCATGTCATGTCTCATATGCATTGAGCTCCTTTATCACCTCATCACATGTGGACTAATCTCTATGTATCTCAACATAAACACATTAGTCCAACCTAAAGTTGTCACTCAATTACCAAAACCACATAGGGACCTTTCCTAAGACCTAGGCAAGCTGGGCTAGACCAACCTGGAAGCCTGTCCTCCTTTGGGTGACGGCCTCCAATTGACCTCTACTTCGCATCTCAACCCTTGTTCAAGGTCGGTTTGATCCGAGGCCACCGTGCATCCCTCCGGGCTATATAAGCAGCCCCAGACCCTGAAGACTAGGAATCCTCAATTCATAATTCACATTATTTAGTTAGGATCAGGTGAGAGGGGTCCCATGAAAGGATCTCCTCTCCATAGCTAGACATCAAGAGAAGATTAGTTCTCCTTAGGATCTAGTCTTAGCAAATAGAGAGATAGAGGGCGAGGAAAGAGTTAGAGGTGGTGCTGTCCTGTCAGTGCTTCCTCTTTGGCTTGTACTTCAGTGGACTTGGGCTTCTCCAAGTCTGCATCTAAGATACTTCTGGTAATTGAATTCTAATTAAGTATTTATCTTATTCTTTTGTTCATAGTTCTTTTGATTGCTCTAGTTCTTGTTATCGCTCTGAATTAGAGTAGTAATTATTAGCATAGGCGTGTTGCTTAGGCTTTTGATTACCTGTGTTTGTGCCTTATTCTCTGGTTGTGTGGTAGTAACAGGGAGTGACTTTAATATGTCCACAACTTTTGAGTAGGTTCTTAAATTAGTAGGACCATAGTCGCGTCGGTATAGAGTTCTGCTTAGTAGTGCTTTTTTGTCTAAGTGGCTTCCCAAAGTGAACATTAGAAGAACATTTTCATCATCATCTTAGAATCATTGCCTTAGGAATCCTCTCTACTCATCATATCTTAACCTTGATTGCTACCCCTAGATAAACTAGTTGTTAGGCAACTCACACACGTTTCCCTGTGGATATGATATTTTTAAAACCCTCCCGGTGAAGGCTACAAAGGTATCCGTGCGCTTGTGGATCTTTTATGTGTGCTTCTTAAATATACCAACAATGAGTACTAGTTTACTAGCATCTTGGCCGATATTTTAGACTCCTACATCATAGCCGGACATGGGGGATTACAAAGGGTCTAACAGGCCTATCACATCCTATAGCCTACCACCTCAACCTTGAACTATGAAATGTATTTGCTGATTCCTCTATATCTTAGCACCATGCTAACATATATAGAAACAACCTATATCCCCAAGGACTCTGACCCTATGGATCAATGAGCTAGGATATAGACCTCTCTTTCAAGAGCACCAACCCAATATCATCTTGATCAGAACTACTTCTAATCAAACTAATATTATGATAATATAGAATAAAGTCTAAACATCAATCATTCATCATAACAATATGCTAAATGATCAACATAAAGATCAAGCTCTAATTCATACGAAGAACTATAAGAACAAGATGAACAAGACAAGATAACCGAAGAACTCATGATCTTATTCATACCAAGAGGTTTCTAGATACAAGTCCTTTGATGAGTCCTTGCCTACTCTGACCTAACTAAACAACTAGAAAGAAAGTACCAAAAGGTTAGAGTGGTTCTCCTATGATCTGAATCTCTCTTGAGGCCCCTCTCTACCTATACATTGATACTAGGTAGAGGTCGGTTCATGTCACAAAAAGTTAACCACCAGCGTAAACATCAAGTCCAAGCACCAGGAACCGGCTCGTCAAAAGGGCGGTTCAAAAGGCGGTGGAAATGGGGCGGTTGCCCTAGTCTAGAGCCCAAACCAACTCATCTTCACTTGGTTACTTCTTTGGTTGATTCTAAGCCCAGTTGGGGGGTGATTGTCTTTAGTTCGCACGATTGGTGTGGGTCTCTTCTCATCCATTGTATATATGCTTTGTCAGAAAGCATATTCTTGCCATATTCCACATTTTCACCTATAAGTCATATAAAACAATAAATCACCAATACATATGGAAATAGGTCAGTGGTAAATGTATATGTATATAAATATGTATATAAATATGTATATAAATATATTAGTTTTATTTATTTTTAGGAAATAGTTGGTGGTATAAAATAGGCATTATTGACCACCAACAGTAAGTCCACTTGGTTGTCTCAATTAACCAAAATTAAACATAAATCCTTCAATCTCCTCTTTTTGATAATTGATGATTACTGTTACAAAGAAATTTAACTAAAATTTGGATTTGAGTTACTTGCCCAAGCCTTTTGACCATGTGTAAAAGATCTAGAAATGTTCCACAAATCTATCATTGAATTGGCCGTCGTATATCGGTTTGTAGACCCCAATTTGTGAGTTTCATCTAAATCTACAATATTTTTTATATTGTGTTTATTTTTTTCTTGATTGTGCTCTTTGATTTGCTACATGGATTAGCCTTCTCGGTAAGATCGTCAATCGAGCAAGTGCACGACTTATAACCAGAGGAGACGTGGTGCTAAGATATAGGGATTTAGTCTTTCTGATTGGAAGCCGGGTCAATGTGTCAATCCTTTGCCAAATCGATTTTTTAACTCAACTTGAAGATTGATACCCTCGTTCCCATCAGCAGGGGAGGTTGAGCTT
This sequence comes from Bothriochloa decipiens, assembly GCA_023333625.1. Lineage (NCBI taxonomy): Eukaryota > Viridiplantae > Streptophyta > Magnoliopsida > Poales > Poaceae > Bothriochloa > Bothriochloa decipiens. The sequence goes on from CM041630.1 coordinate 69,779,518, forward strand.
GGGCAAGAAGGTGCTAGGGAGGCTAACATTTGGCAGGGCGTTACTAGGGAGGCCAAGGTTAGGCGAAGGGCCACCGATGATGGATCCCAAGCGCTGGAGGCGAGGATGGCAAAGGGAAGCTTGGCCTTGGATGGATCGAGCTGGGAAGAACGTGCAAGTCATTGAGGGCAAGGTCGACCACACCAGAGCTCAGATGTTAGGGAAGACACACAGTGCCGAAGGACATATTTGATCTCTAATCGGTCAATCTAGGGTTCCACCAAGATTTCTCAATGCATCGAGAAACGTGGGTGGCGGAAGGAGAGATGCACCGAAATTGGGGAGGTGGCGACCAAAATCTAAATTTAAGGTAAAGGTGATGATGAAGGCAACATAAGAACATGATAAAAAAAGAAGGATATAACCAAACAAACATAAAAATAGATTGACTACTAAAGGTTATATAACCTGGCCTAACTTTACTAGCACAGATGATATGACGTTTGCTAAGTCAGGACTTAGGAGAGCCAACTTAACTCTATGCAATAACAAGAAAAAACTTGCAAGCACAAGAATTAAATAATAAGTTGGCTATACATTCAAACAAGCTTCTGGTTCTACACGGTGCAAGCTTCTAGTTCTACACGGTGCTTGTTGCCATAAAAAGCCTGCTTTTTTGTTTTGAATTTTAAAAAGCCTGCTTGAGTTGTTGGTAGGAAGAGAATCATCGAGGTTTCGTTGGTCCAGCTCGAGAGCTTACCTGCCGTTTGCTCTGAAACAAAACAAAGCCTAAAGATGACAGCACATACAGCAGTTACTCCTAGAAGCAGCCAGGAGGAGTTGGACTGTTGCCTCGCCTTCCCGCCGCCTCCGTTTCGGCCTTTCCCCTCCCCCGTCCGGCCGTCCCCACTCTCACTCTCCCATCGGAGGCCCCCGCTCGCCCGACGCAGCACCTTTCCTGTAACCCTTGTTGATGCTTCATTTCAGGCCCGGCCATTGTTCAAAGACAGGAGGAAATTTCCCCTGATGGTGGACCCTGCAGTAGAGGGGCAGTATCCTCCAAGGGGATTGTACCAGGCCCTTGCTGTCGCTGCAATGTGTGTCCAAGAGCAACCGAGCATGAGACCACTGATCGGGGATGTGGTTACAGCCCTCACTTGCCTCCCAGACCTACGATCCAGAAGCACATGGCAATTCACGCTTGGTGGGTTCAGGGACACCACCACGGACTAGGACAAGGAATCGAAGCCATGGCGCTGAAGATCAGAGAGGAAGTGGCTAACCAAGGCGATGGATGGTTTGGGAAAGCATAGAATTTTGGTAAGCATCTAATCTAAGATGTGCAAGAGCTGGGGTGCCTGTGGAGATAAAGAGAGAATTTTGTCTCATTTTGTTGGAATGGAGGGCATCGATGGTCTGTTCAAAACCTTTGGGTTAGCACCAGTTGGAGATGATGTATCTTAAGAAGTTGGGAATGCCAAGTGTTTCCCTGGTGGATTCCATTGATGAAGGTACCAAGTGCTGTACATATATCGTTCCAGAAGAGTGTATGTCATGTCATTTCCGTCTTCGGAACAAACAACACAATGGGATTTATATAAGTATATTGTTCTCTTTCTTTTAATGCTCCACATTTTAGGCTCCGTTGGATTAAGTAGAGTATCGTCTTCTCAGGGCTTGGGCCTGGTCTGATGAACAAATCAGTCATTGCAGCAAGAAGGAAGCGGAGCTGATCGATGCTCATGTAGGCTGTGTTTCGAATGAACCAGGGAGGTCTAAAAATGTATATGCCAAATAAGTGTCACTCTGATACGTCGTGGAGTATACCTATTTTGCATCATAAACATTTATACTTTTTTCTAAGCTTTGTACTAAAGTCACATTCTTTTCAGGACGGTGGCAGTGGTTGTGAAGGGGACCAGGATGGTGGTCGAGGGATTTACATGGACTACGAACTTGGTTTATTAATTGAATCTTTGACTTGCTCTAGGTTTCAAAACTTCTCTCTCATGAGTACATTGTCCGTTAATTCTCGTGCAGCCGAAGAGCAAAATTCTTCAACACGACAACTATGCAAAATTCACATGATCACGTCCTGACCAATGGAATGTGACGGTTCTCATGGTATATTATTCAGATTTGTCCAAAAAAAATACTAAATGGCCTCCATCTGATGATAGTGATCTTCTGACTTGCTAGATGAGTTTCTAATCACTACTAAAAAAAAACATTTTTGTCAACAATATTAAATTGGCAATATATCAGCGTCAGTACGAAATAGAATCAGTGGTTAAAACCGGACTGTTTTTTATCGCTAGTTCAGCCTACGAGCTGGCGGTGAAGACCAGCCCTCGTCTTTAAAAAAGAAACAGTATATAAGTCGCCCAAGCCCTTGTCAACCAGCCCGACCCGCTAGCTCTCTCCGAGTCTCTTTCTCGCCGGATAGCGCTGTATCCTCCCTCTCCACTTATTTATTTATTTAGTTAATTTTTTTATAAAATATTCAGTGCAAACTGCATCTTTGATACCATCATACTTGGTAGTTTCTAAGAAAATAGGGCACGGCACGGTGAACAGGCTATATGGTGGCGGCGGCGGCTCCCGATGACTCCACCGTCGTCATCAGGTACGAGAGGGAGAGGGAGATGGCTCTGCTCCCTGCTGACGGCCGGAGCTCTGACACCCGCATTATGCATGGCAGAGAGACAAAAGCGGAGGAGGTGCTGCCCCCAACCCTGGTTCCGGTTCTCAACCACCAAACCTCTTTGATGGCACAACAAGGCTCTACATCTCCTACATATGCCCGTATGTGCAGAGAGTTTGGATAGCTAGGAAATTTAAGGTAGGTATATATGGCTGTATGCCCGTCTGTCTCCCAAAGATTTCCTTGGCTATAATATACTTACCTATATCAAAAGCTTGGTTTGTTGTTGGGCAGGGGTTACAAGACAAGATTCAGCTGGTTGCCATTGATTTGCAAGACAAGCCTGCTTGGTAATATACCTACGTACTAGCAGTTGCAGCTTGTATTATTACTCAGTAGCTAGCTAGGGTCGTATTGCATTGCATGCTGTATGTTCATATAATTATTAATATCAGTTCCAAATTCAGTCCAACCAACTAACCTGCCTTTCACTTAATCCATCTGAATATGATGTCGAATTGAAGGTTCCTCGAGAAAGTTTTTGTAAAATATGCTGGAACGAGTTACCGATCCTGGTACTCGGTTCATGTTAATATAGCGCCCTTGGGCTTGTACAACAAGTTGATTACAGATAGATTACAAGGAGCAACAACCTCCTGTCATCTTGGACGACAATCCAAGCCATCACAAGATTACGCTAACAACCATCTATCGGGTATAACTAACTAACTCTATCTTCTAACAAATTTACCCACCGGGCAAGGTTCGATCAACAACCATTTCCTTTCGGGAACACATCACAATTGTTTTTCTTTTCTTTTTCATCACATCAACTATTACAAATCAATATGCTGTGCAGGTCCCCGTCCTGGAGCACAATGGCAACATCATAGCAGAGTCCCTTGATCTACTCAGTTACCTGGACGCCAACTTTAGGCCCCAAGCTGTTTCCTCGTGATCAGGACCCTGCAAAGCAAGCTTTTGCTGATGAGTTGATTGCCAGCAGCGATTCGGTCATCATAGCCTTGTTCAGGGCAGGCCGTGCCTGTGCCCAAGGACAAGGAGATGATGGTATCAGTAAGCTCATTGCTCCTGCTCTTGACAAGGTGGCGGAGTCCCTGGGACGTTTCTCTGATGGGCCATTCCTCCTGGGGCAGTCCATGAGCGCAGTCAGTAAACTCACCAATCACTTATTAGTCAATCATTTTATTAGATAGAGAAGTTGAACAAGATAGATGCCTACGTAATAATAAGTAGAGATTGACTCATGTTTGTATTGCAGATACATAGCCCGGTAGCCTGATCTGATCTGATCTTCCCCAGTGGAGGGGAGCCTCTCAACACCTTCATGTCAGGCGTTTCATGTTGTATATGAGTTGGAATAAGTCTCAACTGAATAAGATGTGTGTTTGTTATAATGTTATTGTTTTAAATTTTTGAAAACATAATCTCAACATTGGCTCGGTTTTGTCAAAAATAATCTCATATTATAAAAGTATGCATTTTAGCTATTTGATTTTTCTGGTTTTGTGTTGTTGTAGCATTATCACGAGCACTATGCTAAATACTCTGCCCTTATTTATTTCTCTGAAATTTTCAATCAAATGAAATGAAGTTAACAAATTACCATTCTAAACAAACACAAGCTAAAGTCAAATAAAACCTGCTCTTAATTCTACCCTGAGAAACAAAACTACCCTCAGGTAAAAGGAGGTCAACGGTGATATCAACGACTATTGTTCATTTTTTTGCACGGTGAGCAATGGTGTAACCATCAGTTTTTCAAAAGAAGGAAAACTATGGTCATGCTATCCCACCCAATATGCTCTTATATCTGTTGATTGGAGATGAGCCAAATTCTAGCTGCTACCACATGCATCCTTCAACATCTTTTTTCACTACAATAGCAAACAATAGAATCATGTCAGCTGCTGAAACGGATACATTTCTGGAACTCGAGATGCAAAACGAGCACATTCACACACCTCACAAATCGCTGAACTGTTTCTGGAATGTCGGATTGATGTATGCGAATATTGATTTCTTCTTTCGCTCTGTTCCAAACAGGAAGTTCCGCAACGGTACCCTTGTCCTGCTTGGAAAATGCTTGAACTGTTTCCCGTAGCTACTTTCAGTCTCTGGCTGTGACAACCGTTGGGATGAAAACTCAAAACTGTCATGTAGCTTCTCTAGGTCGTGGATAACCTTGGCTTGAAGCCCCCTCACTCGTTCTGATGCTGCCTGCAGCTCGTTCTCAATCTTGCTGTTAGATTGCTGCATGTTAGGCAGCTTCATACGGTGTAAACAACTTGGCTCTGTCCATCTCCAAGCTACCACGCAGGGCTTCGGCTATCTCCTCTTGCAGCCTGCAAAGAGATGCAGACTTGAGCTGCAGTTCTTGATCGAGAAGTGTGTTCTGCTCAAACCATACATCCAGCTCAGTTCGGAGCTCTCTCAACTTATTTTCAGCTGGTTCGGGCTCTGAACGAGTATCAGGTTCTCCAGTCTTATCATCGTCCATGTTCTCCATTTCATTCTGTGCCTTCTGGTATCTTCTGTCAAACTCCTCCATATAATGACAAGCCATGCTATACCTTACCAGGAACTGCAAATTTTCCTCCACCAAAGAGTCAATGTCATTTCTGAACCTCACTTCAAAATGTGACGTGTTGTTAGGTGCATCGATGTTGATAGAACTGCTTTCGTGCACAGTTAAAGTATCTCTACCCAAAATGCCATTTGACCTGTCAACTTCCCTAAAAGATCTCACACTTAAGAAACCGTTTGAGTTATTACTCACTTTACTGGGAGGCATCTCTGATGAATCCAGGAGACCTCTTAGTGACCGAATCTCAACATACTTCATAGAATTTGCATTCCTTAACTCCCGTATGACTGCATTTGCTCCTGGTTTTTCTTTTCCAGTTCGGTAAGCCTTCTCTTTGTTTCTTTGTAGTTCTTCAGAACTGAAGTATAGTCAGCTAGTAGGATTGCTTCTCTACCTTCAAGCCCATCAAGAAGAAATTCTTGCCAGCTAGGTACAAATTCCTCTCCCGTCAAACCAGACTTTTCACCCTGACTCATTCCTCCATGCTTGCTCGAGGTAGTTGCTTCGCTTGCAAGCTCTTTGCCATATGAACTCTTCTTCTCTAAGTTTGTCAGAACTTGCTCAGAATCTCCAGCTGGCACACAGAGAGAAGTTTCATCCCTCACTTCTGAGGAATACCTATTCTTCATACCTTGGATATTATCAACATGACCAAATGAAATGTAGTCATCCTCTTTAAGCAATCCAATCTGGTTGCATTCGTTCAAACTTTCAATATTTTGTGGCCCATTTAGTTGACTACCTTGGTCTGGCCATTCTTCAACAGATTGTGCTTCATTTGCATATTCCAAGTGCAGGCTCTTATCGGCACCACTGAAACACGTAGCTTCTGGAAATGAGGATTCTTCTAGGGAATCTTTTTCCTTTAAACTGTACAACTCGGAGGAAGCAATTGGACTGATCTGCCCACTGGTATTTTCTGATTTACTATCTCGAAGTCCTTCCTCCTGGACTACACTGCTGCTGGTAAAAGAACTTCCATCACCAATATTTCCCTCAGCAACGTCCATTAATGATTGAGAGGCTTCATTAGAGCCATATTTCTTGTCTAAAGTATCCATACTACCTGAGTGGAGGAGATGAGTCTGTCTGACAATTCCCAATGGATATTCACCTCTCACAATTTCGCCTTTAGGGAAGTTTCTACTTCCATTCTCATTTTCTGATGAACTCTGGAATACTTCTCCTGGTGAGCTATCAACATTACCCTCACCTGAATCATGAACACTGTTTTCATTTTCTAAGCTGACAAACGGATTAATATGGTTCTCAGAATGTATAGACGATCTGTATCTAACTTGCTGCATTAAGCAACTACCAGGGATTTTTTCCTCAGTAGCATTCCTCGAGCCATGGGTGCCATCGTAACCATTATCATTAACCACTTCTGGGACATCTTGTCTATCTTGGCCCAAACTATGACTTAGAGTTGGTGCATCTATGTCTCTGAACTCCCCACCCTTGCTCTCTTCTGTAGAGTGCTCCAGGACGACATCTTTTAAAACCGTTGCACCATCCCCTACCACAGTTGACAAATTATGCAGGTCTTCAGGACCAACAGATCCAAGTGCCTTTGAGATATTAATTATGCAGCTAAAAACTTCAGAAAAGCCTATGCTGACAGAGGCTTCTTCCTCAATTATTGATCTTCCAAGAACTCGGACTGTGCTAAACTCGCCCTTTAATTGCTTGATCTGTTCATTTAAGTCACTTTGGTCATCACGAAGTGCCATCTCGTCTTGTAACTCATCCAATTTATTCTTTAGGTTCTCATTCTCTTGTATGAGTCGATTGATTTGTGCTGTCTGTTTTGGGAACTTGAGCTCCAAGTTGATGACTTTATCAAGTTCATCAACATTCTGTGCAATCTCCTCTGCAGAGGATTCAGAACCACTGGCAAAAAACTTGTCAAGTTTCTCATATATGGGCTGCAACTCAAGTATCGTCTGGGTAACTGGGTAAGACCTTGCGTTCACTGAAGTGTCTGTGCTGCTTGCCTCTCTCGAAGATGCGTCAGTGTTGTCATCCATAGCATACAGCTGTGCTCGGAGAGACTTTGCCTTTCCCAACTCCATGGCTGCAAGCCTGATCAACTCCTCAAAATGCCGTACAAGCTCAGAAATGCTTCCCTGACAAGATCTAAGAGCTGTTATTGTCATCAAGACACAGGCTTCATCATCACCGATGGCTGCATGTGCATCAAATTTATCCTGAATAACACAGATTTCCTTTTGTGTATCTGCAATCTGCTTCTCGAGCTCCCAGTACCGAGCAATACCACTCTCATAAGAACTCTTAACATACTCTTTCTCGGTTTGCAGAACAAGTATAGCTTTCTGAAGTCTGCCGATCTCTTCTCGTGCCTCCTCAGTGCTTATGTGTGGATCGGAGGAGGGTACCTTGTTCCCCCATCCTGATGGACCCTGTCTCTTTGCGTTGAGAATCTCTTGGACTGTTGACTTGTATATCTTGTGCGAGTTGATTGGTGTGATTGCTTTGGGGAAATCATGATCCTCCCCTTCTAACATTGCATACTCCACCTCTTCTGGACAAGCAGTAGCAATGGTGTGGTTGGCCTTATGGAGCTCCTTGGATATGTGGTCATAGCGTTCGACGAGAGCTCTGTAAGCCCTGTAGAGTTGCTCCACATGGTTTATCACCTCTGGTCTGGTGTGGTAATACATCTCGGCCCTCTTGCCAAAGGAATCGGCTTCCTGTCCGAGGAGTTTAAACATGATCTTGACTCGATTCTCCATATCTGCACACAACACAAAGATGGGTCATCAGAGGAGGACATGACATCGATAATTCAGAGCAGAAGGAGATAAATGAAGAACATGTGGGAATCGGAACCGGAACTGACCCTGCAGGTCTGCGTCGAGCCATTTGGACTGGGTGGTCCTGATGTGGCTCGCCCACCACCACGAGTAGGCGTTGCTCGCCGCCCGTTGCAGCATCTTGACATGAATCGCCGCGAGCTCCCGCGCTCCGCGGTCGATCGGATCGGATTCGGGTCCCCTCCTTCAATTCGTCTTCCTTCCCTGATCCCGTGCTTGACTAGCTTGAGTTGAGTCTTGAGAGGATCGGAGGATTCGTGGTTGTCAAGAGAGGAGACTAATCTTCTTGGCCTGGACACCTTTTCTCTCTCTCTTTCTTGGCCGAGATGACAAAGGCAGACAGTGAGATGGGACCGTGGGATGCCTTCACCGCGGGCAAAGCAAAAGGTAAGCTAAAGCTGGAGGCTGTGGGTGGGCGGTGGCGGTTGCGTGCTCAGCACCAGTTCGCAGTTGAGCTCTTCTCGACGAACAAAACAGGAAGCAGGCCATGGGCGGCCGGTGGCAGATCTCACCACGCGCACTACGGGGAAGAGGGAAGACACAGGCCGCCGCCGGTGCCCCCAAACGAATCGGAATTGACCTTGACCGCCGACGCGCGAGCGCGACGCGATCGGCCCGGGTTTCATTTACCTTGGGCTACTTGGTTCTTCTCCTCACGTAGGTCTGACCATCCAATTTATTTCTCATTTGCTCCTTGGACTATAAAAACAAGTTTTTTTTTACATTTTTGAAACCTTGGGCTAATCGGAATTGCTCTTGGGCTACTTGGTTTAGGGCTCGTTTGGAATAAAAGATTACAAAACAGAGAAAAGGAAAAAAAAACAGGAATGAGATTTAGGTGTCCTAGAAAAATAGAGGAAGGGAAAACACAGGAAACATATACATAAAGGTATTTGGAACGCAGGAATTAAGAGATGAATACTTGCTTTATTATTCCAATATTTGTCATTACGAGGTTGAATTTTAATTAACAAATAAAAACTGTATAAAGTTTTTTTTGCAAGGAGTAAAGAAACACTTAGGAGTAGTTTAATATAATATATATATATTAATAGATATGTCACGGACAGCTTTTTTTCATGTGTGTGGTACTGACATATTTGACCAACCAACATACTAGTCCCACTAGATGAAAACGGAAATAAAATATTTCGAATCGATTATTTTTGTTTTTCTATATTATGGTATTATTTTTAACAAAAAAATTATCAGATTTAGTTGGTTTTATAACCATTTTTAACTATTTTTTATACTCCTTAATTGTTAAAATATAAAAATTTTCAAAAAAATTGCTTTCGTTTTCTGTATCATAATATCGTTTCCGACCATTTTCTCCTTAGTCCCAGAAGCTTCATCGTTCACTCGTCTTATCCTCATTCTGACCACTGCGAACTGTATCTTTCTCTCACCTGTTCTCTATTCCCCAAATCCAAAGCGAAGAGAAAGCAAGGCAGTGAGCTGTTGCAGCTGATGGAGAGCTGAGAGCGGCGAGGATCCATACGAGGAGGGCAGTGCAACAGGGAACTGCTGCTCGACGACGACTCAACGAGGCAGGCATGGGGCTGCAGCAGTTGCGCCATGAACGACATGGTTTGCCTGTTCTTCTTCGACCGCCAGTTCTCTCTCTTCTCTGAGTTCGTCGCCTCCAGTTTTGATGCGAGGGGAAAGCTTCTCTTCTCCTCACTCGCCTCGGGCCTCCGCAAAACCATGGCTTGGAGTGGATGCTTTTTTTCCTGTGTTATGTGAAGCAAGCGATTCCTTTCCTCTGGAACGGCCGGCTGCATTCCTCCATTCCAAACGGTGTATGACGTCAGCAAAACAAAGGAATGGAATTCCTTTGAAATTCCTGTGAAAATCCTCCGATCCAAACGGACCCTTACATTTTTTTTACACAGCTTGGCCATGACAGGCCAACGGCCCGTTCTCAAAAAAAAAAAAACCGTTTATTTCTGCACCTTTTGTTGACGTGGCGTCATGTAAGAGGGGATAAAATAAATCAGAAATCCAATAAGATAACTCAGACTATAAGTATTTTTAAATATATCCAAAAAGTTATAAAATATCTTTATGGCCCAAAGGATTGTCTCTAGGTTCCAGTTATAAAATATCTTTATGGTTGAAGGATTGTCTCTAGGTTTCGGTTCTTCATGTACGGTGTGGAGGGTGTTGTTGGTGCGCTGGTGGAATGCCACTTATTCTTCATAGTGTTGTTGGGTGCACTAGAACCCAACATTAAATGCTTATCATTGCTGAAAGTAATTAAATGCTTATCATTGCTGAAAGTTCTCATGATGATGTACTCCTGATGATGCCCCATAGGGTATATAAATATCTTGCACGTGGTTGGTCATAAGACCGATTCTGCCACTTTTCGTCTTCTCCTTGGGGCCAATCTTCCCAGTCTTGCTGAGGAGCAGGATAGTCCCATGGGTTCCTCGGAACTCGATGGTGGCACTCATTCTAGCCATTGTAACTGGTGTGCGCTGGTCTTTCTGGTCCAGGATCAACAACAAACCATTGTGGTTCTGGCTGAAATGTCATTCTTTCAGAGGCTGCTCTTTGAGGCGTCCGAATTCCACTAGTGCTACCTAAACATCAATTGAAAAAGCTCACAGAATATAGGCTAAGTTCTAGGATAGGTAACTAGATCTTGCCGTTAGTGTAAAGCATGTAGAGCCCACCATCCTCTCTTTTTAGCATGTGTGTTTGCCTGAAATATTCGTAACCAAAAGTTGGTCGAGGGTCATTACTGTAAATAACGGAAGCATTTTAAAACAGATTTAAGTTAAAAGCTAGATGAGTGACCAAAGAGAGAGGTGCAACCAATAACTCCTTTCAAGCTAGGTGTAGCCCACCAATGTGCCCCTAAGAGATGTATTGGTGAGACTTTTCTTTTTTTAACATCTATATTCTGCATACATGTTGACGGTAGTTAAGTATCATTTTTAACCATCAACATAACCTGAGAAAGGGTTAAAACATAAATACCATCTAGTTATAGGGTTAAACTAACAGAATTCCACGAGTTTTGGTGATCGTCTATTTCTGCAGGGGGTTATCAAAAAAGAACCAAAAGAGGTCCACATGTCAGTTTTACATAGAGAGAATACCCCGTCCAACAACTCAAGAATACTCTAGAAGACTCGAGGAGGTGACCCTGCAAAGTTAGGGCCACATGAGCCAGGCATGGGCGGGCGCCCATGCCACCTGGGCGGCCGCCCGGCCACCTGGTCCAATCAGGTGCAACCTCGCGGATCCTGCCTCCACCGACCTTGAGGAGCAATCCTAGCCATCCGTATAGGTCGGTTTGATCCAAGGGCTATGGTGCATCCTTGGAGGCTATATAAACAGGGCCCCTGGCCCCTGGAGAGAGGAATTCATTAGCTAATTCATTCTCTACTTTATTCAAGAAATCTAGAGAAGCCCTAGAGCCACCATCTCAATTAGAACTCTATAGTTTAGTAGCATAGCTACATAGGAATAGATCTAGAGGGAGTCAAGCCTAGCTTGGAGTCCGGATCTGTCATCGTTCTTGGTAATTTCTTATTCTTCATCATAATATTCATCATTGTTCTTACTACTATGAATAGTACTTTATTCTATTCTAATATATTAGATATGACTTTGCTCTATTTGCTTATGTTTTCAATTATATTATTTTTAGTTTACTTTGATTATGTGCTTTGCATAGTCGGATTAGAATTATGTTTATGCATAGGATCGTATAGCGCTTGCTCATTAGATCGATGGGTGAGTGATAAATATTGTGTAGGCGTGGTGCCTATGCTGTATTTATCTGCGATTACACCCTATATTCCGAATCGTGAGGTAGATCGCGGGAGTGACAGTCCTGTTGAGTCCTCTGTAGTCCTCCTCCTGAGTATAGGACTAGTAGAATATACCACTATTATATGGAAGTGATTGCTCTGTTCCTGATCTTTCATGGTAATATCACTATGCATAGATGTAATCTTTTCTCGCCATGATTGTTAGGTGTACTTGCACTAATCATTGTATGCTTTGGCTTTATAGTTAGAACAACTTAGGATTTATTCTTGTAGATCGTCCTAGTTCATGCTAGTGTTATAAACTTAGAGTACTTTATTGAGATGTTTATCATTATTTTATGTGGCTATGTGCTCTCATTTATCTTTATCATTTATCATTCATTCATATCTATATTATTATTTTATGTGACACTTACCCTGTATGAGAAGATAGATAAAGACATGGTTAAGCTCTCCATTGTCACATGCAGTGCTCATTGCTCATATCCATAAGCATCCCTTCCCAGTGGTAAAAATATAAATAACGATACCTAGATTACTCCCGGTTAAAGCCATGCTAAACGGACCGATACTCAAACATGATTTTGATTAACTTTGTTATGTGAGGAAACGACATTGCTTTTTTGCAAATAAAATTGATGATGCCCTATCGAAGCCATTCTTCCATGGTCCAACATTATTTACAATGCCATCAATATGATTGTTTGTAAAACATAATTAGTTTGGGTTGAGAAAGAGAAAAATGTTATTTTGTGTGTTATAACAATGCCAATAATAGGATTTTTTTTGTATAATTTTTGAGAAGGTGGGTGATATTCATCGATCGAGAAGGTAGCGTGTCACACCATATTCTACATGGTGTCAACGTCATTCGATCCCACTAGAACACAAAAAATTCACAGGAATTCTACAGTGGTGTCAACATTATTCGATTCATGTAGTGTCGAAGGATGGATACAAGGTAAGACGTGACATGTCTACAGTAATAGAGCTCAAGGTTTCGTATCCATCATGATACAAACCTAGAGAAGATGAACGTTTTCATATAGAATGAAAGGCATGGCGAGGCCCTACCCATCTACACTGTGTTTCTCTCCACGGCATTTGCATTGTCGTTTTATTTGCGAAAATAAATGTTTGTTTTCCCATGTAACAAAAATTGGTTTAGTCTCCCCTTTGGAACAAAGGATTTACAAGACACAAGAATAGGAACGAAATGCCCCAACACTCGAAATCCTACATGGTTTCAAAACGTAAGAAAGTTTACGAAGATGTCTTTGGAAGCAATGTAGGAAAAGCAAATCTGCGATTGTCATGGCCCCACTAGCCTGAGCACATTTTGATTTTGCCATGGCCCCACTAGCCTGAGCACATTTCGATTTTGCCGAAAAAGCTTTTTCGGCACTTTTTGAGAGCGTGTTCGTGTGATGTCAGGACCACCGTCACAAAGACCGTGGTGATTGGCTGGCCGAAGTGTACTGTGCAGCCGAACCCCCTTCAGTTGTTGTGCATTGCACCCCATTCGGCTCCTCCGGGCGATCGGCGCTAAATGTAAAAATTGAAGGTGACTGTTACTAATACTTATCTTGAGCTGTACTAGCCCTGCAGGCGCTGCAGACCTACTCTCTGAGTGCGTGTCATTTCGGTGTAGGTGTAAGCGAATGCAATTACTTGATCAGGAAACGAATACAAGGTGGAGGTTTAGGAGAAATTTGCATGTGAAGCTTATTTAGGAGAGGATTATAGCCGGGAGTAACACTGAGGTAGGAAAAACTTTACTCGCGCCTATATATATCATTATTTAAGGCATAAACTTGTTTGGAATACTAAAGGAGAATAATTTACTCACCTTTCTGTTAAACCTGCAGGGTTAGATGAAAATTAAACAAAAATGATTGAAATTGCAATGTGCTTATATTATGCAATGTGAAAGCCGGTTTGCATGATAGAGATTAGACGAAGTGAAATTTTTTGAAAATGGCACTTAATTATCGCTTTTTTTTAGATTACACCTGGGCGCATTATTCGCCATCTGGGTTAAAAATAACAAACTGTGAGCTGTAGTGAATCCGATAGTATTTCGTAGCTAAGAATATGAAAAACGAATTTTCAATTGGCTTCACGAATGGCATGAAGCTGTTGACACTCAAATTGGGTCCATGTTAATTAAATAGGCTCATGATAGTGTTTAGCCCAATCTAAGAAGAATTTAGATAAATTAATAGTACCACATTGGTTTTTGAACGGGATAAGACCACCCCTACCCTCTATAAAATAAGAGGTACATGGTCGATTGATCCCATCCAATCAATCAATCAAAAACCAATCTATCTAACTCTTTTACCCCTTTTCTCTCCTCAACGTCTCTACCTGTTGTCCGGTCCTTCTCTCCACGAGATTGGTTGGCATCTTAGGCGGCCTTGCTGGTCCTAAGAAATCCCTCACGTTCTCTCTCCCAACGGATCCTTCCGGAAGTGGTTCTGATGTCATTTTAGCCATACACGAGCTCCACATCGGCCTTTTCGATCTCAAGATCGGTTTGGCCGGTTACGCTACGTGTTTGCTGCGTTATAGGTTGTGAAGACAACCTCCTTGGGCGTCCAAAGCCCGCTGGTGTGTTGGCACGATCGCGAATCGGCGTCCACATACCTTTTGGCGACTCCGCTGGGGAATTCGAGGCGTAAATTGACATATCAATTTACCGGCGACATGGGTGTAGATGGGGATGCAGCGAAGGACACAAGCGACGTCCATAGTGGCAACATCATCAATCCCACGTCCGTGGAGGAGCTCACACCAGAATTGCAAGCACAACTAAAATCTAACATGCAGGAACTTCAGAGGGCTTTCCTTCAAGGTTGCTCCAAGGGCCGGCATGACAAGGTGGTGTAATTTAAGGCGCCAAACATTGCTGAAATCTTGGGTACTTCATCATCTGAGCAGGTAAATCCTCAAGACAATGCCCCTAAGTATGATGAAGTTCCCATTACGCAAGCTTATGTTGCTAAGATGATATCTCATAGTGGTTCTCAATTTTGAGAAGTTATGGAAACCTCGTTAGGAAAGATAGTTAATAGGCTAGATAAAATTGAAGGAAAGAAAACCATTTCTAACCAATCGGGTGTCTTATCCCAGCCTGAATTTGGCATGTCTCAAGGTTTCTTTTAAAATCAATCATCTGTTAGCGACACTAGTAAACTAAAATCGATTTCTTCGGCTCCTTCTGCCGATAACACCGGTCATACTAGTACTAGTGCAGCAGGGAGTGCTCAAAAATCGGGTCAATTGGGAACCGATTATGAAGCATCTAAAGCTTCGGGGGGCAACACTGTTTTACCCAACCCACCGAAGTCTCCTAGTCCAAATCCTATGCTTCAATATGTGCAGGGAAGTGCTTCCGCTGAAATTCATGATATATTAAGCCAATTCAAGAAGGATTTTACTAAAAATCTTGAAGAAAGTTTTGGTTTTCACTTTAAAATTGCACAAAATATGAGCACTAAGCCGTACCCTTCTGCAATTGATTTCATGAGCAATCCTCCTGGGTGGAAGATACCTGACTTTTAAAAGTTTAGTGGTAATGGTAATAAATCCACCATGGAACATGTCCATATTTATCTTGCTCAATTAGGAGAAGCTGCTAGTCTTGATTATATGAAAATTCGCAATTTCTCTTTATCATTAACTGAAACTGCTTTTTCATGGTTTGTTAATTTACCACCACTATGCATTGGTTCTTGGGTTGAGTTAGAAGAAAAGTTTCATAAACATTTTTATACCAGAGCCCAAGAAACTAGATTATCATATCTTACTGCTGTTAGACAAACTTGTGATGAAATAGTGCTTGAGTTTTTCAATAAAGCTAGAGATATTAAGAATAGATGCTTTCATTTAAGTATTTCTGAAAGAGATCTTGTTGATATATGTTTTAATGGCTTAAATTATAAAATCAAAGAAAAACTTGAGAATGTTCAGTTTGCTAACATGAATCATCTTATGGAGAGGGCCATTTTCTGGGAATCGCGCCTTAAAGACTCTTGTGAACATAAGACATATCATTCGAATACACATGCTCTTGGTGCTTTTTTAGATGATTCGGATGATGAAACTAAGGAGACGTTGGCTGTTGAAATTAGATGGCCAACGGATAATAAACATGTTACTTGTCCTTCTCTCAAACCGATTCAAAAGAATCGAAGTGAGGAAGTAAAGCTTACTTTTGATATTTCTAAATGTGACCAGATTTTTATGAATTACTCAAAATCGGATACATTAGAATTCATTATACTTTGCCTTCTGTAGATGAGATTAAGAGACGTGCTTATTGCAAATATCATAACTCTTATTCTCATGCAACTAATGATTGTAATGTTTTCCGTCGGCAGGTCCAATCAGCGATTAATGAGGGCCGATTGAGTTTTTCTGACATGGAGATCAACAAGAATCCTTTTTCCTGCATACATGAACATAATTGAAGCAGGAAGTCCAGCAATCTTGATCCGACCTGAGCAAGCCAGCAAAGCTAAAGGCAAGAACGTCATTGTCGGCGAACCGCGTGTTGCACCAAATGTTCAAAAGAATTTGGGGGCAACAAGTGGTGTTGGAGAAGGATCAGGAAGGCAAAAACAAGCTTACAATCACCGCTGGATCAGTGAAAGCTTTGAGAAGGCAAAGATGGTACGAGACGCGCTTGATGTTACAGAGGCTGGCTAGGCCAACTGTTCTAGTCGGCCAGGCCGACTCCAAGACGGCTACGCCGACTGGCCCCATCGGCCTGGCCGGGTCCAGCATAGGCCAGCCAGAGCCAGCTAAGCCAACTGACTCAGTTGGCCTAGCCGGGTCCGGCCAGATGGCTAAGCCAACTGCTCCAGTCGGCCATGCCGGCTTCCCTTCTCCAGGTAGTTCCACTTCTGGTGTCCATGTGAGTCACATGTTTATTCCCAAGAAACCGGAGATTGGTGTTTGGAAGGAGAAAGAGTAGAAAGTCAAGCCACCTGTGGTGAAGCCACTTTGTACTTTTGATCGACTTATGGCGAAGTACAAGAAACAAAAGACCGATTCTGAGAATTGACCCATAAAAAAAAGGGAGTCTACACCACCGAAGCGTGAAGAAAATAAGAACAAGCAAATGGCAATGACTCCACCAGCTGATTCTTCCTTGCAGGTTATTTGTCCTCGTGTGTCGCGTTGGGGACCTCCAGTGGCTCCAGCCCCACCAATTATACCAACGCCACAATGGAGACCACGTGGGGTGTGGGTGCCATATCCTCAGGCTCCCGTGTTCCAAAGATTGGGAGATGTTGCTGGTCCATCTTCAAAATCTTCTGTCTTTAGCCAATTGGGCAGTCAATCGGGCTTTGGAAGAGTAAATCAAGAGAAGGTGGTTAATATGCAGGTTGAAGCTCCTCAAGAAATTAAGAAAGCTCCTACGCAGCAAGTGTATGTGCCGAACAAGGTTGAGGTGTCCAAAAAACCTGTATATGTTCCTAGTGTCATAATCGGTTCGATGTCAGTTCCTGTTTTAAATGACAACAAGCAGATTGTGATTCAAGATCCAGTAAACAAGCAAAAAGAATCTACTAAAAAAGTTGCTGGAGTTCAAGAGCAAGATAAGCCGCCAAGGGACCCCAAGTACACTCAATCCAAGTGGTGTCCACGAGGGTTGGATAAAACTCAAAGGCGGAAATTACAGCGCGCTCGGCAAAAGAAATTGAAGAAGGAAGCTCTTGGGATCGTCGAGGGCCCACTTGTATCAGAAAGCCCTCAAGAGATTCCATGGAAAACCATCATCACGACTGCTGCCCCTGCTCAGACGGCTAAGCCGGCCCCAGAACTGGCCAGGCTGACTGAGTCGACTAAGCCGGCTCCAGAGCCAGCTAAGCCGGCCTCCACCCCCGACGCTGACCAGGCAGGTCAGAAGTCGGCTAAGCCGAGTAGTGAGTCGGCTAAGCTGACTGGATCGGATAGGTCGACTGAGGAGTCGGCCAAGCCGGCTATATCTGCTGTTTCTGTCCTGGTAACTCCCGAATCGGCTATGGTGTCTTTTGAGGCTCTTGTCTCAATTCTTGCAGGTTCTAGAGATCTTGGAGACTCACCTGAGGTCTTTGCCACTGCTGTTACTGATATGGTGGGTATGGAGGCTCAAGAGGTGCCAGAAGAGGAGATGGTGGACTATGAGCCATCACCACTGCATGGAGATGTGAACGTAGTATATTTTTCTTCTGACTACTACGTGATCAGTCATGATGAAGAAGAGCCACCAGCAGCAAAATTGGTGTTTGCCATTGAAGATGCTGTATTCAAGAAGCCAGCAGTGCGGGTGGATCATCTTAGGCCACTCCACCTGAAAGGTCACATCACCGGGATGCCAGTTCATAGCATGCTAGTGGACAGCGGTGCTATTGTGAACATCATGCCGTACTCATTGTACAAGAAGCTTGGTAACAAGGATGAGGAGTTAGTGAAGACCAACATGACCATCACAGGTCTTGGTAGTGAAGCCCCAATTCCAGCTAGAGGTACTGCTAACATTGAGTTGACCATCGGGAGCAAGACTTTGGCTACAGCTTTCTTCGTTGCTGACATCAAAGGGAGCTACAATGTGATACTTGGGCGTGATTGGATTCATGCTAATGAGTGTGTGCCATCTAGCTTGCATCAATTTCTCATCCAATGGGTGGGAGATTCCATTGAGGTCGTCCATGCTGATTCATCGGTTGAAGTTGCCACAACCGATGCGTGTGAAGCTGGGGGCATGGTGCTTTTGGTTGCTTGTCAGGTAGAGACTTGTCTGAGTATGATTTTGTAAGTTTCACTAGACAAGGGTTTGTTCCTGTTTCACTTAAGCCGATTGACAATCAGCTTAGCACCATCATGTAATCAATGGATAATGTTGAATGGTTAAAGCGTCGTGTTGAACAGTATCGGGCTAAAAAGACTGATGCCTGTGAAGCTATTGATGACTTTGATGAGCTCAATAAGTTGGGCCAAGGTTTCACGTTGGCTGACCCTTTAGAACAGGTTGATATTGGGGATGGCTCCACGTCACAGCCGACGTTTCTCAATAAAAACTTGAAAACTAATTACAAAGCTGAGTTAATCACGCTTCTCAAGGAATATTCTGATTGTTTTGCATGAAATTATACAGAGATGCCAGGATTGAGCCGAGATCTTGTGGAGCATCGGCTCAAAATCAAGGATGGGTTCAGATCTGTCAAGCAACATCCACGACGCTTTAATTCGGCCATTCATGATTGAATTAAGGAGGAGATCAACAGGTTGTTGCAAGCTGAATTCATTCGTCCATGCCAATATGCGGAGTGGGTTTCTAATATTATGCCTATTGAGAAGAAGGATTCTGGTAAGATCAGAGTCTGTGTTGATTTTAGAGATCTTAATAGAGCCACTCCCAAAGATGAATATCCTATGCCTATAGCCGACATGTTGATCAATGATGCTTCTGGACATAGAATGATTAGCTTTCTTGATGGTAATGCTGGATACAATCAAATTTTCATGGCAGAGGAAGACACATCAAAGATGGCTTTCATTTGTCCTGGCTTTGTTGGTTTGTTTGAGTGGATTGTTATGACCTTTGGTTTGAAGAATGTGGGAGCAACTTATCAAAGAGCAATGAACTTGATCTTTCATGATCTAATTGGGGTGATTATGGAAGTTTACATTGATGATATTGTGATTAAATTGGCTGCCCATAAATCTCATTTAGCCGATTTGCGTCTATTGACACCGTTTTTTGGCACGTGTCAGTAAGAATCAGAAACTAAGCTAATTGGCAAGGGATTGGTTATTATTGACTTCAGCATTGCTTTTGATGTTGCCGATGAGTGATTGCCGATGAAGGGTGGATTGGTCTGAGTCATTGCTGATAAGGCTGAAGAGCTGTTATCGATGAGACTGGCAGGGAGCTAGAGGATTGCTGCCGATGAAGCTGAAGAGTTGTTGCCGATGAGACAGGCCGGAGACTAGAAGATTGTTGCCGATACCAGAGAGTATGCTGATGGAAAGATAACTTCATCATGATGGAAACGGACAGAGGATCGGCATCATGTGAACTTATGATTTTCGTAGTATAATCTAAGTCCAGTTCCTATACGAGTTTTATTTCTTTCCTTTAGAGATAGAATTCGTATAAGGAATAAGTTTATTTTTCTATATTTAAGCTTTTCATATTCGGTTAGGATTCTTCGAATAGCAGAGTATAAATATGTGTCGAAGGGCATTGTAATGAGGATCCAAGCATCAATAAATAAATCTACTTTTTATCGCAATTTACTTCTACCAGCACTTTACTTTTTGACGACTTCGTCAAGTATTTTCTCTTTTTTAACGAGTTCTTTCAAGATTCGACGGGCTGCATCAACTTGATCTCCGGTGACCTTGCAGGTTCCGCGTCTACCCAGCATAATTCAGGCTTTGACTTCCGGGCGTATCGCTGTTGTCTCGTCTGATCTGTTCAAGAGTTATCAAATATATTCTAAACTTTGACGTCCGGGCGCATTGCTGTCGTCTCGTTTGATTTTTTTTCAAGTTATCATCCTTGTCGATTAATAGGTCAAATCGACTGGCACGCTTCGGATATCGAATTTGGGTATTAGCCTGGTGTGTTTGCAGATAGAACTTTGCATCAACACATCTTTTGGCACGCCCGGTGGGACCAAGTCAACAGATTTATCATGAAGAACCCTGCCGATATCAATCCAGAGAACATCATCGAGATATCAGAGTCAGATCTCAAGGAAGATTAGAAGCTAGCCATGGAAAAAGCTATGGAGGATTACAGGCAGCTCTGCTTGAAGTCTTTCAGCAAAAATAGGGGCGGAGAAGTAATCCAGAAGCAAGATCTACCGTTGCCTCGGCAGGTAACTTTTGACTCTAACCCTGGTAAATTACAGGAGATGGTTAATTCTGCATTGAATCATGCTTTGATCAACCACTCCACCATGCTGTCCAATACTATTTACAATGCTGTTGTGAAAACAATAAGAGAAGGACAAGCACCAGGTTATGTCGGGCCAGCATATCATCAACCGGGATCGGCATCTGTCAGTACTCCATCGGCAATTCCAGCCGTTGAGAGTATGGAAGCTCCTACTCCTCCAGCTTTATCAGGATCACCTAACATTGAAGCCACACTGATAAGATCAGATCTAACATCTCAGGAAAGGCAGATCACTCAATTGGGTATAGATCTATCGGCATCGGCAATGTCAGGTCCTTCAGGTCAACACAGCCAGGTTGCTGCTAATTGGTGGGGATATGGGATGCCTCCAGGACCATCTACCGCCAATTCTGGATTGCCTCAAGTGCATGATGTAGCAGGAAAGAGTCCTATGGTATTGGCTACTCTAGTCCGACTGATGACCCAGGTATCACATTATTCTACTACACCTCCTACTATACAGCCATTGTCAATGGGATTCCACGCGCCTCCGCAGCAGACATCTTATGCGAATTCATTGGCAAGTTCTCCGCCAGTGCAACAGAAGGTTTCTACTGTAGGACAACCCATAGTGCCGTTTGTATCTCAATCTGGGTTACCTGCAAATCAAGGCAATTATGCTGGTTATCATCCAATCATACAAGAACACCAATTGTCAGTGAGCTATCAGCCATCTGTATGTCAGGTGCCAATGAGTTATAATCACAACTGGTCAGGGCAAGCGCCAGCTCAGCAACATGCTATTCAGCCAAGCTACCAGGTGATGGGGACTCAGCAGTATTGTCTACAGGCAGCTTTCCAGGATCAAACATCGGCAAGACAGCCGATGAGCTTTGCTCCGCAGACTGGTGCTGTGAATATGCCGATTCCTCCAAACCAAGTACCACAAGGATACATAGAAGCATATCAGCTAGCACCTCCAGTAGAGATTCAGCCAGTGCATCAGCAAGATCAAGATGTGTTTTGGACCGATAAGATTGCAGAAGTGATGAAAGAGCAATTTGAAATTCCGCCCAAGATTAATACTTACTCTTATCGGACTCCGTACCCTCCAGCATATGACTCAATTCCTTTTCCAAATCGGTACAAGATACCAGATTTTACTAAGTTCTCTGGACAGGATGATACATCAACAATGGAGCATATCAATTGTTTCATCATCCAGTGCGGAGAAGCAGCTAATAGGGATGAATTGAGAGTTCAATTATTCTCATCTTCATTGTCTGGATTGGCATTCACATGGTTTATCTTATTGCCACCGAGTTCTATTCATACTTGGGTGGATTTGGAGAGACAGTTCCACAAGTACTTCTTTGCTGGTGTCCATGAGAAGAAGCTTACCGATTTAGTGAAATTGAGACAATGAAGTGACGAATCAGTGGAGAGCTTTGTGCAAAGAGTATGAGATATGAAAAATAGATGCTACAGCTTGGTGCTTGATGATCGCCAGTTGGCTGGTTTAGCTTTTCAGGGTCTGTTGCCGCACATCAGAGACAAGTACGATTCTCAGGAGTTTGAAAGTTTAAGCCATATTGTGCAGAGGATTTCTGACCAAGGTGCTTAAGTTCCAGAACCTAGAAAGACTTGGAGTAAAAAGGTGTCCTTTGTAGAAGAAGCAGAGGAATCAGACTCAGATGAAGAACCAACTATCGGCCTGGCTGAGTGGGTGAAAGGTAAGAAGCCAATATCTTGTCCTTTTGGTCAAAAGGAGCCAGAGAAGTTCACATTTGACATCATGAAGGCCGATAGAATATTTGATCTGCTGCTTCAAGAGGGCCAAATTAAGCTATCACCTAATCATGTGATCCCATCGGCAGAAGAGCTGAAGAAAATGAGGTACTACAAATTTCATAATGCAACTTCGCACAGTACCAATGATTGTAAAGTATTCAGGCAGCAATTGTAATTGGCTATTGAGTCCAGAAGAATTAAGTTTGATAACTCTAAAGCTCAATGGCCAATGAAGATTGATCAACACCCTTTCCCAGCAAACATGGTGGATGCTGTGAGTAAGACCAGAGTATTAACATTGGTAAATGCTAAGAGGAATGCATCGGTGGATCCCAGAAATCAAGTAACCACTGATGACTTCAGAGGAAAAAGAGCAGTTGAAGAAAGCAGCAGTTCTAGAAGACCTCCTAGACCTACTCCCTATAGAGTTTTAGGTGATCGCTATCGGCAGCGACAGGAAGAGTTGCGTCGGGAAGAATGGCGTCGGCATGAAGATCATTGGAGATGCCCATTCTTCATTTATTGCTGGGAAGAAGGCATTAAATTGCCTACTATTGATAGCTGCCCTGAGTGCAATGGTTACGATCGAGCCGATCGGACAAAAAGAAGACTGTATTATGGTGATCGGAGATGGTGCGTCAATGAGCCGATCAGAGGAAGGGCATCAGTGCATGATCCACTGGGGGGCAGAACCAGTGTACATGAAAGGCTGGGTAGGCATGACGATTGCTTTCTGATGGATCAAGAAGAACTCGAGGTGATGGCCAATGCAAAATTTCCCGATGAAGCAATACTCTACAGAGATCCCAACATAAACTGCCTAGATTCGAATACGAAATGTTATCAGCCTGTCTGGAAGACAAAGCTTCCTCAATGGTGCCCTGAAGGTCTGACAAAAACTCAGAAGAGGAAGATGCAACATGAGCGCAGAGAAGAAAACTCCCATGGGGTGAAGTCTCAAGTGTGGCAACCAAAGCGCAAAGATGAAGTCCCATCGGCAGAAATCAACATGGTTTTCATGTTGCCGATGCAATTCCTAGCACTTACCGATGATGAAGTGGAAGTTGTTCCTTCTGAACAAGTAGCTCAGTTGACCTTGGATCCAATGATGGCTGTTTTCGAGAAGCCTACCGATGGTGAGAGACAACATCTCAAAGCTTTATTTGTTAAAGGCAGAGTTGATGGGCAGCCAGTATCCAAGATACTCATAGATGGGGGAGCTGCAATTAATATCATGCCATATGTCATGTTTCGAAGGCTTGGGAAAGGAGATCAACATCTGGTCAAGACTGATATGAAGCTTAAAGACTTTGAAGGTAATATATCACCAGTTAAGGGAGCGCTTTGCACTGAGTTAACCATCGGCAGCAAAACATTGCCGACCACATTCTTTGTCATCGGCGGTAAAGGTGCTTATAATCTGCTATTAGGAAGGGATTGGATTCATGCCAATTGTTGCGTTCCTTCTACAATGCACCAGTGCCTCGTACAGTGGGTGGAAGATAAGATTGAAGTAGTCCCTGGTGATTCATCTTATATAATTGCATCGGCAGAGTCAGAAACTCATGAGCGGTCCAAGTGTATATCGGGAGAAGCATGGGATTCAGAGTTTCTCAAGATTGCCGATTATGAGCTGTCATCGATCCAAGCAGTCAGCTCCGAAGATGAGTTATAATGGATAGATTTGCCGATGATGGAAAATTAGGCCATGGATTTACATCGGCTGATGACTTAGTAGAAGTAGACATTGGTGATGGCGGTAGGCCGAGGCTAATTTTTGTTAGTGCTACGTTAGATCTCCAGAGCAGAAAATAATTGATTGCTTTATTGAAAGAATATAAGGATTGTTTTGCTTGGGATTACACAGAGATGCCCGGGTTAGATCGATCAATTGTCGAACATCGGCTACCTATCAAACAAGGATTTTGGCCATATCAGCAGCCAGCACGCCGATGCAAGCCTAAAGTGCTGCCTAATATCAAAGCCAAAATAATAAGGTTGATTGAAGCAAAGTTTATCCGACAATGCCGATATGCTGAATGGATTTCTAATGTGGTTCCTGTCTACAAGAAGAATAGGAAACTTCGTGTCTGTATTGATTTCAGGAATCTTAACAAAGCTACACCGATGGATGGCTACCCGATGCCCGTTGGCGATTTATTAATTGATCCTGCTGCTGGACATCGGATTATAAGCTTCATGGATGGGAACGCCGGATATAATCAGATCTTTATGGCCGAAAAAGATATCTCCAAGACTGTCTTCAGGTGTCCAGGTCATGTGGGGTTATTTGAATAGATAGTCATGACTTTTGGTTTGAAGAATGCCGGTGCTACTTATCAGAGAGCTATGAATAACATTTTTCATGAGTACATCGGCACATTGGTTGAAATTTATATAGATGATGTGGTGGTTAAGTTTGGAGACTTCAGAAATCATCTGGTTGACTTGCAGAAGATATTGGAGTGCACAAGGAAACATGGGATGAAAATGAATCCCAACAAGTGTGCATTTGGTGTATCGGCAGGAAAATTCTTAGGCTTCATGGTGCAACAGAAGGGTATTGAAATTAGCAGGAAGTCCATTGATGCCATCAATAAAGTGATTTCTCATACCGATAAGACCAAACTTTAGTCTCTGATCAGCAAGATTAATTTTATTCGAAGATTCATATCTAATTTATCAGGAAGAATCAAAGCTTTCAGTCCATTGATGAAGCTGAAGGCCGATCAGGAATTCGTGTGGCGAGAAGAACAGCAGTTGGCTTTAGAAGAAATTAAGAAGTATTTGGTGAATCCTCTAGTGCTAGTTCCACCTCAACACAGAGAACCCTTCAGGCTGTATTTGTCAGGTGATGATGAAGTCATTGGGTCAGCTCTAATTCAAGAGTTTGAAGGAAAAGAATGTGTAATCTATTACCTGAGCAAAAGGTTGGTAGATGCTGAGACCAGGTATTCGGCCATTGAAAAGTTATGCTTATACTTATATTTCTCCTGTGTTAAATTAAGGCATTATCTGTTAATGGACGAATGAACTGTTAATGCAAAGACGATGTGGTCAAGTATATGCTGTCAATGCCAATTCTAAGTGGAAGAATTGGCAAGTGGATTCTAGCATTATAGGAATTTGATCTGCGCTATGAATCAGCTAAAGCAGTCAAAGGGCAAGGCGAGGATGCCGATGATACGACTGGAGCTGGTGTAGGCCTCGCCCATTTTGATTGAGACTCGTCCTCCGATGAAGCCTTACGCTTGTGCTGTAAAATATCGGCACTGGATGGCTGGGGGGCATCGGCAATGGATGGTTGAGATGTCTGCGCACTTGGGGCAGTTGCCGATGCGATTACTTGATGCTATGAGAGAAGCATATGAATAAAAGTGTTGATACGATGGTCAGAGTTTAATTTGAGGGGTACCTCTGGAGAATCATCAAGGATGACGAAGTGTGGCGATGAAGGTGCAGCAGGTGGAGATGAAGGGTGAGTTGCCGATGAGGATTCAACAAATGTAGAACTTGCACCCTGAAATATGAGATCAGTATATCATGGCAATCGGCACACACAGAAGAAAATAAGACAGTTACCTGGGATGTCCGTGTTGAGGGTGCAACCATGTCCGATGGAGCAGCCATACTTCTGGTCGATTTTGATTTGGAGGAGCTCTTCTTGGAACGACCGCAGCACGTCAAAGCATCTAATGAGGGAGCTTTGTGGCTGATTATGGATATTGGGGATATTGGCCGCAGCCTTATGACTTTGTCACTCTTGCTCAATGTTGGGATCAGGTCATCAACCTGTTGAGAAGGAGTTAGTTGCCGATAAACTAAAAAAGAGAATTGAAAGAAGTGCAGATGGTCAAACTTACTGCATCGACAGGTATGGCATGATCAGGGTCAATGAGATTCTAATAGAAGTGAGGAGATGTGAAGAATAGTTGCTCTTTCCACTCTTGCCACCATAATTTGAAAGATTCGGTGATAAAGGAAGCCGGTGCCCAATCGGTCAGGTCAACATTAGAGGTATCAGCATCAGGAGGAAGAGTGACTATCTTGCATCAATCCATGCTACTAGTGATAGTTTCTCTCGGCTTAATCACATCGGCATAGCAGAGTTTGATGGGCAGTTGCCCGAAAGCTAGTTGTCTTGCTGCTGCGGATGGATTGTAGAACTCATATGTAGGGTTGATGTTCTTCCCACTTCTGAACATATTGACCGGGATGCCACGAGGGGTGATCATCACGTTGAGGATTTCAGTGTCTTTATTCAGGGCATCATCGGCAAAGTTGAAGAGCAGATGGAACCTTGCTTCTTTATCAATGTAAGGGACCTAGGCCCGAAGCTCAGGAGGGATGCCGATGTAGAGCCTTTGGAAGAAGTTGCCGATATGGGCTCTGCTTGCCTCTGCCCCTGGGAGTATTGCCAATGCTTCTCCAAAATTGAGGGGGTCGTGTTGCCGATTCATCTTCCCCAAGTTGGTAATCTTTAGGGAGATCTCGAGGGAACTGCTGGGCGAATAAATCAAAGTGAAGGTACTTGTGCATATGTGCATTCAGCCACATGATGATGAACCACCAAGGACCTCTCAGATTGCCGATGGACATGTCTTGTAACAGTCTTTGTGAAACTTGGTGGAGGAGATGATAGACTGAACCGAGAAGGTATCGGCCAAAAGGAAGTTTGACGCCATTAGCTAACATCTTTGTTGCAGATAGATGCATATTGGTTGGTCCGACTGTTCTGCCGTAGAAGATGAACTTTTCTAGCCACATATTCAGGAAAGCTGAATGCTCCCTCTGACTGACCAATCCGGATTTTTGATATTCCTTGATGTACCCAGTCCAGCCGCCGATGTTTCGGGTAGTCAGTCGATATTCAGGCTTCCTTTGGAACAGAGTGTTGTCATCGGCAGTTGATATGTCTAGGCCAGTGAGCATAAACACATTGACAAGAGTTGGAGAGACTGGTCCATGTTTGAATATGAAGGCATTCACGGTGTCAAACCAGAAGTAAGAGGCAGCAATCAACATTGATTCATTCCTCTCCATATCAGCAATGGACAGTCTAATGCATTGATCTAATCTGTGTTCTCCCCAATAGACCTCCATCGACCTGGCAACCCTCAAGTACCAGTCTTTTCATCCTTTGGTGATCTTTGGCTAGGATCAAAAAGTATCGGTCCAAAGTTCTAAGTTGAAATTTTGAGCTCTGAAGGGGATGCGGTTGGTTTCTGTGTTGATGATATCAGTCGGATCTGGATTCCCCATTGGGCCTAGGAAAATTGTTTAATCTCGGTGCGTGGGGATCATGAGCTTATTCCAAAGTTCCTAGATTAAAGGTCAAGGAGGAAGATAAAGAGGAGTCCTGGGCTATGCGAAAAAGGAGAGAAGAAATAACAAAAGATGAATGAAGAAGAAAGTTAACCTTGGGGACGTCAAAATTGACAGCCATGGCCGCGGATGAAGCCGAGAAGAGCGAGGAATGCTAATGGAGATTGAAGACTGCCGCTGAGAATGTCACCAGTCGAGTTCGTCAGAAGACTGCTGGCTAATATCGCCGCCGGAGAGAGAAAATGCTAGGGTTGAATCAAGAGTGAAGGATGGGTCGCGGCGGAGGAAGTGTTTTATGGGCCCATTGATACAGGGTTTTTACTGCGGCGCGCGCAATATTCGAGGGGAAGTTCAGGCGGCTCAGCAGTGGGTAGTCATGACTTGGAGAAAATTATGGTGCATAAAGTATTTTATACTCCAAAATTGGGGGCATGTGTTAACACCATTTTTTGGCACGTGTCAGTAAGAATCAGAAACTAAGCTAATCGGCAAGGGATTGGTTATTATTTTGTCTTCAGCATTGC
Organism: Bothriochloa decipiens; assembly: GCA_023333625.1. Classification (NCBI taxonomy): domain Eukaryota; kingdom Viridiplantae; phylum Streptophyta; class Magnoliopsida; order Poales; family Poaceae; genus Bothriochloa; species Bothriochloa decipiens. The sequence continues at coordinate 69,807,913 of CM041630.1, forward strand.
TTTTGATGTTGCCGATGAGTGATTGCCGATGAAGGGTGGATTGGTCTGAGTCATTGCTGATAAGGCTGAAGAGCTATTACCGATGAGACTGGCAGGGAGCTAGAGGATTGCTGCCGATGAAACCGAAGAGCTGTTGCCAATGAGACAGGCCGGAGACTAGAAGATTGTTGCCGATACCAGAGAGTATGCTGATGGAAAGATAACTTCATCATGACGAAAACGGACAGAGGATCGGCATCATGTGAGCTTATGATTTTCGTAGTGTAATCTGAGTCCAGTTCCTATACGTGTTTTATTTCTTTCCTTTAGAGATAGAATTCGTATAAGGAATAAGTTTATTTTTCTATATTTAATCTTTTCGTATTCGGTTAGGATTCTTTGAATAGCAGAGTATAAATATGTGCCGAAGGGCATTGTAATGAGGATCCAAGCATCAATAAACAAATCTACTTTTTATCGCAATTTACTTCTACCAGCACTTTACTTTTCGACGACTTCGTTAAGTATTTTCTCTTTTTCAACGAGTTCTTTCAAGATTCGAAGGCTGCATCAACTTGATCTCCGGCAACCTTGTAGGTTCCGCGTCTATCGAGCATGATTCAGGGTTTGACTTCTGGGCGTATCGATGTCGTCTCGTCTGATCTATTCAAGAGTTATCGAATATATTCTAAACTTTGACGTCCGGGCGCATCGCTGTCGTCTTGTTCGGTTTTTGTTCAAGTTATCATCCTTGTCGATTAATAGGTTAAATCGATTGGCACACTTCGGATATTGAATTTAGGTATTAGCCCGGTGTGTTTGTAGATAGAACTTTGCATCAACAGCGTCTTGATTTTGAAAGGATACGCCGCTATGGTTTAAAGATGAATCCACTCAAGTGTGCTTTTGGAGTATCGGCTGGGAAGTTTCTAGGTTTTATTATTCATGATAAAGGCATAGAGGTTGATCCCAAGAGGATTGAGAAGATCAAGAACATTCAACCACCTACATACAAAAAGGATGTGCAGAAATTCTTAGGGAAGGTGAACTACTTAAGGAGGTTTATTGCCAATCTGTCCGGAAAGATTATTCCTTTTACTCCTATATCAAGTTGAAGGATGAATCTGAATTCACTTGGGGGGCAAGTCAATAAGCAGCTTTTGAGGAGATAAAGGAGTATCTATCATCGCCGCCCATTCTTCGTGCACCTAGGAGAGGAGTTCCGTTTAAACTTTATGTTGCTGCCAAAGAGAAAATCATTGGGGCTATTATGACTCAAGAAGATGAAGGGAAGGAGCATGTTATTGCTTATCTTGGTCGTCGTCTTCTTGATCCCGAGACAAGGCATGCCCATATTGAAAAATTATGCTTATCACTGTACTTTGCATGTAGCAAGATAAGACATTATCTTTTATCAAGTACATGTGTTGTAGCATGCCAGGCCGATATTATCAAGCATATGCTATATCGGCCAATCCTTAGTGGAAGGTTGGGCAAATGGGCATACTCTTTAATTGAATATGACTTGACTTATGAACCATTGAAATCCATAAGAGGTCAAGTTCTTGCTGATTTTATTGTTGAGCATAGTATTGATCTTGATGATGAAGTCAATTAACTTATTTACACCCCGTGGAAGCTATATTTTGATGGATCGGTTTGTAAAGATGGCCAAGGTGTTGGTATTATTCTTGTTTCTCCTAATAATGTTGAGACAGGGATGTCAAGCCGATTGGAGTTTCAATGTACTAACAATCAAACTGAATATCAAGCTCTTATATTCGGGTTGATCATGTTAACTTCTATGGAGGCGCAGCATGTTGAAGCCTATGGTGATTCATTGCTGGTGGTGCAGCAGGTTGCTGGTGAATTTCAATGTTTAGATGGATCACTTCGAGCTTCTCTTAATACTTGTCTTGACCTTATCTCTAAAATTACTGAATTTAAAATTTGGCATATTTCAAGACATGAAAATCAGAAGGCCAACATGTTAGCTCAACAAGCATCAGGCTTTGACGTCAGTGGGTGTAATTTTTATATTCAAGAAAAGCCGATGCATCAAGATGATCATTTTTTCTGTGCAGGTCTGGACAAACTGGCCTGGCCGACTGTTACAGTCAGCCTAGCCGGCCATCAGACGGCTAAGCCGGGTCACCGAGCCGGCCTAGCCGGGTATACTGACTGGTGCTCCGAGTCGGCTAAGCCGACTGTTACAGTTGGCCTAGCCGGCCATCAGACGGCTAAGCCGGGTCACCAGGCCGGCCTAGCCGGGTCTACTGACTGGGCAGCCCAGTCGACTAAGCTGACTACCATAGTCGGCCTAGCCGACTCTACTACAGGTGCTGCTGCTGATTCGCCTAAGGGCGCTCTAAATCAGTCCAGTTCAGATTCTGGTAATTCTAATGCCGATTTGGAGGATTGGAGGACTCCCTTAATTAAATATTTGCAGGATCCTAGTGCTAAAGTTGATAAGAACGTGCGAAGAAGTGCGTTCAAGTATATTATTTGGCATGACGAGCTCTATCGAAGAACTGCTGATGATTTATTGCTCAAGTGCCTAGGATCTGATGATGCAAGGGTGGCAATGGGGGAAGTCCATGAAGGGATTTGTGGTACGCATCAATCGGCCCCGAAGATGAAGTGGTTGCTAAGGAGGGCTGGTTTCTATTGGCCCACTATGATGGCCGATTATTTTTGTTACTACAAAGGATGTGATGAGTGCCAACGATTCGGTAATATTCAGATCGTGCCTGCTGCAGAACTCCATCCCATTATGAAGCCATGGCCATTTAGAGGTTGGGGGCTAGATTTCATTGGTAAAATTCATCCCTTGTCTTTAAAGGGGCATCAATTCATTCTGGTTGCCACTGATTATTTCACTAAGTGGTGTGAAGCGGTTTCTTTGAAGAATATCACTCATAAGGAGGTTATTGAGTTCATCACTGAGAATATTATTCATAGATTCGGCATTCCTCAGTCATTAACTACAGATCAAGGGACTTCTTTTATGTCCAAAGAAGTTAAGAAGTTTGCCGAATCCCACAAGATCAAGTTGGTCAACTCATCTTCATACTATGCTTAAGCTAATGGCCTAGCTGAAGCTAGTAACAAGACTCTAATCAAGCTCATCAAGAAGAAGATTGAGGAACAACCAAGAAGATGGCATGAAACTTTATCAGAAGATTTGTGGGCGTATCGCACATCAAAGCATGGTGCTACAAAAGTGACTCCTTTTGATCTAGTCTATGGTCAAGAAGCCATGTTGCCTGTCGAAGTGAACTTGAGTGCATACAGATTTGCTAAACAAAATGATTTATCTCCTGTTGTGTACCATGATCTAATGATGGACAATGTGGATGAAGTGACAGATAAAAGGTTGCAAGCTCTCAAGGACATTGAAAAGGACAAAGTCCGTGTTGCAAGGGCTTATAACAAGAAGGTTCGAAGCAAGTCATTTCAAGTGGGAGATCTAGTTTGGCAAACTATACTTCCTAATGGATCGAAGAGCGACGAATTTGGCAAATGGTCGCCCAATTGAAAGGGTCCTTTTAGAGTGGTTAGAGTCATTTTTGGGAACTCATACTTGCTGGAAACGCTGAAAGGTGAGCCTCTCCTAAAGGCAATCAACGGGAGGTATCTCAAAAAATACTTTCTAAGTGGCTGGCAAGATGCCTAAGTGCTCTACCAAGCAATGGCCGATACATGTATCGCCCTCAGCATAAAAATGGCCGATGTATACATCGCCCTTAGTCGCTGGTCAGCCGATGTGATGGGTATTGTGTTGATCGATTGTATCTTGACAGGTGTTTTCAAGTTCATGCATCATTCACTTGAAAACAGGGGGCATATGTTGACACTCAAATTAGGCTCATGTTAATTAAATAGGCCCATGATAGTGTTTAGCCCAATCTAAGGAGAACTTAGATAAATTAATAGTACCACATTGGTTTTCTAACGGGATAAGACCACCCCTACCCCCTATCCAATCAATCGATCAAAAATCAATTGATCCCATCCAATTAATCGATCAAAAATTAATCTATCCAACTCTTTTACCCCTTTTCTCTCCTCAAACTCTACCTATTGTCCGGCCCTTCTCTCCACGAGATTGGTTGGCATCTTAGGCGGCCTTACTGGTTCTAAGAGATCCCTCACGTGCTCCCTCCCGACGGATCCTTCCGGAGGTGATTCAGAGGTCGTTTCAGCCATACACGAGCTCCACATCGGCCTTTTCGATCTCTAGATCGGTTTGGCTGGTTACGCTACGTGTTTGCTGCGTTGTAGATTGTGAAGACAACCCCTTTAAACGTCAAAGCCTACTGGTGTGTTGACGCGGTCGCAAATCGACGTCCACATAAACTTCTGAGAAAATGCTGCCGAAACGGCGGGAACCCCCTCTTATTCTTTTCGGCTAGCTCTGACTGTAGCTAAGGGAGCAGGGTCCCCCCACTCGACATTTCGCGTGCTGTTCTGGTGACGTGCACTGCCTTTCTGGAAAGCCATCATCACTTGGATGCGGGCACAAGCTTTCTGGAGGAAGAGCTTTGCCTACTCGCTTCGCTGCTCACGAAGTAGTCGTAACTGGCGAATAACTTGGGACTGTGGTGAAAGAAAGAACTCTAGAAGTGCCTTCGCTCTCATGTGGAAGTTCCATCGCTCACTCTATACGAAGAAAAAGAACCAGTTTCCCAAAAACAAACATTATTAGTTAAATAAATAAGGATGCTTGAGTGTGACAACAAGGAGATGCGTTATCGTCAAACGGTAAGAGCTGAAAATGACTAAAAGGAGTACTCTAGAGCTAGCTGTAGGTGCTCCAAAGACCGAAGCTCTGAGTGTCTGACATTTCGGTGAAGATGAAAATAAATGCGGCCTTGTCCTTTCGGGAAGCGAAGAGATTTACTATCGCCCGCTCTTAACGATTACTATCGCCCGCAAATATATTAAAGCCATGAAATCGTTCCTTCTGGGTGAAGCCTCCAAGGTAGAATTCTTATGCTTATGCCGATTAACTTGCAAAACTGCTCTGAACTGAACGAAGTGTTAGTAGAAATAGACAAACTGCTTTTAAAACAAAGATATAGCAAAACTGCGGACATAACGAAAGGAAAGGGCTGGTTAGTAAGAAGCTCTTGGTTCGAGAGACAAGAAGTTTGACGCGTCTTTTCAGCGGACTGAACTTTGTCAGAATGAAAAGTTGTTGGCCTCCCGAGTGGCTTCACGCAACTGCGTCAAAACTCAGAATGAAGTAATATCTGTGATGTGCTTTCGCGCAACTGGAAGAATGTGCGCGATAGCTGTCTCCTCTTTGCTTCTTTTATTTTGTCCCGCGTGTATGCTTCGGCCGCCCGAGTGGCTTCACCTTTTTGTTGCTGCCGATTGCTTTGCCGAAGGTGGCTCGGCACAGCCGAATTCTGCGTACCGATGATGACTTTGCATTAAAAAAAAAGATTAGTAGCATTGTACACCCGAAAAGCTCTTATGAAGAAACGAAGTGTTGCTTCGGCGCAGATGTTGTCATATCGGAAAATGTCAGCTCCGACACCGGGCGAATATAGCTTCGCTATTTTGGTTCGCGAAGAAAATTCGTGCCGAAGTTGGTTAGCGTGGTAACCGGTTGCGCAGGTAGCTCCGAACGACGAATGGGTAGAATCGAATGAATTAGAATGAACCGGTGAGAATAGTAGACGAATGGTAAAGTGCTAATATACTGATCTGATCTCCTGAAATTAGGGAACCATTCTCCTTTTACAACCCCTTGGAGGCAACATTTATACACGCCCGCGGGCTTTTACATGACCATTCTACCCTTCTATCTACTATTTATTTTAGGAATATTCTGTTAACGATGAGGACAGCGCCGTCCTTGCGCCACTGATGCTCCCGATCTCTGTACCAACCGACCAGGTGGGTCTCGTCACCTGGCTACTGTTGGCCCGTCTTTTCCTCGAATTTTGTGTCTACTGTCGGGTGATGACGAATGTCGACGACGAAAGCAGACCGCATGGTAGACGAATGTACGACGAAAGCACACTAATGAATGCAGAATGCTGAATAGTATAGTCTGGTGACGAATGTACGACGAAAGCATACCGAAAGGTAGATGAATGTACGACGAAAGCACACCAACGAATGCAGAATGCCGAATAGTATAGTCTGGTGACGAATGTACGATAAAAGTATACCGAAAGCTAGACGAATGTACAACAAAAGCACCGGCGATTAAGCCTTTACCTGGTCTCGTGACTTCAGAAAGTGACGAAATAGGAGGAACAGGGTGCCCACGTTCTGTTAGCCGCACCCCCCGCCCCCCCCAAACAACGTGTGTCCTATTCCAAGCCTTTCAAGATTATATTTTGTCCATTGGAGACGCAAATA